>LPNX010411192.1:7039-92951 GCA_001517045.1 Pseudotsuga menziesii
ACCTTCAAATTTTCCTATATATCGGAGAGATTCGCCAAATTTTTATACATATAATTCTAGGGGGTGTTCTTAAAATCATCCCTGATTCTATTCATTGTAAGGGTTTGAAGTCTATGGTTTTAAAAATTGATCTGTCTAAAGCTTATGATAGAGTCAGTTGGATTTATTTGAGGGTTATTTTAACCAAAATGGGTTTTGATGTTTCCTTTATTACCTGGGTTATGAGCAGTTTAACCTCTGTAACTTTTTTTGTTTTGATTAATGGAGTGGCTTCTAGTTTTTTTAGGTCAGGTCGTGGACTTAGGCAAGATTGTCCACTTGCTCCTTTTCTTTTTCTTATTGTTGCTGAAGGTCTGGGTAGGGCTCTCCTTTCTGCAAAATCAAATGGAATTTTTAGGGGCATTTCTTTTGGAAATAATATTTCCTTGACTCATGTTCTTTTTGTGGATGACATTGTTATGATCACTGATGGATCTGCATAGTCTTTATCAACTTTGTATGGAATTTTGATGGACTTCACAAAAGCCTCTGGGATGATGATTAATGAGGAAAAATCATCTTTCTATTATTCTGGGCTGGATGATATTGAGTTGATCTCTTTACATAATATTTTTTCTTTCACTATTCTAAACATTGATAGTGGCATGAAATATCTTGGTTTGTATTTAAAACCTTGCAAATATTTACTGAAAGATTGGGACTGGCTCATTGCTAAAACTGAAAAACGCATTAAGAATTGGAGTTTTAGATGGCTGTCTAGTGGTGGTAAGCTTATTCTGATAAAGTCTGTTCTTGAAGCCTTGCCTATTTACTGGATGCACTTCTGGACTCCAGTTGGGATTATTGAGAAAATACGTAAGTTGTGTTTTAAATTTTTATGGTCTGGTAGTTGTGGCTCAAATTTCAGCTTGCCTTGGACTTCATGGAAGGTCTTGGCAAATCCAAAATCTATGGGTGGATGGGGACTAAAAGTTCCTTCACTTTTTGCCAAAGCACTGGCTGCCAAGAGTGTATGGAACTTAATGCATTGCATGGGGCTTTGGGTTCAGATTGTCCTTCAGAAATATATTTGGCCACTCTCAGTGCTGGATTGGATCGTAGACAAGGATAAGAAGAAATTAGGTATATCTATTTGTTGGAAATCTGTTCTCTGGTCTTTTAATCTTATTGGTGATTTTCTTGTATGGAAGGTTGGGAATGGAGCTGATGTTCGTATTGGTTTGGATCCCTGGGCAGGTTGTAAATGGCGACACAACTTACCCTCTCACATGATTGATAGTTTGCATTCTGTAGGTTATTATTTCTTGAAAGATATTGGGTCATCAACTGTGTCTCATTTGATGGAACAAGGTTGGCTAAGTGCTAAAGTACTTGGCTTTGATGGGGGTCAGGATATTAATGCATGGAATGGATATCTATCCATCTTAAAATCAAGTCATATCAAACTTAACAATGAGGATGATCGGCTTGTTTGGAATCAGGCTAAATACGGTATGTATTCCCCCAAAGATGGATATATGCATTTGATTCTGGAACAACATGAGATGGAAATTGCCTGGTGGTGGAGCATGATTTAGAAACTTAAGTGCCCCCTTAAGTCTAAGATTTTTTGCTGGTTTTTGTTCTCAGGGAAAGCCCTTACTTGGGATATTCTTATTAAAAGGGGTTGGGAGGGACCTGGGCACTGCCATCTGTGTAAAGGTGATGATGAAACTAATTTTCATTTAGGGGTTGAATGTCCTTGCACTAAATCTGTTTGGAAGGAGATTGAGTCAAAGGTAAAAATCCAAAATCTTTGGTATGGGGACTCGACTATATCCTGTATGAAGAATTGGTGTTTCAATAACAAGGTAAAATCAATCAGATCCCTGCCTATCATTGTAACTTGGTTCATATGGCAGGCTAGGAATCATAGTTGTTTTGATGATTTTACTCCATCACCTGCACAGGTTTCTGCTTCCAGCATGGGTTTACTTTCTTCTTGTCCTCAGGATAATGAAACTTTGAAGATTAGAATCATCACTGAGGAGATTATTGATAAATCTAAACCTTGGGTTTTTTTTGATGGATCTGCTTCTGGTGATCCACATTTGTGTGGTGCTGGGGGTATTCTTTTCCTTAAAGAAGATCACTTTTACACTTTTAAAGCTGGTTTGGGGATAGGGACCAACAATTATGCAGAGTTTTATGCATTGAAATTACTTTTAAGTCTGGCCTTGGATAAGCAGGTTACTAAAATACAAGTTTTTGGTGACTCCTTATTGGTCATAAACTGGATTATTGGAAAATTTAGAATTCACAATTTGCAGCTTGCTTAGTTATTAGATGAAGTCAATAAACTATCTGATTTATTTGTGCAATCTGATTTCAAACATATTTACCGTGAAAGGAATGCATCAATTGATAAGCTAGCTAATGAGGAAGGGAGAATACAGAATGGTGGGTGGCATATTTCTGAGTTTGATGGATCTGAGAGACATGATACATTTCAAGTTTTCTGAATGATTTGATCTTTATTTCTGAGTTTGATGGTTTTGAGAGACATGATAATTTTCAGTTTTTCTGGATGATTTGATCCTTAATTTTGGTGACAGTATACTGGTGCAGACTTAGAATTTTATGTTGTTACTTGAGATACTTATGAATGTAGAAATGTATGGCGATTATATGTTGATCTTCTTTGTATACAAGGCTTCTATACTTGGATTTTTTTTGTCAATAACTTTGGAGCATGCAGTTTTGTGTAGTTTGAATCTTGTTGAAGATATATGGACTTGTGAAGTTCAATGAAGCTGATTTTGGCAATATATAGGGGACAACAAAGCCTTGTTGATGTATTTGCAATATATGGATGTCTTATGTTATTAAGACTTATATTTTTGTGCTGGTTTTAATACCACTTGATACTTAATTTGATTTTGTACAAGCTTTTTTTGAGCTGGATGTATTGATCACATGGCCACTTATTAATATGTTTTGATAGTGGACCATTTGCATAATGTATTTTGTATCTAGTATATAAAATATGATTTTTTTTCTATGGAAAAAATATTGCCAATTCATTATTCATTAAAACTTTAAATAAAAATACATATCTCCCTTCACGGTACCTCCAAAAATATATTGGCAATTATATTAATTATATTTTTTTTAGAGTTTATATGTTAATTACATTAATTATTAATAATGATGATGATTAACTTTCACTGAAACCAGTTTTGGTTTATCGAACTTTAAGAAGAATAATACTTGGTTTACTTTCAAATCTTGTTCCTTTGCTAAAAAAGCTTTCCCATGAATCTTTCCAAGCTCACTATAATTTTGGTAAGTTAAGAGGTTATAAAGGTTTGTATTGTAACAAATACTATGAAACTCATATTTAATGTCGGTGTAAGCAATACACTCTAAGAGAAAGTGATTTTCATCCTCAACGCTCATAGACTCACACAAATGGAAAACCCTCTCTGCCCATGGAGTTTTAGGAATAGGTCAACGTCCTGTTTCGCTTATGGAGTTCATAAGAGTTAATTCTAATCCGGACTATATTAATTTTCTTTCGTGAGCTAGTTATTACCAAGAGATACTTGTGATCTTCCAAGTTAGGATTAATGACCTCCTTATAGTATCTTAATTTTCTCTTAACCGTTAAATTTTCCTCACATCTGAATTTCTCTCTAAACTTAGTAGTAATAATATTTTTGACATTATCAATGTTCTACAAAATGTGGTTTTCATCAATGCCCCAATGCTTTAGCCAAGCCATGGTATCTTTACACCAACACTGTTTGAGGCGTAGTTGATTTTGACTTGAGTTTAAAGCAATTTTAGGAAGTCTCTCGTTTCCCATGTTATTTATCTTATGCTTGTACACCAGGTACCTAGTCATAGCCATGCTTTCAATGGGGGAAAAACCCACTTTTATGAAGATAATATGATAAGGCGTATTGCTTTTAATTTAGAGGTTATAATTGCTTCTGGATTTGCTCAATCTTCCTCCAAGATTCTCAGAAATGTTGCACCCTCATACTTCACAACCATACAAAATAATAAAGATGACAAAATTTTTGAAAAAAAACTTCAATATTTACTTTTAATAATCATTCACATTATGTAAAATATTAATGCAAAAAAATATTAAAAAATAAAATAATAAAGTATATTATCAATACAAATATCTGAGTTGTACCCTTCAAAGATTATAGAGACTCTCATAAGTCATAACCCCTAACCCCTAAAAACGTGGAAGAACTATACCCTTTAAACTTTGATATTCTCCGTGGAACTTTGTCACTATCCTACACCGATTGATTATGACGAGGAATCGGGATGGTTTATGAATACCTACAAGTTAAAATATGATGTGAAATGTTGCGGGACATCTTTTGAGGGTAGGCGTGACATGGAACTTCGCCACCTTCTAGAACAAAGTGGGCCCATTCCCCCAAAATAAGCAGAGTATCATTCATCCAGAGGGCATAACACAAGAATGTCTACCATTGAGAGAGGCCTTGATCGTACATTGTTGGCTATCCTAAGCATTAGCATCTCGCAAAGCATGTTCCCTTGAATGTGCTAGAGTTGGTGAACAATATTCATTATGCAGTAGAGTAATAAATGATGTGACGACAGCGATCCAACAGTCCACAGTGCTGTCGTCGTAGCATTTATTACTCTGCTGCATGTAAAATATTTTTTGCCATGCTGAAGCCGATTTCTGACCTCTCAACCTCAAGGAGTATTTTGGAGAGATGAAATAATATATCTTTACCATTTTTAACTTTTAAAGATGAAGGAAATGTCATAATGTGTAAATGTTTAAACATAAGACATCGCCACATTGTATGTTAATGCTATAGTTCAACAATTATTCATTAAAATGCATTCCTTCAATAAACGTGGAATTTAAGCAAAAAATAACTAATACCTAGGTTGTTATTTCATTGTTAAGCATTAATTTTTTCATTAAATATCAATATAAAAATAAAACTAGAATAAAGAGGATAGTTTTTTTTTTAATCAACTTTCACAATAATTTGTTTTAACATTCTTGAAATCAAATATAAATATATTTTATATCTAGGACTTTTCTTTGATTGAAAGGAATAAACACATATTTAGGCAACGGTGAGATTACTACCAATCTTGCTTATGATGTTATTTATGTTCAATCATGGGATGGTCAAGTGAAATGGTGGAATAAGTGTCTTTGGGGTTGGTGTTTTCCGTTTAAAATCAAGTGTTTTTGCTAGATCCTCCTTCATGGTAAGGTTTTCACTTGGGATAATTTTGTTAAAATGGGCGATTAGGGTCAGGGATTCTGCATTTTGTCCAAGAAGGACCCAGATAATTATCAACATCACTTTATTGATTGTCCCTTTACACATTCGATACGGTAGGAGGTTTTTATTGTTCTTTTTGTGGCTAATAGTTGGGGTACTGGAATTTTTGAAGAAATCCTTCTGTAAAATTATTAATTCCATAATATATTCAGGATGAATTGAACTTGATTGTGAAATAAGAATAAAAGGAGATGAATTACAATGTTAGAATTCATAAACACACATAGTGAAATTGATAAGATAAGAAGCACAAGTTTGACAACAATAACTGGATACAATAATCATTAATCAATATGTAATACAACCACTATACAAAGAAGGGAATTCGAATCCTCTAGGAGCAATTCAAATCCCATGACTCAGACATGACTAACTTTGGGAAAATCACCACTGGAGACTCACTAGTGCAACTACGAACAACTAAAACAATGAACAAACAATTAGATGACAATGGTAGGTGAGGAAAGGCACCTTATTCCTCAAATCATGCAAAGGAGGTATAACTAAATGAGAGTGAACTGAATGTGGCCCATCAAAGCATGACTCGACAATGACTAGGGTGAAGTAATGGTGGGAATCCCATAACTCAGTGTGGGATCCTAAAATATAGGGATTGGTCTTTGGACCTCCTAGATTGATGCATGAGGGTGCATCAAGTGGCTAGTAGGCCCCAGATTATATCTCCATGCACTAATGAAAGTGATAATTACATCCTAAGCTATGAAACTGATAAATAAACTAAGGTGGACAAGGGAGGATTACTAAATAATCCTAACACCCCCCTTTAATTTAAACTTGGACAACTTGGGCCTTGGAATTTGAGACCAAAGGTCACACATACAACAATAAAATGAGTAAACAAGGAAAACCTCAAGGGGAATCCCCCCCTCAAAATGAATAGTAGGGAACTGGATCAACTAGCCTTCACACCAAGTAGAGATAGACAAATCTCTTTTGAGTGAAAAACTTTGTGAAATTGTCTGCAATATGCTCTTTTGAGTGAAAAACTTTGTGAAAACTTTGAGTGTGATGGTCCTTGTGCACATCTGTTCCCTAATACAATGCATGTGAACCATAAGAACCTCCTTCTTCCAATATGATGCTAGACAAGAAAGGAGATGTTGTTGCTTTGTAATCATACTTGTACCTTTCGAACCTCTGTGACAATAAGAAAGATTTCATATTGGGATGCCATGCCCTGGGGAATTGCTTGAGCCCATACACTGATTTCCTCAACTTGCATACCAAGGAAGAATCATTAGTGTACCCCTTAGGTTGTTCCATGTATATATCTTCTTTCACCCTATCATGTAGAATTGCACTTTTGTCTCTTCTCTCTGGAGGAAGAGATACATGATCCAATGTCTCATTGTTCTGTAGTGACTCATATTCCTCATTCATGGTTTCCTTTCGTTTCAGATCATGGAAAGCCTCTTTGTAGGACTGTGGATCAGACCCAACCATCATGTAGCACCTCTTTGGAAGAATATAACATCTCTATGGGGGAAGTGGATCTGTATGACATAGTGCAAGGTTCTCATCATGAAATTGAGATCTGGTTCTCCTTCTGTTAGATGGATCCCCATCCATGTTCCCAACAACTTCAATGAATTTATGATCCTATTTAGGCCTAGGATTGGGAGTAGGAAGTAGATATGTATATGGATCTGCTTGAACTTCATTCTCAATATGAATATCTAAGTCAACTTGGTCCTCACATTTGAATTCTAGATCTAAATCATCATAGGAAACATTATTATGTGCAAATGGTTTACGTGGAATAGATTTACCTTCCTCTTTAACTAGCTGTGGATCTTGGAATGGATATGAGTATGTAAAAAAGTGTGAGAACTCCTATTCCTTGGAGACATGGTTTACAACACCTTTAGCTATCAACTTCCTAGTAGAGATATATGAGATCTCAACTGTGTCAGGTCCAAAAGAAACTCTCTTTGGCGAACTAGTGTGTGTTATCTGGTAACAGATAACAAGTTTGCTGCTAAAGAAGGTACATACAAAACATTTTTTAACACTCAATGTTCTAATTGTATTATTCCCTTCCCAACAATTGGGATTTGAGTCACCATCTCTTATGTGAATGCTAGGACCATCAGTGAGATCTAAAGAAGAAAATTACTCTTTGGAGGAAACCATCATGGTTGGAGGCTCCAAAATCAATGAGGAAGGCCTGAGATTTTGAAAATCCAACCTTCAGTGCATGTCATCTCTCATGATCATCTATCTTTCTTCCATAATTAGTCTTCCTTGCACCTTCTAGGAGGGAAATATGGTTTTGTTCAAGAAGTCTGGCCATTTGATCTATATTTTTCTTCATACATTCACTCTCTAGATGGTTTCCTCTTTTACATTATTTACACTTGGTCTTTTCAAACATCTTCTACTTATCCTTCTTGGAACTTGAGGCTCCATCTAATGGATCAAGCTCCTCCTTTGGTTCAAATTCATAATTTTTCTTGTCCTTCTCCTTCTCCTTCCCTTTTGCTTACACATTCTTTGATTCCCCAGCCAAAAGAGCTTGATTCTTGGAGTCTTTTAGGGATCCCATTTGGATTAAGTTATCTTGTTCTTGGATAAGGGATTCAATGAATGCTTCAAGTGAGGGAATTCAACAGTTTGGAGTGTGAGTATCCCGGAGTGGAAAGTGGGAACAAAAACTGAAAATTAAGTACAATCTTACTAAGAATGGATAGCGGCAGGTGCTAATTCATTCTCTAGAATGTGTCCTCTTAGCTCATCTTGCTTTCCAAAGAAGTATTCAAGCTTCACCCAAACCTCCCTTGGGGTTTTTAAGCCATCAAGATGGAAGAGAAATTCCCCGGAGATATGAATGCACATAAAACCAAAAGCTCCATCCAATTTGTTCAGGTACTTTGATTTCTCTAAAGCTTGTTGGAGTTTGACCTCCTTTCCCATTATGACACAAGAATTGTTGCACAAGAATATCTACATATCTCCCTTGAAATCCATGTAATTGAAGGGTCTAAGGATTCTTGGTGTCAAGGAAATTGAATTCTCCATTTTGTAGTTAGAGAGCAACAATTCTTTTGAATTCTTCACAAAACCTGCATAAAACTCTCAATTCGAAGGTAAACGGGCTTTGTAGAGCTCTGATACCATGTAAAATTATCAATCCAACAAGATCTTCAGGATGAATAGAACTTTAATGTGAAAGAAGAATGAAATAAGATGAATTGCAGTGTTAGAATTCATAAACACGTGTAGTGAGATTAATTAGACAAGAGGCACACATTTGACAACAATTATTGGATACAATAATCATTAATCAATATGTAAGAAAACCATTATACAAAGAACGAAATTTAAATCCTCTAGGAGTGATTCGAACCCATGACTCAAACATGAATAAATTTGGGAAAATCACCATTAGAGACTCACTAGTGCAGCTCTGGACAACTGAAACAATGAACAATCAGTTAACTGACCATGGTAGGTGAGAAAAGGAACTTTATTACTCAAATCATGCAAAATAGGAACATAACTAATTGAGAGTGAACTGAATGTGGCCCATCGGATCATGACTCAACACTGGCTAGGGTGAAATGGTGGTGGGACTCCTATAACTCACTGTGGGATCCTAAAATCTAGGGATTGGTCTCTAGCAATCCTATATTAATTCATGAGGGTGCATCAAGTGGCTAGTGAACCCCATATAATATCTCCATACACCAAAGGTTTCAAAGGTTTCAGATCCAAAGGAAGAGGAGATCCAAAGGTTTCAGCTTTTGTAAGAAGACCATCTTGTGAAGGATTATCTCTGTGAGCCACACCATTTGGGTGGATCACTAAAGGAGAGTGAAGACAAGATCAGAGCATCCAAGGATTTTTTTGTTGATGCCAATGGTTTGGTATCAAGATCATTATGGAGGGATTCAGGAGGAGAGTTGGAAGGAGAATATTTCTTGGGGGATTTGGAAACTCTTAAGGAAGAAATCAACAAGATGAAGGAAATCTAAATGAACCCGCTATCAGATAGAAATCATCTTCTTGAAATGACTAATATTTACCATCATGCACTCAAAAAGGAGGAAGTTGAAGCATAAAGGATTGGTAGGGAATTGGAGGCCACATAGGGTTATTTGGAAAGCACTCAAAGAGCCCTTAAAGAGTCAAAGTTGGAGACCCATCAAATTCAAAAGGATTTGAATGTGCCACACCTTTCATTTTGCATGGAAGAAAATGTTTTGGGTAGAATGGAGGAATCTCATGTGGAGGATGAACATGAGAAAAGTGCATATTTGCAAGTGTTGGTGAAGGAATATACTATAGAATATATTGATAATATTATTGTCTCATTGTAGAAGTACATTCAAGAGGATATACCATTCACATATGCAAGCAAATACATTTATTTGTCCAAGGATTGGATAAGTGAGTACATAGTTGAAATTGAGACCCAAGGATTCACAAGGCTAGCTTGCAACTGCAAATAATTTTTCTTGAGGCATTCTTTGGAAGAAGGACCCCATGAGCTTCGTATGTGGAAAGGAGATTTCAATTTGGAGGATTTGGCTGATCACATCCCATGTATATCAGCAAACAAAATTTCTTATTCATTCATTGAATGGGTGGATAAATGCATCATTGACGTGAATACTTTGGGAGGTAATATTTTTCTTTGTTTATGCAATGAATTTTTTGTGCTACATGACATTGTCTTGACATGTGAGAAACAAAAAAGAAATATTATACTTCCATCATACATCTCCTATCCTCATGCTCCCATGGATTGGGTGTACCACTACATGGTATATACTGAATCAACCAATAAGAAAAGTCCAACTTGCATTCATGGAAGGTTGAAGACATTTGTGCATGAAAGAAGCAAACTGCCACAAGGTGAGATCCAGGAACTTCCAAATCCATTGATAAGTGTTAGTTTTTATAGTTCATATTAGCTTAATCAGGATATTTGTATGAAATAATAACAAGTACATCAAGATGCATAAGATATAACATATACACAAGACACAAATATTTTCATCAAGGAAACCATAAAGGAGAAAACCCCACAAACTTCCTTAGAATAGTATAGTCACAAAGAATGTGTTATAAGATGATCAATCCCAGTAATAAGAAGTATTCAAAAGCTATATATCTACCCTCCCTTCTCTTTCTCTCTCTCTCTCATGTGAACTTGAGTGAGTGTGTGGTGTGTATAAATGAGGGAGAGCGCCTCCCTATTTATAATAATCAAGTGACTGACCTTTTACATGACTAGTCTAACCTGTTTCCATAATAGGGATGACTTCTCCTAGAGAGACTCCAAATACACATTACATGATGTCACACCGAGGACTATTTCTATGACTTACAACGTAGGTTGTACCTCAAGTTTTATGCGTAGGATAAAAGACAACTAAAATGCCCCATTTGTTTGGCGTATATTTGATAAAATACGGTCAAATTTCGGTTGGAGAATGTTTATTTTCATAATTTTACAATTTCTACAACTGTATTTGACTGAATCAGACTAAATCCATGATTTTAAAACAACCCAAATCACTGGAATTGTGATTTAATCACTCTAAATTTTGATTTAGACAAAAATTAATCTGCTGGATTCCGGCGGGTTGGGGGCATTTTGGTTAGCGTTTATACTGCTCCCAATTTCTAGACACAATTAAGACATCCTGTAAGGAGGAAAACACATCTCCAATGGGGGTATAACAACATACAATGATAATATACATTAGAATATCTTCTGAGTTATAAATACATCAACACTCCCTCTTAAATAGCAAGGTATTCTCTCTCTTCCACAATAATCAACACATCTGGTCAAGTCTTCACTGCAGATTCATCATCATAGATTCATAGAGTCATCATTATAGTTGTTTCCATCATCATCTTCTTATCATCGATCATCGAATGGTACTATATATCATAAAAAGTTTCTACAGAGCGATCCCTTTTCCATGTTGGGTTTAGGCCTAGTCCTCATCGAGGTCTCATCACATCCCGAGCAAGCCATCACATAGGAACTATCCAAGGCATTCTTTACATTTCCATAACAATAATTTGAGTCTTCTACCTTTATCTCATCGTATCCATATCATCTCATTTGTCTTGGATAAAACAAAACAGAGCACACAGAGCATCCACGACCAACTTGCGTTCTACCAGTAAAGGAGAACTGTCTAGGTGCACCTCATGTGCTTCATGACCTTATCATCTCAACATGGGAACACACACATATATAGATACATATGCAAGGATTTATTATAACCAAACAACTTGCTACATCAGGACTTTTACGTTCTAGGTCAACCTCAAGGACTTATTACATCTGAACAACCTACGTCCAGGATGTGTTCTGTTTAGATAACCTTCGGGGTGTATTACATCCGAGTAACATGTGTACCACACCATGACTAATTTTACACTTGGAAAACCCACAAGAATTATTATGTTCGAGTAACCTGTGTACCATGCTAGGGATCATATTTACACTCAAATAACCTGTCTTAGGACTGATTACGTCCAAGGATAACCTGCGAGCTTTTCTAGGGATGATTACATCTGAGGACAACCTACATGACTGGTTACATCCAAGCATCCTACTTCACCAGGATTTTTCCCGCTCAGAAAGCCTGTCTCATTTACCATGTGAGATATTATGCATCCGCTATTTATAGCATAGGAACATATTAAGACTGATTACATCCAAGGATAACCTGCGAGCTTCGCCAAAACTTATTACATCCAAGGACAACCTACATGATTGATTACATATGAGAAAACTATGATCTTCGCCATGATTTTACGCTTAGACAACTTGTCTCTCTAGCTCTGCTAGAACACATCACTCCCTCTTTTGAGGGGTCTCGTTCTAGATCACACCAGGTCTTTCTCTGAAGTGCTCGAACTTCACTTTGGCTATAGCCTTGGTCAACAAATCGTCTATCTCCTCATTTGTTGCCACGTATTGGAGCTTCACTTATCCTCTCTACACCATATCCCTGATATAGTGGAGTTTGATCTCGATGTGGTCCGACTTGTCATAGAATATAGGGTTTACCGACAGCTTCATGCAACTCTGATTGTCACAAAAGATACAAATCACATCCAACTGGAGATCAAACAAGTCAGATGGTAGCTTTCGTAGCCACACTACCTCGCAGCTAGATGAGGAAGCGACAACATACTCTGCCTCAATTATACTCAGTGCCACGCATGATTGTTTCCTATTGAACTAGGAGATGATGCCAGATCCTAAAATGAAGCAGAAACCTAAAGTGCTCTTCCTGTCAGTGGCGCTACCTACCCAATCTGAATCAACATAACCATGTAGGTCAATTTTCTTATTCGCATCATACTTGAGCCCATAATCTACTGTACCTTTTAGGTACCTCAATACATGCTTTGCAGCTATCACGTGAACATGTCGCAGATTCGTTAAGAATTGGATCAGGGTTTTCACAACAAAGCATATGTTTGGCCTCGTATTTATCAGGTACATCAATGATCCAATCATCTGATGATACATTGTGGCATTTACTGACTCAGATGAAGCATCACTCATAATCTTCAAGTTAGATGCCATAAGTGTGGATATTTCCTTACAGTCTAACATTCCAAATCTCTTCAGAATCTCTACTGCATACTTTCCTTAACCAAGGAAGATCCCATCTGCACTCTCCCACACCTTCATGCCTACTAAATTAGTGCATCATACTAAGGTATTTCATATGAAACTTTGTATAAAGTCTCCTCCTTTCAGCTTTAATGAGTTCCTCTTCACCTGTTAGGAACATGTCATTGACATATAGCAGGAGTGTCACTGGCCCATTCCGTCTTCAACCTTGACGTAAAGGTTGGAATATGATTTACTCTTGGTAAAGCCTAAGCTCATTAGGAATCCATTCATCTTGCTGTACCATGTTCTCGGTGCTTGCTTCAATCCATACAAGGCCTTCTTTAATTTGCACACATGGGTATTCCTATCATGTGTCTCGAATCCTAGTGGTTATTCCATATTCACTTCCTCTTCGACTACACCATTCAAGAAATATGTCTTGACATCCATTTGGTGTATTTTCCATTTCATAACTGCTGCCAATGCAAGTATTCTCCTAATGGAAGCGCACCTCGCCATGGGTGCAAATGTCTCTTCGTAGTCTATGCCTTCTTTATGTGAGAAGCCTCATGCTATGAACCTTGCCTTGTATTTCTTGATGCTGCCATCTGCAGCATGCTTCATTAGAGGAAATTTGGGGTCTAAAATGGGCCTTATAAGAAAATGCACCAATAATAAATTTTGTGAGTTGGAATTCAGGAACCAATAGAATTTCAATAAAATGAGTCAACTATAATGGTTGAATTAACATATTTGTCATAAAAGAAAAACATTTTTTTTGTTCGTATTTTCGACATATATCCCTATGTTTTTACTCAAATTCTGAGTGGGAGAGCTCGTTGGATGTGGAATTTAATTCCGCATCCAATGAGCTCTCCCTCTCAGAATTGAGTAAAACCACAGGGAGATATGTTGAAAATACAAACAAAAAAAGTAGTTTTTTCATTCTTCCTCCAAAATTAATAACTATTATTTTATTATTTTCCTCAGGAGGCCCATTTTAGACCTCAAATTTCCTCTAATGGATCTTGTAGATGCATTTCAAAGTCACAAAAGACTTCTTTTCCGGTCTCAGAACTATCACCCAGACATCATTCTTCACGATCGACTGATATTCCTTGATGAAATCATTCTTCCATTCTTTCTTTTCTGCAACCTCTTCATAGGTGGAAGGTTCTTTTTCAATGATGTCACACAACAGGGCCACATAGCTATTGTAGGGATTTGCCCTGTTTCTTTCTCTATGTATTCCTTCTAAAGCGCCATACCTTTCTTCTTCTTGTATGAGCTCCTGTACCCATGCTGGTTTTCTCTTGTGGGAGTCCTTCTTAAGGATTGTCTCTACCGTCTCTTGTGGTTCTTTCATGTCATGATTTTCTTGGTCTTCCAAAATTACTTCTCCAATTTTCATACCTTGGGATCTCATATCTTCAGGTTCCTCGTCCTCTTGAATAGGTGTCCTCCTGTATCTGAAGTATGCCGACTCTTCATCAAAGGTTACATTTCTACAAATTTCGATCTTCTGGAATCCTTGGAAGTATATTCGGTAGGCCTTTGATGTATCATTGTATCCTACGAATATACCCTTCCTCCCAGAATGATCAGGCTTGGTATTTTTCTCCTTTGGGATATGTATGTACACCAGGAAGCCCAATATTCTTAGATGATGACTTCTGGTTTCTCTCCCGAGAAAGATTCTTCCAGAGTCTTGTTTTCAAGTACTCGATGAGGAGTACGGTTTTGTACATACATAGTTGTCCTTGCTGCCTCCGCCCAAAGGTGCATAGGAAGATCTTGTTCATGTAGAATTGATCTTGTTGCTTTCATGATGGTTCGGTTCTTTCATTCCGCAACCTCATTATGGTGAGGATTGTATGGATTTCTCAACTCCCTCTTAATATCAGACTCTCTGCAGATTTCCTTGAATTATTCTGAGGTGAATTCTACACCATTATCTGACCGTAGATTCTTAATCTTCCTACCAGTATGGTTCTTGAACAAGGATTTATATTCCTTGAACTTACTTAAAACTTCATTTTCCCCTTTCAAAAAATATATCCAAGTCTTACGTGAGAAATCATCTATAAAGGAAACATAGTACACATACCTGCTTAATAAGATATAAGAAATGGGTCCACATACATCCGAGTGTACTATCTCTATTATTCCTTTGGCCTTGCTCTCACTACTGGGAAATGTCTTCTTCACATTCTTTCATTGTACACATACTTTGCAAATGACTTCATGCTTTTCCTGGATCTATGATATTCTAGAGACTGCTTTGCTTGCCATTGGGTCCTCTGTAGTGCACATCTGCAAGCCTTTGGTGTCATTTTCAATTGGTTCAATTGACTCATGAAATAGTGCTTGTTCAAGCTGTCCCTTTAGCTTGTACACACCTCCGTCTTATTTTCCAATCACTAGTGCATCCTCTATTGTCTTCCCTCTAGGCCACATTAGAACTTGGCCATCTATAAATGCAACTCTCATACCCTTTGCATTTAATGCATATATGGAGAGAAGATTCTTCTTCAACCCTAGTATTAAGATTCCATATGCTAAACTAGATAGCATTAGTGTTTAATCCAAACGCACAATAGTAGCATATGCAGAATCACTGAAAGAAACACAATCACAAGATAGAAAAAGTATTTATCCCGGGAAACCCTCAAGGGGAATAAAACCCAACAAAAATTCCTCTGTATAAGATGTATAAGATAAAACCCCAAAACATGTATTCTCCTTCTTGCTGTTCTGTCTCTGTCTCTCTCCTATGCGCTACTCAAGTGAGTGAGTCTATGTTATAATGAGGACCACAACTCCTCTATTTATACACATTATGTCAACTGAATTTTACGCTAAACAAGTCATCCCCACTAAACTATCTGGGCCGACTTCACCTAGGAAGACTCAAAACAATACTTTATATTATTCATTGGGGTAGTAATGACCCGAATTACAATGGAGGCTTTACCTCATGAATCTATGATGACCAATTACAATAGTAACATCCCGATGGAGGAATAATAACATCTCCCTTAGGGTACATCAGTAAAATACATTTAGAATATCCTTTGAAGTTACAATATTTCAACACTCTCCCTTAAGGATAAGGGTATTCTACTGACAACATCATCATAGACTATAGGAGTAACGAGAGAGAGTATATTCAACAATATCGTGGTAATACATCTATATGTCATATGCAATTTTCAACATTCATCAGTAACTGGAACAATTACTCTTCATTGTCTTCATATTCTGCAGCACACAATCACTTGATCCTTTTGCAGCAACAATTAGATCTTCTGATCCTTCATAGAAACATCTTGATCTTCTTGATCCTTTGCTGTAGCACTTCGATCTTCTTGATCATTTGCAGTAGCACTTCGATATTCTTGATCCTTCATAGCAGAATCACTTCGATCCTTTCAATCCTTTACAACATCACTTCGATCTTCTTGATCCTTCTTAGCAGTAGCACTTCGATCCTTTCGATCATTTGTAGCAACACTTTGGTATTCTTGATCCTTTGCAGCCACACTTCAGTATTTTCGATCCTTTTCCACCACACTACCTGTAGTACATGTGATATATTTGTGGGATGATCAATCCCTATCACTTTAAAATATAGGTCCATGTATGATGCAATACTCCATCATCCTACTTCCCCTTAACGAGGAGGGTCAATAGTATATATCGAATGAATCATCTCCAACTGAATATAGATCTTGATTGGCTCTGTTGTCTGTAAGGACTCACCGTAGAACATCCTGAGATTCAAATCTAGGACCACTCCTAAGCGAATGTTATACTACGGCATCTACATGTACATGTAGGCATACTCTCCATACAAGAATATTGTCTGCAGAGAAAATATCGACCGCACCTAGGTGTCGGCCCTCATCGTAAGACATCCTCATCTTATTAGAGATAAGACCAATCCATGTGAGTGTTATGCTATGAAATCCGTGAGGACTCACCATAAATCATCCTTAGCACTAAAGCAAGGACCACTCCCAAGCGAGTGTTATTCTATGGCATCTACATATAAATTTAGGTACACTCTCCATATAGGAGTAATGTCTACAAATCAAATCTCGAACGCATCTACATTTTGGAACTATCATCCGTCAGCACTCATCATAGGACATCCTTAGCATGAAATCTAGGATCATTCATAAGCGAATGTTATACTACAGTTTCCAAAAATGAATGTGGGTACTCTCCATGTGAGAGTAACCCCTATAGGGCCATCCTTAGCTAGTAAGGACCACTATCATGAACAAAGTGTTATACCTATAATCCTCAAGAGAGGATACTATCTTCCACAAGTGAATTTCATACTTTGTCAGCATTTTCAGGTGTACTTGACCTCTTTCATACTGGACCTTCACTATCAGCCGTCATCGATGATAGTCTTATCATCACTCCCCATTTTTCCAGGAGGATCTATATCATCAACCTGCTCCCCCTTTGTCTGAGATGGGTTCATATCTTTGAATTATTATTCCTTTTCGAGGAGATTCCATATCGTCGACTTGTTCCTCCTTTCTAAAGAGGGTCCATATCTTCATCATTCCTTCTTGCAAGGAAATTTTGTGGTCCCATCACTATTCCTCCTTACGAGGAAAGTATTTTCGAACTACAACAATCTAGTCATGAAAATATTCAAACTTTACTTGAGATAGAGGCTTGGTCAGTACATTAGAAACTTGCTCATTAATACTCACATACTGGAGCTTTATAGCTCCTTTTTGTACCATATCCCTTATATAAAAATATTGGATTTCTATGTGCTTTTATTTATCATGGAACACAAGAATCTTTGTCATCTTTATGCAACTCTGGTTGTCACAAAGAATCACTGTGGTATCCAACTCCATGTCAAATAGTCATGAGATCAGTTTTCAAAGCCATATCACTTCAAGACTAGCGGAGCAAGCTGCTATGTACTCTGCTTCAACTGTGATGATAGAAACACTCGATTGTTTCTTACTAAATCATGAGATCATGGCAGATACCAAACGATAACATATACCTGAGGCACTCTTCCTGTCTGCAGAACTTCCTTACCAATCTAAATCAGTATATCCATACAATCTGTAGTCATGATCTCTACCATAATAAAGTCCAATATCTCTCGTACCTTTTAGGTACCTCATCACATGCTTTGCAACTATCAAGTGAACCTGTCTAGGTTTAACTAGATACTGACTTAAGGTGTTCAAAGAAAATCATATATCTGGCCTTGTATTCATGAGATACATAAATGACCCAATGATCTATCTGTACTGAGTCATGTCCACTATCTATGATGACTCATTAGATAACAACTTCAGGTTGGTGTCCATGGGTGTGGCCATGGATTTACAATCCAACATATCAAATATTTTCAATATTTCTACTGCATACTTTCCCTGGTTCAAAAAGATTCCTTCTGGGCTCTGCCACACTTCCAACCCTAGGAAATGGTGCATTAATCCAAGATATTTCATTTCCAATTCTTTAGCTAGATTCTTCTTGCTTTCTTGATTTGTTTCCCATTCCTAGTCAGAAATAGATCATCCACATACAATAATAGTATGAATGGATCATCATCCATAACCTTCATGTAAAGGTTAGGATAAGCTTTACTCTTGGTAAAGCCTAAGCTTGTCGAGAAGCTATCTATTCTACTATACCAATCTTTAGGAGATTTCTTTGGTCCATACAGATCATTTTTCAACATACATACATGAGGCACTCTGTCTTTGACTTCAAATCCTTGTGGTTGTTCTATGTAAGCCTCTTCCTCAATAATACCATTCAGGAAAGTTGTCTTTACATTCATCTGGTGTAGATACCACTTCATCATGGAAGCAAGTTCCATGATGGTTCTGATGGAAGTGTACCTTTCTACTAGAGAAAATTTCTCTTCATAATCAATCCCCTCTTTTTGAGAGAATCCTCTAGCCACAAATATTTCCTTGCACTTTTCAATACTTCCATCAGTAGCATGTTTTATCTTGTAGATCCATTTCGAAGATAGCACACTTTTGTTTTCCAGTTTGGGTAATATATCCCAAACATTATTCTTGATTATTGACTGGTATTCTTTCATCATTGCTTCGACCCACTCTTTCTTCTATTCAACTTCCTCATAGATGTTGGGTTCTTGATCTACAAGGTCACACATCAAAGCTACATAACTAGAGTATGGCTTTGATCTTTTTCTTGTTCTTGTGGAGCCTTCTGGATATCCATATCTATCTGCTTCTTATATTATTTCTCTTACCCAAGCATTTTTTCTGTGTCGAGACATATCCATAGTAGGGGGTTCCTGAAGTTCTAGCATATCATGATATTTAGATGCTACTATTTCATGAGATGGTTCAACTTCTATCATTCTAGGAGGTACATCCTCTTCATGTACTTCTTCAAGTTGACACCTTGTGGATTTCTTAAGAGCTGTCTTCTCATCAAATGTTACATCCCTACTAATCTCGATATGATGGAATCCTAAAGTGTATATTCTAAAGGATTTAGAGACTTCACAGTATCCAACAAATATTCCCTTCTTTCCATAAGGATCCAACTTGGTTCTCTTCTCTTTCAGAATATGTACATATACTAGACATCCAAATATCTTGAGATGTATCAATTCAGGTTTCTTTCCCGTATACATCTCTTCAGGAGTCTTGAATCCAAGAGCATTGTGAGATAATATATTCTTCACATATATGACTGTTCTTGCTTCTTCATCCCATAGGTGCATGGGGAGGTCTTAGTCATGAATCATTGTTTTCACTGCTTCCATAATAGTTCTATTATTTCTTTCCACAACACCATTCTGTTGAGGATTATAGGGAGTGGTTAGTTCCCTCTTGATTCCTTCCTCCTTGCATAATGCTTCAAATTCTCTTGAAGTCTATTCTCCACCATTATCTAATCTCAGTGTCTTGATTCTTATTTCTGAAAGGTTCTCTCTATCAAGGCTTCGAATTCCTTGAATTTCCCGAACACTTCGATTTTGATCTTGAATAAGTATATCCATGTCTTTCTTGAATAGTCATCAATAGATGTGACATAATATTCATATCCACTTAACAATATGGAGGGCATAGGACCACCTACATCATAATCTATTAATTCCAACGTACCTTTAGTTTTTGTTTCACTTTTCGGAAAGGCATTCTTGATGTTCTTTCCTCTTGCACATACTTTGCAAGTTCCCTCATGATCAATCTTCATATCTGGTAACCTTGTTACCACCTTTCTCACATAGGACAATGATTTGTAGTTGACGTGAGAAATCCTCCTACGCCATATTTCACTTAGCTAGTGGTCTCATGGAAAAGGGCTATTTCTGGATGTCCTTTGAGTTAGTACAGTCCTCCTTCTTCTTCTCCAATGACCACAACATCTTCAAGTGTCTTTCCTTTGGACCTGTTGCAGCTGCAATTGTTCTCCCCAAAGTTTTAAATTTTGGGCCCCTCCTCATCATTTAGAATTGTGTTGGTTTCATTTAATCCATAAAGGTTTGGTCTCATTCTGAATTTGGTTGATTCTGAAGATGAATTTGTGACTTGTTTTTAGAAAATTCTTGTGTTAAGATTTTGTTGTGGGTCGCGGGATTAAATTTGGACTGCTAGTTTGAAACTCGTCAGATCAGTTGCCCTTTGAACAAACCCCTTTTCACTGAGGTGAAACAGTTTGGCCTTTGCTGATTTTAAGTTTTCTAAACACTTAAGTTTTCTTATGATCAGGCATCATTTTTATGTGAAATCGGTGGCTGATATCCTTTTCCCGTCCGCCGTTGTGGCTCCCAATCCGATTTGCCATCCGAAGTGGGAATTGCCCCAACTGCCGATGTGCGTTAACTTTTCCGTCGCATGTCCGAAGCCTTCTCTCTTCCGCCGTTGCGGTTGGGAAAGCCTTTTACCTTCCGATGTATAAACCTGGCCGATTTCCGATCCAAAGTTTTCCCACCCGCGTCGCGTATCTTCATCCTTCCCTTTCGCCGTTGCGGCTCTCAAATTCATTGAGCTTCCGAAAGGGAAAGTCGTCCGACTTCCGATTCAAGGTTTTCCCGCCCACCGTCGAGTGCTTGTAGCCTTTCCTCGTCCGCCATTGCGGCTGGTTGAATCCTTTGACTTCCGACGTCCAATCCTTCCGACTTTCGCCTTAGTGCAATGGGACGTTTTCTTGTGGAATAGTTGCTCAATCGGTAGAATCTGATGCTGTGTTATGAAACGCCATCCCAATGAATGATGCTTGTCGATTGGTTGCAGGTTGGTTTGGGAGATCGGTCAAACTACTGTGGCGTGGAGGAAGATAAACTGTTTGGTAGAAGCAAGGCCGAAACTAGCCGGATCGCATGAAAAGGACAAAATGAACGGTGATAGAGGAGCATCTCTGAAAATTTCGATAGTTATTCAGCCAATCACGAGCATGCGAGATAGAGGAATATGAAGTGTTGAAGAACTGAAGGGTCAGGCGTTTGGGGGGAAACCAAGCGGTCTGCAGTTGTAGTTTAAATAGTTGAAAGTAGAACTAAGAAGGGGCTTTTTCCCCGAAAAAATTTGTAAACTCTTTTGCTTGTAAGAGGAACTACTTCGTTTTACAGTCAGAAAGTGCAACTTTTGCCCGCTGGAGAGAGCGAAATGTGGAATGTATCAATGTGACTAGATGAATAATGTTGAAGAGGAACTTCGTTTTCAACTGTGTTTCATTTACTGTGAGAGTATTTAACTTCCCGAACCTATGTTCTTGTTGAATGTTCTTCAGTATCTTTTGGGATGTTTTCCACTGTGAGTAATAAATGTTATTCATAAAATAATAAGCTATCTGGTTGTTTAAATATCTGTAATTGTTCATGTGTCTTGAATGAAGTATCAGCTATCTGTAACTCTTCATAATGCATGTACAAAATGTATTACTCACCAATGAATGATAACTCTGCTCCCTAGGGATAGTTTAGGTAATTAGTTTATTTTCGTGTTGTATGTGTTGTGGGTGCTTGTGAACCTTAAGACGAGAGGTAAGAACCTGTGCATCACATTGTGACTGTTCCTTGCATATTTATTACCCTGCATTCTTAGTTAGGCACTTGCATATCATACATTAAGTCAAAAAATACAAAATTCACAGTGGACCGGGCCACAACCGGTAAAGCCTTTGTTTTGTTACTTGACCTACGGTAGCCGGACCGCAAACCGGATGGATTCCCTATACCAAACAGTCAATGGGCTAGTTGGGAACATTGATTGGGGAGAATACCTTACTGTTGCCGCCTGCGAATTTAGGGGCTCCAATAGTTTTGGCACTAGAAGGAGGGCCGCCAGTGTATGGCTGGCCGAGGAAACCCATTTTCCCGAGAATATTCTACTGGTAACAGTTCTGAAAGCAGTGGGTTTCATAATCCAATTCTGGAAGAAATAGAACATCTATATTCTGTTGAAAACAAAATTGTTAATGATCTGAGAAGACACACCAGGGCATATGTGAAAAATATTGGAGGATTACCAATCATCCCTGAACTGCCCAGAAGAGAGTATAAAAAGAAGGATCGTCCTGAAGCGGAAGGCTTCGTGTTGGTTGGAGACTGGGAAGAGCTTGTAGAAACAACCTTACAGGAAGTGGTGCTACCTTTGAATCAAGAAGGCCCAGAAACCCCTCACAGTTATCCTGCTCACACTCCAGTTGGTTCACCTCCTCACTCTCCACCCAGACTCATGGCTGGAGTAAATGCAAACCAACCACCTAACCCGCCAAATTCACCACCTGCATGGAGAGCCCAATCACCCTTAAACCTGACCCCTCCGTTACATGATTTGCCTCAATCCTTTGAAAAGTTACTGCCTAAATTCGACCCCAATGAGAAGATACTAGTAGATGATCATCTGCAGATTTTTTACTTGGAAATAGAAGGATTGAGGGCTGGGGAGCATGAAGATGTAGTCTGCAGACTGTTCCCGCATACCCTTAAAGGAGATGCAGCATCATGGTACTTTGGGTTGCCTTCTAACTCTATCCCTGATTGGGATACCTTTGAAAGAATTTTCAGAAGTAAGTATGCAACTCAGAAAACTCATGCGGCTCTCATGAAAGGGCTGTGCGCGTTGAAGAAAGAAAGAAAAGAAAAAGTGCATAGTTTCACTCAAAGGTTTGCAGCATATCTCAAGAACTTCTCTGAAACAGATAAGCCTTCAGACAAAGTTCTTATTGAATACTATACTTCAGCTTTAGGTCCTGATTTGGCCATGTTTGCCAAAGGTAGAGCCAAACCTACCTTGACGAAAACTTATGAAGAAGTAGAAGTGGTGGAAGCTGAAAGAGAAAGCATTGAAGACTATCCAGAACAGTCTGGAGAGAAAGGCACAGGAAGAAAAGCCTTATTGTTCACTAAGCCTAAGGAAGAAAAGTCTCCATATTTGGAAAACATGGCCAAAATGATGCAGAAACTTTCCAACAAAATCATAGATATGGAGAAAGAAAAGGAAGCACAAATTTTTTATAAGCCATATTATAAGAAAAGAGAGGATAACCATCAGTCTCAACATCCTCCTCACAATGCTGCATCTATGAATTTAACAGAGGTAGGCTTGGACAATTTTTGCACTTTCCACCAACAACCACACTTTGAAAAGAATTGTCCTCAATGGATTAATTCGATGACGTTGGTCATGAATCAACTGTTAGATTCTAGATTAACAGAAGGGGGAGAAGAAGAAAGAAAAGATACTTCTACTTCTACTTCCACTAAAGGACAGGAAGAAGAAACCATGGCTTTATGGAATTCTGTCTCATTATTTGACACTGAAGAAGAAAAGACTCAGGGGTACAAGGACATTGTGGAAACCAACGTAGCCACAAGGAGCCAAGGGACGGTTAAAGAAGACAGTTTTATACTCCCAAAGATTAAGAGGTTATAGAGAAATATTAAGAAGAAATTTCAAAATAACTCCTTGGCTGATAAAGTTCCAGAATTCACTATTACCAGCCAAATTCCTAGACAGAATGATACAACGACCAAGCCAAATGAAGGTAAGGAGAATGCTGATAGGCATCATCCCACGGAACAACAGATGGATTATGACATTGTGGAGGATTTAAAGAAGATAAAAGCGAATGTTCCACTATTTGAGATGTGCAAAGTGCCGCAGCAAAAAGAAAAGATGTTGAGAGCCCTTGAAACATCAGATGAGAAGACGCCCACTAACAATCAACCAGAAGAAGAAGAAGATATTGGAGAAAATAGTAGTGGAGGTAAATCCAAGCACAAGCATCCACCTTTTCTCCTTACTTTTTAAATCTTTAACTACAATGTACATAATTGCTTGGTAGATTCAGGGGCAACTGTTAATGTCATGCTGATATCTGTCTGTAAAAGAATCAATGGGTAGCCTAAGCCATCCCTGTGGAGAGTAGTTCAGTTGGACAGGACAGATGTGAAGGTAATTGGTGAGATGGAAGATGTCCTCGTCCGTCTGGCTTCAAATGATAAAGTATGCCAGGGCATTAATATTGTGGTGGCTGATATACCAGATGCGTACGGCCTTATCCTGAGCAGAGATTGGTCGGCCAAACTTAATGGATATTTCGCTTCTGATTGGTCACATCTGTGGTTGCCATACAAAGGAAGTCCGAACCAGATTAAGATTTTGAGGGAGCCTCACATGAAGTACAATGTTACCCGACTTGAAGAGAAGAATGAACCTGTGGATTCTGTCTTGGGAAACTATTTTATTGAGTTAGAACCAGGTAATTACCAAGCAGAAGAAGCCAACAACACATCTGATACCCATCCTGATCTCCTTCGATTCTCACAGGTTGATGAGATTGACTGTAAAATAGTAGACTTAGCAGTAGGAATAGATTCGTTTTCAGTAGTTAATGATTTTTGGACTTTATTTTTTGATGGCTCTAAGACATTAGAAGGGTTAAGGGCTGGCTGTGTCCTGATTGACCCACAGAAGAATAAACATTTCCTTTCATGTAGATTAGAGTTTGAGTGTACTAATAATACTGCTGAGTACGAAGCACTGGTGCAAGGACTAAAGAAGGCAATTGAATTAAAGGTAAGTAATCTAAAAGTTTTTTGGGATTCTAAAATTATTGTGAAACAAATCCAGAATTAGATACATTGTATATCTCCTCACTTAAAAGCTTACCAGAATGAGGTATGGGATTTGCTGAAATATTTTAATGCATTTAACATTATTTCAATTCCAAGAATAAAAAATGCAGCTGCTGATTTGTTGGCCACATCAGCCGCTAGACTCGTACCCACTAATAATCGATGTTCTGTCGAACTGCTTTTCAGGTCCTCTGTATCTGATATGATTACGAACCTACGAGTGTTCGATGATGACCAGCAGATCATAGAATGTTTAACGAATGATGAGGTGTTTAAAGGAGCGATCATAGACAATGAAGAGCATCAGGCTGAGATGAAATACGATAATTTCATTCCTAAAGGAGTCAGAACGTTGGAAAAAATGTTCGATTTAAATGAAAAATTCAGAAGACCACCCAACGTGAATACCCACAGCTCATCTCTGCAGTTTGAGTTGATTAATTTAGGGACTGAAACAAATCCTAAGTTCGTAAATCTTGGCAAATGCTATTCGCCAACAGAAAGAGACAAATTCATCAGTCTATTTAAACAATATAAAGATGTTTTCGCATGGATGTACAAAGACTTGAAAACATATGATACCAGCATCATCAAGCATGTTGTTCCCATTAAAGCAGGCGTCAAGCCATATCAGCAACCGTTGAGGAAAATGCATCCGAAATTGGAACCACTGATTCAAAGTGAATTGAAGAAGTTATTGGATGCAAGAATCATCTTCAAAGTCAGACACTCTGAGTGGGTATCAAATCTGGTACCAGTAAGAAAAAATTCTGGAGAAATCAGACTCTGCGTGGATTTCAGGAACTTAAATCGTGCATCAGATAAAGATAACTATCATGTGCCACCCATGGAGCAGCTGCTATAGATGGTGTCAGGTTCTGAACTGTTTTCATTATTAGATGGTTTCTCTGGCTACAATCAAGTATTAGTAGCCGAATAAGATAGATTAAAGACAACATTCATAACTAAATGGGGAACCTTTGCCTATAGAAGGATGCCTTTTGGGCTGATTAATGCTGGAGTGACATTTCAGAGGGCTATGGACATAGCTTTCCGCGGATTGATTGGATGAAGTGCTATGGTGTATCTTGATGACATTACAATATTCTCAAAGAAAAGAGAAGAGCACGCGTTTCACTTAAAGCAAATTTTTGAACGCTGTCGAAAATATGGCATTTCCCTCAATCCTAAAAAGTGTTTGTTCGCTGTCACAGAGGGCAAGTTGCTGGGTCACATAGTTTCAAAGACAGGAATTTCTATTGATCCAGAAAGAGTCAAAGCCATTGAGAAAATCCCCTTGCCCCATAATAAGAAAGGGATGCAGTCTTTCATGGGCACTATAAACTTCATGCGAAGATTTGTCCCTGATTTTGCTCAGATTGTTAAGCCACTGCAGCAGATGGTGAAACAAAATGCACAATTTAAGTGGACTAAAATTGAAAAGAATGCTTTCAGCAAAATCAAGACTACTGTTGCACATGCGCCCTCCCTGAAAATCCCAGACTTTGATAAAGACTTTATTTTGTATACATTTGCATCCGATGATTCACTGGTAGCTATGCTCACCCAAAAGGAAGAAGGGGGGGATGAATTCCCAATATCCTTCATGAGCACTAGTCTGCAAGGGGCTGAATTAAACTACCTAGCCATTGATAAGCAAGCTTACGCAGTATTTAAGGTAGTGAAGCAATTCAGGCCTTATATTTTGAAGAATCGGACCAAGGTAATAGTCCCCTACCCAGCTGTAAGATCCCTTCTCATTCAGAAATAGTTAGAAGAAAGAAGGGGTAACTGGGTAACAACTCTTCAAGAGTACGACCTTGAATTCAAGCCAGCTTCTATAGTGAAAGGTCAAGGGTTGTGCAAACTGATGACTAAAAGTGGGAACTATGAAGAACAAGCCTGGGAGGACGAGGCCGAGTTATAGGTAATGGACATATGCCCTTTATTCACAGCTCCCGAGTCTTGGTACAGAGACCTCGTGCATTACCTACAGGCAGGGCTGTTACCAGAACATTGGAATTCCAAGCAAAGAAGAGCGCTACGTCTTAAATCAGCATCTTATCAAATTGTTGAAGGGGTATTGTTCAGAAAGAATTATGACGGGGTTCTTCACAGATGCCTAGAAAACGAAGATGCGAAGAAAGTAATGATAGAGTTGCATGACGGGCCTACTGGGGGACATTATTCAGGAGACACTATAGCCCACAAAATCCTCAGGGAAGGTTATTATTGGCCTACACTCTTCAAAGATGCACATGCACATGTCAGGAGATGTGACATCTGCCAAAGGTGTGGCGGGAGACAACCTAAAGCAGCAGCACCCCTAAAGCCTATGATGATAACGGAACCATTCTAGCAATGGGGGTTGGATATTATTGGAGAAATAAAACCGAATTCTTCTCTCCAACACAAGTAAATTTTGACTGCTACAGATTATTTCACTCGTTGGGTCGAAGCTATTCCGTTGCGCAAGATAAATGAAGACGAAGTCATCAGCTTCTTACAAGACCACATCATGACCAGGTTTGGAGTTCCAGTTTCGTTAGTTTTTGATAATGCTAAATACTTTTCATCAATTAAATTAACTGCTTTTGCTCATGATAAAGGAATAAAATTTCATTATTCTGCTAACTACTATCCACAAGGGAATGGCTTGGATGAATCCTCTAATAAAAACCTGATTAGAATCCTAAAGAAGACTATAATAGAAAACCAAAGGAGTTGGCACTCAGCACTACCAAATGCCCTGTGGGTTGATAGAGTCACCCCCAAGTCTGCAATAGGAATGTCTCCTTATACCCTTGTCTATGGAAAAAAAGCCGTTCTTCCTCCCAACATCATGCTACCATCTTCCATACTAGCTCAAGAGTCCAGGGGGTCTGATGATGAAGTTTTACAGATAAGAATATATAATCTCTTGAAAGCAGAAGAGGCTAGGTCTAAAGCCAAAGAATGCTTTAAACAACAACAAGAGTCAGTTAAGAGATGGTTTGACAAGCATAAAGCTGGGACAAAAGAATTTGAAGTAGGAGACTTAGTCCTCAAATGGGACCGCCCCCATGATGAGAAGGGAAAGCATACCAAATTCCAGCAGTTGTGGGTAGGCCCCTTTCCGATTGCCGCTAAGCTTGGTCCTTCTACTTATAAGTTGCAAGATCTGCAGGGGTGGGAGGAGAACCTGCCGGTAAATGGTTTGGTTCTCAAGCCTTATTTTTCCTGAGTTGTTTGATTTCTTCTGTCTTGTGTATAAATAATCCGTCTAGTAGTCTTTTGAGTCATGTTTTTCAGTTTGCTTTGGTTTGATTTTTCTTGTTTTCAATAAAGGGGACGAACCTGCGGTTGCATGGGGAACATCAGAATTTTTTGGGAGTGATAAAAAATTTAGTGATCAGACTATGGGTTGCTGTTTATATTAAAGATTTTCTTCCAGCTTAGTCATTTTCTCGAATAATTCTGTGTGCATTGAAGTCCTACTTAATCCCTATGTAATAAACCAGATTCAGAGAGTCTGGAACACTATGTTGGGGCTCCATCCACGTCACATTTAAATTGTTCTAAGGAGCGATAGCAGAAGACCCATGGAAAGCAGCAAGGTGAACAGTATATTAAATATAAATGATCCCATGCCAAAAAACGAATGCCAAAAGGCAGATAAGAATCCAAGAACTCCTATGAAAAGCATCATACATCAAAGCAGATGCTGAATCACAAGTACTAAATTGCCAAAAGATCCTCTCCGTCCGTGAGCTTAAACTTGAAATACACCACTCACACAAAAGGACACTATGGGATAGAGGATCCTGAATCAAAATTCAGTAAGAAGGGCATGTAAGCAAACTCACATGAAAAGGGACAAAAGTCCAAAAGCACAAGAAAAAGTGTTAAAATGGCATGGGAATGAGGAACAAACAAATATTTCTATTTACCATATGCTACAATCCTGTGGTGTCCAAGTTGTCAGCTACCTAAAGACAAAGGTAATAATGAAACTCATCTTTTGGCCTCGACAGAGTTATCTGGACTTGAAAATCTTGGTTTCCACTTTCCCAAAATGGACTATTATCAATGATTAAGGGTACACACTTCTGTCATTTGAGAAATCCATATTGCTGGAAGAATTCAATATGATGCTTTTGTTGTTCAATAGTCTGTCACTCAAAGGTTGATCGCCTAGATATCTAGGTTCACCAGGTAATCGCCAATTGTTGCAGCTGCAACTGTTCTCCCCAAAGTTTTAAATTTTGGGCCCCTCCTCATCATTTAGAATTGCGTTGGTTTCGTTTAATCCATAAAGGTTTGGTCTCGTTCTGACTTTGGTTGATTCTGAAGATGAATTTGCGACTTGTTTTTAGAAAATGCTTGTGTTAAGATTTTGTTGTGGGTTGCGGGATTAAATTTGGACTGCTAGTTTGAAACTCGTCAGATCAGTTGCCCTTTGAACAAACCCCTTTTTGCTGAGGTGAAACAGTTTGGCATTTGCTGATTTTAAGTTTTCTAAACACTTAAGTTTTCTTATGATCAAGCGTCATTTTTATGTGAAATCGGTGGCTGATAGCCTTTTCTCGTCCGCCGTTGCGGCTCCCAATCTGATTTTCCATACGAAGTGGGAATTGCCCTGACTGCCGATGTGCGTTAAATTTTCCGTTGCATGTCCGAAGCATTCTCTCTTCCGCCGTTGCGGCTGGGAAATCCTTTTACCTTCCGATGTCTAAACCTGGTTGATTTCCGATCCAAAGTTTTCCCACCCGCGTCGCGTATCTTCAGCCTTCCCTTCCGCCGTTGCGGCTCTCAAAGTCATTGAGCTTCCGAAAGGGAAAGCCGTTCGACTTCTGATTCAAGGTTTTCCCGCCCACCGTCGAGTGCTTGTAGCCTTTCCTCTTCCGCCATTGCAGCTGGTCGAAGCCTTTGACTTCCGACATCTAATCCTTCCAACTTCCGCCTTGGTGCAATGGGCCGTTTTCTTGTGGAATAGTCACTCAATCGGTAGAATCTGATGCTGTGTTATGAAACGCCATCCCAATGAATGATGCTTGTTGATTGGTTGCAGGTTGGTTCGGGAGATCGGTCAAACTACTGTGGCGTGGAGGAAGATAAACAGTTTGGTAGAAGCAAGGCCGAAACTAGCCAGATTGCATGAAAAGGACAAAATGAACGGTGATAGAGGAGCATCTCTGAAAATTCCGACAGTTATTCAGCCAATCATGAGCATGCGAGATAGAGGATAATGAAGCGTTGAAGAACTGAAGGGTCAGGCATTTGGGGGGAAGCCCAAGCGGTCTGCAGTTGTAGTTTAAATAGTTGAAAGTAGAACTAAGAAGGGGATTTTTCCCCGAAAAAATTTGTAAACTCTTTTGCTTGTAAGAGGAACTACTTCGTTTTACAGTCAGAAAGTGCAACTTTTGCCTGCTGGAGAGAGCGAAATGTGGAATGTATCAATGCGACTAGATGAATAATGTTGAAGAGGAACTATTTCGTTTTCAACTGTGTTTCATTTACTGTGGGAGTATTTAACTTCCTGAACCTATGTTCTTTTTGAATGTTCTTCAGTATCTTTTGGGATGTTTTCCACTGTGAGTAATAAATGTTATTCATAAAATAATCGGCTATCTGGTTGTTTAAATATCTGTAATTGTTCATGTGTCTTGAATGAAGTATCAGCTATCTGTAACTCTTCATAATGCACGTACAAAATGTATTACTCACCAATGAATGATAACTCTGCTCCCTAGGGATAGTTTAGTTAATTAGTTTATTTTCGTGTTGTATGTGTTGTGGGTGCTTGTGAACCTTAAGATGAGAGGTAAGAACCTGCGCATCACATTGTGACTGTTCCTTGCATCTTTAGTACCCTGCATTGTTAGTTAGGCACTTGCATATCATACATTAAGTCAAAAAATACAAAATTCACGGTGGACCGGGCCGCAATCGGTAAAGCCTTTGTTTTGTTACTTGACCTACGGTAGCCGGACCGCAAATTGGACGGATTCCCTATACCAAACAATCAACGGGCTAGTTGGGAACATTGATTGGGGAGAATCCCTTACTGTTTCCGCCTGCGAATTTCGGGGCTCCAACAGGACCACATAAGTACTTGTCCATTTATAAAAGCAACTCTATATCCTTTCTTATCTAGAGCAGAGATGGAAAGTAAGTTCTTTTTCAAACATTGTACATACAATACTTCCTTCATCTTCATGTAAGTCCCAGAGTCAAGCTTGTAGCTTGATTCACCAATACCTTTGATGGGATATTGATAGTCATCTCCTAATGACACTTCCTGAGGAGAGTTCTTTTCTTCAAGTCTTGACACAATTTTATTCTTCCCTATCATGTGCTTTGAAGCACCACTATCAATAAGCCATGTATCTTCTCCAGGTGTTACAGACCAAGAGAGTGCAGAGAATAGTACATATTCTTCTACATCTTATTCTTTTGTTAGTCTCTTTCAAGGTCTTTCTTCTTCTTCCTTGTCTTCATCTAGATGAGCATGATGTATTTTGTTGTTGTTATTCTTTAATGACAGATACTCTCTGGCAAGGTGTCCTATCTTATGAAATTTATAGCACTGATACTTTGAGTAATATTTCTTCTGATTGTTTACTCTTTTCTTTTGAAACTTATTCTTTGAAGGTTTATGACTACCCTTCCTGAAGTTTGATTGTTTTATTCCTTTAGTATGGATGGCTAGATCCCGATCATGTTCTCCAAGTAGAGCTTCTCTGTTAGCTACTCTAGATTATTCTTGAATGCAATCTTCCCATACTATGTCAAAATTCATACTTTCTTTTCTGGCACACAAAGTATATATGAATGAATCCCAAGGTCTAGTGAGACCATTGAGAGCAGTCATAACTATTTCATACTCATCAAGGGTGTATCCAATAGCATTTAGTTGTTTCCTGAAATGGGAGACCCTTGTGAAGTAAACTTGAATTGATTCTCCTTTACTCATCTTGGTTCCCTTCAATTGATCTCTCAGATTCATATTTCTGTTGATGTTCCTTCCCTCATACATTTTGGAAAGTGCATCATACATTTTCTTTGGTGTCTTCTTAGATGACACTTGAGGGATCAAGTGATCTTTGATAGAATCAATAATGATCCTCGTTTCCTTGATTAGGTCTTGTTCATGCTTCTCCTTAGCTTCAACTTCTGTTTGTTCATAATTGGGTCAGATATAAGTGCTGAGCCTTTTTGATTGGGTCAAATATAAGTGTTGTGCCTTTCTCTAGATAGTAGATGGTATGTCCTTCTATGCTAGTAGATGTAAGTGCTATTCCTTTCTCTGGATAGTAGATGGTGTGTATTGCTATGCCAGTAGATGTAAGTGTTGAGCCTTTCCTTGGATGATAGATGGTGTGTCCTATCATGCCAGTGGATGTGAGTGATGGGCCTTTCTGACATGGTGGTGGATGTGTTCATCCCATGGTCATATGTGAGTGCTAGGCGTGCCTTTCTGACATGATGGTGGATGTGTTCCTCTCATGGTTAGATGTAAGTGATGCGCGGGACTTTTTGACTGGTTCATATATACGTGCTAAATAAGATGAAGACCTACCTTGAGGCTAGGTCTACAACCAGCATGAAAAAGGGCTAGCTCTATAGAAATTCCTATGATGAGAAGAATTGAGAGATAACACTAGTTGATTGAGATGGCGGAAGCAGGAATGAAGATAATGATCCAGTGATGATACAACTTTGATGATGATCTAGTGTTGATGATCCGATGATAATCTAGACTTTGATGATGATCCAGTGATGATCCAGCTTTGATTATGATCAGCGATGATCCAGTCTCGATGATGATCCAGTGATGATCCAGCGCTGATGATGATCCAGACTTGATCCAGAGAAGAAGACTTGTGCTGATGAATTGTGTCAAGAGAATACCTTCCTAGTTAAGAGGGAGTGTTGATGTATTTTCAACTTCGGAATGTATTCACTTATATATCTTATGTATTGTACCGTAATGTTCCTATCGGGAAGTATCAGTAATGTAATTGAGTCATGTCATACCCCGATGTTGCTATCAGGAGAATCGGTAATATAAACAAGTCATGTAAAGTCATTGAGGTTAACCCTCCATTGTAATTCAGTGCAATATTCCCCACAATTGAGTTAAGGTTAACCCTCCTTGTTGATCGGAGGGAAAAGCCCCCACAGTTGAGGGGCACTAGGGTTATTAGACTCTCCTAGAGATGTCGACCCTGGTAAGTAATTGTAAAAGTCAGAAACTAGTATAAATAGAGAGTGAGACTCTCTATTTTTTACACACACTCACTCAACTAGGGCGCATGAGTGAGATAGGAGAAGCACTCTCAAGTGAGAGAGAGAAAAGCTATTGGAGATCATCTTTTCTGTCTTTGGGTTTTACTGCTTCCATTGGTGCTCGTTCTATCTCTAAGGAAGTTGCGGGTTTTTCTCCTTTATGGTTTCCTAGAGGAAAATTCTTTGTGTCTCTTGTCTCTTGTGATTGATTTCTATGCATGTTATTCTCTCAGATAAGATCCTAATATCATATTGCTTAAATGATAAAAATCTAATAGAAAATTGGTAGGTCACACCTATCGACGAATAGGTGCGGTTTGGGTCGCACAAGACTGAGAAAAAACTACAACCGAGACAGAAAAACAGTTGATAAAACACATGTTGCACTTAACGTGGGTTTTTGCATGACAAATCACATAAAAAGGGTCACAAAAGCGATCTAGTTCGCTCTAGAAGGATGAAAAAGAGCGATCTAGACTTTAGGTCTAGGTCGCACTTAACTAGGAAAAATGTGTGACCCAAGTCTCACTTATTGGGAAAAAGGGTGCAACCTAGGTCACGCCTTCCCACCGAAAAGGTATGACTCGATCGAAACTGATTTTTTTTTTGTAGAAAAAATGTCGGTTAGGGGTGGGGGGTAGCCTATGCCAAAAGGAGGTTCAATATCTATGAAAAATAAGGATACCCAAGTGAAACAAACCAACAAACAAAAATAATAAACCTTCAAAACCAAATATCCAAGAGGATCAAGCCAGTGGGGTCACCATAACTGTAGTGGAAATTTCTCTCTCTCTACATGCAAAAGCACCTACCTTAGATCAAAGGGATCTAAAGGTAGAGTTCATGGTGCAAGGGGAAATATTCAACCTTTAATTACAAACATATAACAACAAACAAACTATATTTTTTATACTTTTGGTTAATAAAACAATTGCAAGTACTCATACCTTTATAAATGGGCCACTACAGTTGTTTGAGGAGTTCATCCAATGGCTTCCACCATCTTGTTGTCCAATATTCTCCAACAAGGTTGTCAATGGGAAGGGAATCAATATGTGCATGGATTAAACTCAACATACAACATGATGTGGAAATATGTGGCTAAAAGGTGATAAGGGTGACAAAAAGTGTGACTAAAAGTAAAAGTCTGACTGAAAAGTGCTTGTGGGGAGACCTTCACAATGTATTTACATACTTATCCAATATTTTGTTTCCCACGGTATTGGTCCATGTTTTTATGTAGTGTATGGTATTTTTCCATGTTTTTCTTGACCCATTCTCATTTGAGGGTTTTTTGGTCCTTTTTTGAGAGAATGGGGTTTTGTTGCAATAAATGCACATCTTTCGTGTATTTACGAGGGAAGAAACAAATATTATTTGGACCAATTTAGAGGGAATTTAATTTTGAAGGTCAAAATGGAGGGAATAATGATGGGACAATTTGTTGTGTTAACAAATAGGGGTGCAGTTTCCAAAAAGATGAAAAGATATGTCATGGCAAAAGCAGGAAAGTGGGAAAGTTTATCCATTCATTCATGAAGACGCACCTATGGAGATAATTCAAACTTGAAGCCTAATATTGTTATAAAACACAAATAACACATCACTATCACAACTTTTAGTCATTTGAAGTCTGTCTTGAGAGCTCTTCTAGTCAGTGGTTGAGTGATGTGCCTCAACTAGCTTTCGGAGATGTGTCCCTTAGCACTCTTGTTATTTATTATTCATGAAGTTGGTGCAGCCATTAATGGAGTTTTTTGCAGGTATTTATTTCTTCTTCATCTAATCTCCATATCATCCAATAGAGTTTGGAGGACTCCCTTTAGTGATATTCACACTTCTTCCTTTCTCCTCTCCATTCTATGATATTTTGAATATTTTTTAGCATTGTAAGGGGAATTTCGACCCAAATCATATATAATTAATGTATTGCTTTCTAATATACTATTTAATATCAGGTTCTGATCATTCATAGAGTTTTGGAGGTTCCGGGTTCGATTCTCCTTGGTTTCCTACCTCCTGGGCCATACTATTAGGATTTTGACTATGAGAGGTTCTCTCTAAGATTCTAGTAAGATGCATTTAAAATATAATTTCTCTATTATGATATAAGTTAGTGTCTCTGAAAATTATACAACATTCCAAACTTGTGTACTTAAGTTTCATAAAGATTTTTCATACCCTGCATAGATTTCAATGCAAGATTGACTAGTTTTTCAGTTCAAGTCAATTAGACTATCTAAACATGTCTATTTTATTTCTTTTCTATTATGAACATTATTTAACATGTCAATGAGTATATACCATGTTGAAAAAAAAGTTTAGTGCCCCTTTTTATATGTTTGGAAATCACAAAAGTTTGGCTTGCTGCATAGTCCTAGTGATTAGTTTTCCTATTGTGAACCTCATCGTTCTTTGTGTTTGTTCATATATGTTTTAAACACAAAAACATTGATTTCATCATCCTAAATAGATTTATAGAACCCTCCTAAGTTCCTCTTATCCATTGATTTCTTGGACTGCTTGTTAAGGTTTCAGTTTGCACCGGTTGGGAGTCCAAGAAGCCTGGTAGTATACTTCATCCTAGATGATTCTAGAAACATAAAAGGACCAACATAAATGTGCTCAAGAATATGAACATTTAGTCTCCTCCCTAGTCTTTTGGTTTCACCCGCAAATCCCAGTTTATTCCCTCCTTCTGGTTGATAAATTACCCACTCGTCAACTAGTGATCTGAAGCTGATTGCATAGAGTCAGTGAGCCTTATTTTTCTGCATTAGGTTCATTATATATCTCTATGTAAGAATGTTGTATCGACATCCATATTCTCTACTTCAAAATAAAAAGTAGCAGCAATAACAAGAATAAATCTAATGGAAATTAATTTTGCAACTGGAGAAAACATTTAATCAAAATGAATTCCATGTACCTGAGAATATCCCTTTTCTAACAAGCAGAATTTGTACTTCTCCACTTTACCTTATGCATGCAACTTCTTTTTAAACAACCATTTGTTCCAAATGGATTTTCTTCCAGCTGATAACTGGACTAGACCCCAAGCTTCATTTTTGTCGAGGGAATCCATTTCTTGAACCATGTCTTTCTTCCAAAGATTACTATCTTATGAATCAACAAATTCCTTCACATTTTTAAGATCATCATTAGTAATAGACAACATAAAATGAGAGCAAAAATCAGGATGGGAATACCTTTCTGGTTTCCTTCTTTCTCGAGATGATCTCCTCAAAACTGGGGGATGAGGTTCTTCTTCTTTCAATTTAGATTATTTTGTTGAGTCAAATTCTTCACCTTCTAACTAAAAATCTATCTTCTCTGGTTCTTTTTCCATTGGATTCACTTCCTATATGGGGACTTCTTTTACCTCTCTAAACACAACATCTTGAATGTAAACAATCTTCTTAGTAAAAGCATAGTAGCATACTAAGAACATGTTTAAAAACAAGATACGTAGGTAAGAGAAAAGTAATGTTTGGGCCAAGAGTGAATAAAAAGGGGATGGAAACATACAATAATAAAATAAAGTAGAATACAAATTAAAAAAATATGGTTTGGGGACTAATAATAAAAAAGTATTAGTTTAATGTGAGGATGGGTATGTTTGGAGTAATAGAAAGGTGAATTAGGTTAAATTGGTGAAATGAAGAAAAAAAATAATATAGGGAGAAAATAACGCTAGATAATAAAAAAAGGAGGTGATCTTTATAATAATAGATACCAAAATTAGGGTATAACTACAAATGGAAAAAAATTATATAAAATGAGGGAGGACCATTGTAATAATAAAATGTAAATCAATAAAATGAGAAATACTAATAATAAAAAAATAGTGTAAGCAAGGTTAGGTTTAAAGTAAAGAAAATATACGATTTAGGGTAAAAGGGGTAGGAAGAAAATCAAGAGAGGGATAGGTTGGAATCAAAATATAATAAATTACAAATCAATAAAGATGACAACTTGGCTACCTATTAAAATCATATAAGAAAATTATAAAATGATTAGCAATGAGACTGAATAACAAAATGATAAAGTGGGGTTGGAGGGGTGGGAGTGAATTAGGGGTCATAACAGATCCGAGAGAAAATGCAATATAAATAGTGTGATCCATAGAACAAATTATAAAAATATAATGAAAATATCAGAGAATAAAGGGGGGAAGGGCAGGGCAGGGGGATGGGAAGGGTAGGGCATGGGGGCCAGAGAAGAACTTGATAAGAGTGAGAAGAGGTCCTAAGTAGATGGAGAAAGATTATGGATTTGTGGTTTCTAGGATTGGATTAGATTGTAATCATCTCACGGTTAGTGGGTGTTTTTCAATTTCAAGAGATTCACGAATGAGGGGCGAGGAGTAATGGGAGGTAGAAGCATGAATCTTGGTTTAGTCAAAATAGATTATATGTTTGAATAGTGTGAGTGTTATAATATGGAATATTTTGCAATTTTGTTATGATTGGTGTCATTGATGTGATATTTGAGCTGAATTTGGATACTAATTTGACCAATGTAATATTTTCCACATGAACAAGGAATTTGGTAGACTCCTTCAGAAAGAAATGGATTGCTTTTATCTTTGACACTTTTAAATATTTTTTTAAGGTTTTACAAGGTTTACAAGTGTTCTAATGTTCTTTTTTATTAAAAAATCACAGAAATATATATCTTCATGCCGAATCTCACCACCAACCTGCCAAAAAATCCATGATCTTTAAAACTCCCATTACCTAGGATGTTCACATATCTACTCCTCACCATCTCAATAACAAGAAAGGCCACCTCAAAAAATTTCTTCTAGGAAATGTATATTCTCTATCCCAAATAAAAATATATCTTCTCTTTTTTACCTTTCCCATATCTAAGCAATCTCATTCCAACCCTCCCCCCTTCATGCCTCTATTTCTTTACCTTACATTCAAGGCATCATCAATTGCATATACAAATTATTAATTAAAAAAATTTAAAACACTTTTTACACCCTATAAAACCCTAAAACAATGATTTAAGATTCCTAAAGATAAATAAAATCCATTTCTTTCTCAAGGAGGCTACCAAATTCGATGTTCATGTGGAAAATATGACATCAATTAAATTGGTAGATATATCCAAATATAGCTCAAATAACACATTGTTGACACCAATCATAACTGCATTACAAAATATACCATAGCAAATGACCCACATTGTTAAAAATATTTCACATTTTTTGAGCAAATCAAGATTCTTGCTTCTAACTCCCATTATTTGTCACATCTCAGTCATGAAGCCCTCGAAATTGAAAAATACCCACACAATCTTAGCTGTGAATATGATTACAAGATAAGGCAATCCTACCCACACAATCTTAACTGTGAATATGATTACAAGATAAGGCAATCCTAGAAACCACTAATTCATAAGTTTTCTCGATCCAAATAGGAATTTTTCTTCTCACTCTTGTCAAGTTCTTCTTTGGTTGCACCCTACCCTCCATCCTCCCCCTCCCCCCCTTTATTCTCCAATATTTTCATTATGTTTTTATATTTGGTACTATAAATTACACAATTTATATGACATTATCTTTTGGCTTTCTTCTAACCCCTAATTCAAAATTTTTCCTCCTTTCTCCCTCTTTACATAATCATATATGTTGTTTTTTCCTAACATAATTTTGTCTTTTAATGTGACTACTAAGTACTCAAGTTTTCATTTTTATTGATTTATAATTTATTAACTTTTAGTTCCAACCTCACCCTCTTTATTTCTTTCGACGTACTTTACCTTAATTCACAATTTTCTTTACTTTAAACCTGACTCTAATTACAGTAACATTTTTACTATTAATATTTCTTAATTTAAAAATACCTTCTTTTATTCTCTTTTTTTCATTCATTCTTATATCATTCTTATGTCATAATTTCTTAATTTCTTATCTATCAGTATACACATCACCTCTTATTATGTAACATTATTTTTTCCTTACAATATTTTATTTTTCTTCATTTCAAATATTACTTTAATTGACCTTTTCACTACTCCAAACATACCCATCCTTACATTACTCTAGTTTTATTATTATTATTAATTCACATTTTCAATATTCCAAACATACCCATCCTTAGATTGTACTCTAGTTTTTATTATTATTAATTCATCTTTTCACTACTCTAAACATACCCATCCTTACATTAATCTAGTTTTAATGGTTAATTCCTAAATTATTTATTTATATGTTTATTTATTTCATGGCTACATTCTTTCACTTATCCATTCTTTTACTAATATGGTTACATTCTTTCACTTATCCATTCTTTTACTAATATTCTGTATATAAAATAAATTTTTAGTATTTTTGTATAATTTTATTATTTTTTTTTCTTTTTGGATTATTATTATTATTATTAAATTGATAATTTTTTTTTTCATTTCATTTTCTTTTTATTTCAATTTTTACTTACTCATCTTTAAATCTCTTAACATTATTCTTTTCTCTCCTCTTTTTATCTCTTAACATTATTCTTTTCTCTCCTCTTTTCTCTCTTAATAATGGATAAAGTGTTATAAAAGAAGTTGAGACATTTCTACCAAAAGGCATATACATCAAACCACATGCTGATATTGTAGTAGGTATAAAAGACTTTCGAAAAGCAATTTTTTCACTCAACAAAACTTTTTATGTACCTAATGATTCATAAACCTCCTTTCACTCATAATTGTTTTGCATTTGAAATTATCAATACACTAATTGGATATGGCAAAAATAGATTATTTATTAATTGGATATGGCAAAAACCAAACCAAACCCTTTTTCCATCTAAATTCTTTTTCAAACTGAGGAATTTTGCTAACTCAACATGTGTGAGAATTCACTCTCTAAATGAGACAGGAGAGTAGTGGAAGGATGAAGATGGTTGCTCACCCCTGACCGGACTCGAAGATTCTTTTTATCTTATATGTCAGCGTGCCACGTCTTTTGACCATATCCGAAAAACCGAGCGTGGTTTGTTTTATGTTGACTGGAAGATATGGAGATTGTTGTATGTTGACCAAAAAGTGGCCTCGATAACAGCCTGACTCAGCACGATTAAAAGAGACAGAGCGACTTACCGTTTTCTACTTCTCTTCTGTATTCAGCACTCTATCTATTTATGCCATACCCCTCATCTTATATATTGTTTATATGAATATTGCTCTTGCACAATTTAGATTATCTTTCCCTTGTCTCTCAGAAGTGTTTGAAACTTTGAATCATTAGCTATCAGTGACAGAGATCCTTCTAATATCAATGGAGGGTTTGATACCTTACATTTACAGAGCTGTTGTCAGACACAGGAATCACCACATACGCCACAGCAGCAGCAGAAGAAATCTATTATTATCATCAGCTGAATCTTCCTGTAGCGGAAGATCGATTGGGCGGGATCATGTGAAGCACTACGACAGACTACCAAAGGGTGCAGACATCTCGGGCAGTTTTGAGAATTTAGTACCGAGAAACATTCAGCTCAAGCAAATGGAGCGTTATCCTTCGACTCAATCTGTACTGCACAGGCGGGCAGTCTCATGTTGTATGTTTGCTGGCATAGATGAACCGTCTGTGGGGAAACAGACTATACGAAAAGACCATCCAGCCCAGTTTCGCCACTCCAATTCCGTCCATTATCGCCCATAGTTCTTCTATTTTTTCTTAGTGTTGCAATCATTCCTGTTGTGAAAAAGTATGTTGTGAGTGGATTGTTGCGGGAGATCTAAGATCACATTCCCATATTCAATAAAGAGTTTGTAATTCATTTCTTTGTAAATATCACGCAGTTTCTTTATGTAGTTCCATGTAAATCTTTCCCATATTCAATAAAAGTTTGTAATTCATTTTTTTGTAAATATCACGCAGTTTCTTTATGTAGTTCCATGTAAATCTTTGATTTGCAGGCGTTAACTAATGAAAATGACAAGATTGTTGGATATAAATACATACAGTTGCACATGCACATTTAGAATACATAAAAGAATGAACTTTTGTTTAAAAAGAAGGGGAAACGAATTAAAATCCCCCTCTCTGCAAGCCCCATGTCTCTCCATCGTTCTCCAGCACAACCTCCATCCATTCTCATCCACTCCAGACCTGCGCCCCATCTCTGCAACTGCGTTCCCTCTCTACAACTGCGGCTGTGCCCCTCTCTGCAATTGCGCTTGCCCACCATCTGGACACCTCCAATTGCCCAGCCCTGCTCCTTCCTCCCACTCTCGCTGCATGCTACCGCTTCCCTTCTCTTCAACGTCCATACTCACATTCGACGCGACGAACTCCATAATCCATGTGTACTCATCCTTGTCCTTGAAAACCCTAATTTTTTTCATTCCCCCAAAAACTATATATATACTAATAATATTATTGTTAATATTTTTAATAATTATTAATTTATTTCCTTTTAATAGTTAATCTCACTGATTAACTCTCGATCTTATACATTACCCATGAAGTCTTACTGAAATTAAAAAATATTTTAAAGAAATAATTGAAGGAAACCAAGATGTTTATGATAGTTATGAAGCTGTCCAGAAACTAAAGAAGATTGATCAGAAAATAAGAAAAAAAACAGAGATGCATCCATTATTCGGAAAAAACATTTTTCATCTCCAAATCCATGTGATAGTTTTGAAAAGAAAAGATTTAAAGCATATATATGTCTTCCACTAAATTGAATTGGAACAAGTAGAGATGACTTTAAAGAGAGTCAAGCTAGTGATGGCAATGCCAATTTTGATTTTAAAGAGAGTCAAGCTAGTGATGGCAATGACAAAAATTTTGACAATTTTGAGGAGAAAATATTCAAAGCCTCTTTCCAATGGAATTTTCAAAGCCTATGTCTCTCATGCAATTGGAAAGGGTAGAGATGACCCTGATGAGATTCAAGCCAGTGTTGTTGAGAAGTATCTAGAAGAAGTCATATGCACAAAAGAAAATAAAATAAGGGAACCCATAATAGAGACTATAGAAAAAGACAAGAACAACAAGGTGATAGAGCATTTGTCTCCATTAGGTCAATATCTATAGTTGTCGAACTATAAAGATACAGATTATGGACCTATATTAGCTATTGACATGCTAGAAGTAACCCAAATTTCTCATGTTGAGAATCATGATGAAAAAAACAATAATACCATGTTTGGAGAGAATAAGGAGCATGAAAAAACACTTGCACATTGTTGTCAACCAGTTTTGATGGATAAAGCTATTGATCTGATTGATGAAGTTGGAATCCATGCCCATATAGAATCTTTGAATAGAGGGAAACAACGTCAAACATACATACTCTCAAAGTTCCCCAATGATTATTGGCAGGAAACTCTAATAGTTAAGAAATTCCATGAAATTGCACCAACAACAAGAAGCAGTCAATATATACTTAAGGGCGCCTGCACAAAGCTGCTACCCAATTATGATGCAATGGGAGCATGCAAGCGGGCTAAATCAACAACGCACATGCACCTTGTAGATGCACGCACGCGCTTCCACTTCGGACTAACGAACCTCCACGCCGGATTGCCAGCGTGGGCAATAAGAGCACGCATGCGCCTCACGACACACACGTGCATTTGGCTGTGTGCACAGGTTGGACGCGATAGCAAACAAATACGTGTTCGTGTCCTTGTTTATTAAAAAAAACAAAATAGTTTGTATTGTTTTGCAACCCACGAGCACGCAAGGAGGAGCCAACGACCCCAAGGAGACGAATTCGACCCCCAAGGAGCCCAACCAACTTGTGCAAATCACCTAAAACGACACTGGAGTAAGGCAAATAAAGTAGGAATGCAATTTTTTTTGTTTATTTTATTGTTTTTATTGTTTTTAAAATAAACTACAAAATTAAAAAGAAATTGAAAATCAATTGAAATGGGAAAAATTTGATACTGCAGGTATAAATTACCTTACCACAATGACCAATACCAATGAACCATCCAAATAAATGAATGAAACAAACCAAACAGAGGACCCAAACCTCGAATTAAACGAAGAAAACCCCAAATTAAATGAAGAAGAAAACCCCAAAGATGAATTTCATGGGGATTTAAACCAATTAATAATTTTGAGTGATGAATTGAAGAACATGAGGGAACCCTCTCGGGTCTCCCTTTCCACATCAATACAAAACATTATAGAATCTATCAACATTGCCCATAGTGAGATAATCGGTTTGAGCGAATATAGGGCTCGAATGAGAGAGCATTATAGCACTAGTATATCCAAAGAGGATGTTAAAAACATGAATATCATAAAAGGCCAACCGTGGAGCAAATTTACAGATCCTAGAACAAGACAACCTCCAGATGTGAGGAAGAGGCAAGTTTGCATGGATTGGTGTAATTACCAGCCATGGAGAGAAAACTGGAGGAAGATATGGTTCATGGTATTCGACAAGCCTCCATGCAACAATGTCGAGGTCCCACGATATTTTCTCAAGAAACTGTGGGCTGATTTTGTGTTAGGGTTCCATGTGAACTACTTCGACACTATTGAGTTCTAGGGCGTTGGTTTTGGCTCAGCCCAAGATCGACCTCACGCCCACCGAAACCCATTCAGAGGACTTGCTGCACCTAGGCGAGAGCCAAACCCGCCTCCTCAACCTCTTGGGTTAGGTAGTGAGCTAGATGAGATCTATGAGCCCACTAGACATGCCACACGACACCTTATTAGGCATACCGAATTTGTGGCTATGTCCTCACAGAGCGAGTAGGACCCCCCTCGAGAGACACACTTCTGCACGGTCTACTAGTGGTGGGCGAGGGAGAGAAGATACAGGTGGTAACTAGGTGGATCCATCTAGCTTGATGAGACCAGTGCCACATCGTTGTTCTCATTGTGGGAATCCATGCCAGGTTCCCATGCAGGAGCATGGCACAGAGAGCTACTTACACCAGGTAAGTCATTGTTTTATTTAATGTCATAATTTCTAATAAATTTAACTTAGAATCAAATGTTGATGACTTGATTTTTTTTAATGTATAGCTATTCAGTGCCGAATCTCCAACACATGGGTGGGAGGACACTGGCTCCTTCAACCTAGATGGAGCCATGGCAGCTGCAAAGGACATCGCGACAGCATACACACAGGTAGTTTTCTTTCAGTAATTAAATTTAATGTTAGTAGTAATTGGATGTCAATCGTCGCATATTTATATAAATTGTCGGCCCATATTTAGGTAATATTTACTAATTGAATCTAAATATTTTTGTGCAAATGAACAGGTGTCCGTGGGATTGAGTGACCAGCCATCCCCACTAAGGATCAACAGATCCCCTTGTGAGTAGGTATCTTGTAATAATTTATAAATTTAATTTCAGTTTTGATGGCTTAGATTCATATAGTTATATTTTTTATGTACTAATACAGGATGACATGAATATGTATGCAGGTCCCACCACATAGGCATGTCGGTGTCAATATCTCTCCACCGACTTCCTTTTTCCCACCATATATGCCAGGTGTAGCCCCTAGCATACATTTCCCTTTCCTTGCATCCCTCCCCACCCCATTCCATCAATCCCTTGCCTTCCACCCACCACCACACTTCCATCTAGCTCCCCCCCCCCCCCCCCCCCCCCCCCCCCCCCCCCCCCCTCCTTCCCCCCCCCCCCCCCCCTCCTTCCCCCCCCCCCCCCCCCTCCTTCCCCCCCCCCCCCCCCCTCCTTCCCCCCCCCCCCCCCCCTCCTTCCCCCCCCCCCCCCCCCTCCTTCCCCCCCCCCCCCCCCCTCCTTCCCCCCCCCCCCCCCCCTCCTTCCCCCCCCCCCCCCCCCTCCTTCCCCCCCCCCCCCCCCCTCCTTCCCCCCCCCCCCCCCCCTCCTTCCCCCCCCCCCCCCCCCTCCTTCCCCCCCCCCCCCCCCCTCCCCCCTCCCCCCTCCGACCACATTACACCATCCATCCACATTCACCCATCCCTCCACCCCATCCCAGATCTCATCCCCCTCCTCTATATTCCCCCACCACCCTTGTTTCCTTTTCTAGGGAAACCAGTTGGACTTTATCATCGTACATCACCACTTCTCCCAGTCTAGTCCACACCCTCTCCCACCGTGCCCCCTAGTGTTGTAGCCAACATCGATGTGGCTACATCCTCCACTATGCCATCCACCCTAGAATCAGAGCAGGCTGTACAACCCACTGCTCCACCTGCCACCCCCAAGGAGCAGTCGATTGCTCCACCTACCAGCCCCCAGGACCAGCCTAGTGTGTTCAGGGTGAGATTGATTAGTTTATGAAAATCTCGTTCAATATTAACAAAAATTAACATTGAAGTAAATTGTATGAGTTATCTTACTATTTAAATGTTGCAGGGTGGAGTTGCTGAGAGAATTGGATCATGGAGGAGGGTAGCCTGCTCACCACTTACAGTCTCGTCTCAGGTGATCTATTTAAAATTTGAAAACGTACTTTTGATATTTAAATTGTGTTTTATACTTGTATAATTGCCTGTAGGAGTTGACATTTGATTGTTTTCATTTCATAGCCCAAGGTGAGGTGGTCGAAGTAGCCGGGTGAACTGAGCTTCTTCTAGCTCGAAGAAGAGGAAGATCGATTTTGGAGTTGGACCTGGGAGCTCTAAGGGTGGGCATGAGTATTGAGAGAGCCTCCTATGTACACTAGCCATGATGTGGCATTTTGGCACGAGTTGCCTTATTTTGGATAGGTCACGAGTTGCCATATTTTGTATAGGCATGAGTTGCCATATTTTGTATATGATTGGATATTTTTGTATATTAATATATCATTTTGTACTTCTTTACAGTATTAGTTTACAATTGATGCGCTTGCAATACTTATTGTTGACGAAGCAATAAAGTTCGTAATTTCATAATAAAATGCATAAAAAAATTAACACTATAGGTTAGTTAACAAAAAATACACAAATGCATAAAAATACTGTCTTATTCATTGTCCAAATTGCAATAGAAATAACTTGTCTTCATTTGGTATTTACATAGTAATTCTAACCTTTGGCCTTCTACTCCATTTTCTATCCTTGACTAACCCTAGGACTGTCTATCAAACTAGACTATAATACTACCTATTAGGCAGCCATAAGACACACCTAAACCATTCTATTCTAGCCTAACCCTTGCTAAAACCATTTCCCTAGACTCCTACCTTTCCCTCTCTCTAAAGCAAGGCTTATTCCTTTCATTTCCACACTACTTAGACGACCACGACTCTCCCTATATCTCTGACTGTAATATCCATTTTGGACAGCCCTAGAACACCACTTACTCATCCTAAGCTTCCCTAACATATTCACTGTAATATCCTATTTAGGGCAGCCCTAATAGCCTTCTTACCCACCTATCATATCCTAAGGTCACTTCCTTGCCTTCCTATCTTACCCACTCACTAACGCCTCACCTCAAATTTGTCCCTAACCCAATTTAAAGTGGCACAATGACACCCTAAAGGGATTGTATATAAAAAATCATTCCCAGCCATACTTAAACAAATTTGACAGTGGTATATAAACATCCATAACTTGGCAAAATACTAGAAAAGTCCTTTAATTGCTTGCAAGTCATTGTGTCATCAAAAGCCAAGTGGATATACTTCTTATCATTCCTACTTAACTGGAAATTACATCTTAGACTATCATAAGACATTTTACTTGACTGGAAATTACATCTTGGACTGTCATAAGACATTTTACTTGACTGAAAATTTGATTTGGTTTAACATTCCCATTGGCTTGGAAACTTGTCACTTATAAAATTGTTTATCACTGATGTTTACTTAAAAATATTGTACCTTTGTCTTGGTTAGCTAAAAAGTGAAATATAGGACTGTCATAATGCTAAATGCTTGGCTAGAAATACTTTTATGTCGGTTGCAAGAGAGGTTGACTTTGTACGATATGATGATAACATCCCATCAACACCACTAACATGCTTCAACCACATGCATAATTGAAATCAAAACATCCCATAATGCTAACGTCCCATAAAAAATGTTCTTCCTTGACAAATAAAAATTGAAACAAGTTCATGAATATGTGTCTTCTATAATGATCTATTGAGCACTTGAAATTTTAACAAGCTATTGTACTTGTTGCAATTTTAATGATTTAAGGGTTAGCATGCATAACCTAGGGTTTAGAATCCATGAGGAAACCCTAGCCCTAACTGAAGTTTAAAGGTTAGCATGCATAACTTGGGATTTATAATCAATGAGAAAATGTTGACAGGTAATATCCTGTTTAGGGAAACCCTAATAGCCTTCTTACCCACCTATCATAGCCTAAGGTCACTTGCTTTCCTTCCTATCTTACCCACTCACTTCCTATCTTGTCATCCCTATTGATCCCACGGGGACTTCACTTAGTGAACATCTCACATAGCACGTGTGATCATGGGATATTAAATAATACCCTTAATTTCTAGAGATATTGACCCAAACTCTTTTTTTTGAAACCCCCTCCCAATACTTAAAACCTCCTCCACACCCCTTTTTATACCTTAATCCTTATAAACCACCCTACCCACCCCCACCTTAAAGCCCTCATCCCCCCAATACCTGCAATATATTGGTTCAATTTTTAATAATTTTAAAACCCACAATATGAACTAACATGATAGGATATTGGTCAACAAGTGAATCTCCCGTGATTGATCCTTCCTTTGGTAGCGACATGTTTTCTTTGGGTATACAATCATGGTTTCAAGGGTCATTTTGGCTAGCAAGTTCCTATTATTTCAGAGGATTTTCCTTAGTCATCATCTTGATGGCCTACATAAGTGCATGATGACCTATCCAAAGGTCTTAACTTAGCATATTTAACAAAATAAACACCATTAAAGTTTACTTAACAAATTCAACCCAAAATTATCTCAAATTAGCATTCATAACCAATGCTAGAATCTACCCAATCATAAAGATAATATAAGCTAAAATTCAAATCTCCACACTATAATTGTTTTCCTCGTTAGCGTTTATAAACCCTAATCATCTTTCATCATAGAAGCACATGGCATTTTAGGAAAGTCTAGCATGTAACTATTCATCAATTACAATAGTGTTAGCTAGGGTTTAGGATAACAAAGAAATTCAATTCATAACCTAGGGTTTAACTCAATTGTAACAATTTGATAATTTGAGTATTGTTCCTAGCATTTGCACACATTGGTATTTGCATTTGTGAACATATGAAATAGTAAGTAGTTCATATTAATCCCAATAAAATTATTTCATGTATGTGCATAGCCTAGGTATAGGGCCTTTTGGTTTTTACTTAAATGATACTAACCAATCTAATGATATATACCTAAAGAGGTCATAAAACCCTAGTTCCATCTCTTAACTTGTGAACCCTAGTTATAATATGCAATTTGTAGTTCATGAAACCCTAGTTGGTTTAGGATGTGTACATGTACATGTGTTTCTACTTCCATCTCATAACCTGTAAAGAGTTCATGAAACCCTACCAACTAATATAACAAACCATAACATAACATACCATAACATACTAACATCATACCATTCTAACACACCATACCATACTAGCATACCATACCATACCTTACAATACCTTATGATACTAACATCGTACCATGTACTAACATACCATACCATCCTGTACTAACATACAACATGTACCATACCATTTTAGTTCCATCACATAATTTGTAAAGAGGTCATAAAACCCTACTTCCATCTCATAACTTCTCAACCCTAGTTATAGCGTGCAATTGTAGTTCATGAAACCCTAGTATGCAATTGTAGTTCATGAAACCCTAGTATGAAAGTCTCAATGAGATTGTAGTTCATGAAACCCTAGCATGCAATGGTAGTTCATGAAATCGTAGGTGTGTTTCTCTTTTCCATCTCATAACTTGTAAAGAGGTCATAAAACCCTACTTCCATCTCATAACTTTTCAGTTCCCTAGTTATAGCATGCAATTTGAAGTTCATGAAACTATAGCATGCAATTGTAGTTCATGAAACCCCAGTATGCAATTGTAGTTCATGAAACCCTAGTATGAAAGTCTCAACGAGATTGTAGTTCATGAAACCCTAGCATGCAATGGTAGTTCATGAAACTGTAGGTGTGTTTCTCTTTTCCATCTCATAACTTGTAAAGAGGTCATAAAACCCTACTTCCATCTCATAACTTTTCAGCCCTATTTATAGCATGCAATTTGCAGTTCATGAAACTATAGCATGCAATTGTAGTTCATGAAACCCTAGTATGCAATTGTAGTTCATGAAACCCTAGTATGAAAGTCTCAACGAGATTGAAGTTCATGAAACCCTAGCATGCAATGGTAGTTCATGAAACCATAATTGTGTTTCTCTTTTCCATCTCATAACTTGTAAAGAGCTCATAAATCCATATTTCCATCTCATAACTTCTCAACCCTAGTTATAGCATGCAATTTGTAGTTCATGAAAGCCTAGTTGGTTTTGGATTTGTACATGTACATGTGTTTCTACTTCCATCTCATAGCTTTTAAAGAGGTCACAAAACCCTAGTTCCATATCATAACTTCTCAACAATAGTTATAGCATGCAATTGTAGTTCAAAAAACCCTAGTTGGTTTTCAATTCGTACATGTACATGTGTTTCATCTCATAACTTCTCAACCCTAGTTATAGCATGCAATTGTAGTTCATGAAACCCTAGTATGCAAGTCTCAACAAGATTGTAGTTCATGAAACCCTAGCATGCATTAAGGCATCCACACTATAATTGTTTTCCTCATTAGGGTTTATAAATCCTAATCATCTTTCATCATAGAAGCAATTGGCATTTCAGACAAGGCTAGCACCAGTTTCGACGTCAACATGTCTATCCTAGGATGATTCCTCAAACCCTAGGTCTTTGTCTATTGCATCAACACAAACATCAAGACCTCCATGGAAAATCAACTAAACTTAAAAAAATCTTCTTCTAAGAAAGGAATCAAAAGAAGCTCGAGACTTATCAAGTTAAGTTTTCCATGGTATTTCCCTAACCTCCATGTATCACAGAAGAACAAGACTGCAATATCACCAAAGACATTAGCTCTTTTCTTTGTATCTTCTATAGGGTTGGAACCCTAATTATGCCTCCTTTACCTTGACAAGAAGAGCTATAGATTCTGCAAGACAACCATCAATTCCTCTAGTATTATATCTCCTTCTCCAAGTTTTACTTACATATATAAACTCTAGTGTCCTTATGCATATCCAAGTTTTATCATGGAATGCATTCCTCCTCTGGTTGTGTACCACATCTTCTTGTTCCCAATGCTCCTTGACATATGTGTTAGAGGTGGTTACAATGCTGCAATGCTTATCCTCAATATGTGTTCCAAGGTGGTTACTATGCTCATTTGTTCTCCTCAACATGTGTGTGAAGGTGGTCACTATGGTCCAATATTTCACTTATCTTCATCCTAATACCACAACGAACCCAACAAAATAAATCCTAGTCCAAGTTTATGTTAACACCATGAAGATACATCCCTTTAGGGCATTCTTTCCAAGCATATAACATATCTAGAACCTCTTATTACAACAAATTACAACATCAATAAATCTACTGAGAAAAACCCTAGTTTACAAAACTGATGCATAATGGAGTCACTGGGCCATGCAAACATGGTGGAGAGGGCCCCATATAGGTAATGGCATGACATGAGACCAATGGAGTTGATGGCTCATCGATCCGACCTCCGGTTGTTGAGTTATGTCGAGTTGCAAGTCACATGAAAATGTCGTTCAGGTCCACTTGGTCACTCTCGGTCTGGGAGCGAAAAACCAAATAGAGCAGCAAGATTGCATGCTGTTGGATTTGACAGGTGTGTATGGCCAATGCCGACATGGAAACACCACCAAGACTGGCATGGAGGATGGTTTTTTAGAGTTGACCCACCAATGCGAGAGTTGCATTGAAGGAAATTGAGCAAAACCCTAGTTTACGAAACCGATGCAAAGTGGAGTAATTGGGCATGCAAACGTGGTGGAGAGGCCCCCCTAGAGGTAATGTCATTCCAGGATACCAACGGAGTTGACGTCTCATCGATCCGACCTCCGGTTTCCAAGTTATGTCGAGTTGCAAGTCACATGAAAATGTCATTTAGGGACACTGGGTCACTCTCGGTCCGAGAGCGAAAAACCAAATGGAGCAACAAGATTGCATGCTGCTAGATCCAATAGGTGTGTATGGACAATGCCGAGATGGGAACACCACCAAGACTGGCACAAAGGAGGGTTTTTCAGAGTTGACCCACCAGTACGAGAGTTGCATTGAAGGAAATTGAGCAAAACCCTAGTTTACGAAACTGATGCACAGTGGAGTCATTGGGTCATGCAAACGTAGTGTAGAGGCCTCCATAGAGGTAATGGAATGCCAGGATACCAACATATTTGATGGCTCGTCGATCCAACCTCCGGTTGCTGATTTATGTCAAGTTGCAAGTTGCATGAAAATTTCATTCAGGGACACCTGGTCACTCTCGTTCTGGGAGCGAAAAACCAAATGGACAGCAAGATTGCATACCGTTAGCTCCGACAGGTGTGTATGGCCAATGCTGACATGGGAACACCACCAATACTGGAATGGATGATGGTTTTTCAGATTTGACCCACCAGTGCGAGAGTTGCATTGAAGGAAACTGAGCAAAACCCTAGTTTACGAAACCGATGCACAGTGGAGTCACTGGGCCATGCAAACATGGTATAGAGGGCCCACTAGAGGTAATGGAATGCCAAGATACCAACGGAGTCGATGGCTTGTCGATCCGACTCACGGTTTTCGAGTTATGTCGAGTTGCAAGTCGCATGAAAATGCTGCTTAGGGACACTTGGTCACTCTTGGTCCAGGAGCGAAAAACCAAATGGAGCAGCAAGATTGCATGTTGTTGGATCCAAAACGTGTGTATGGATAATGCCAACATGGGAGCACCACCAAGATTGGCATGGAGGAGGGTTTTTCGGAGTTGACCCACCAGTGTGAGAGTTGCATTGAAGGAAGCTGAGCAAAACCCTAGTTTATGAAACTGATGCACAGTGGAGTCATTAGCCCATGAAAACATGGTGGAAAGGGCCCACTAGAGGTAATGGCATGCTAGGAGACCAACAGAGTTGATTCCTCATTGATCCAACCCATCGTTGTCGATTTATGTCGAGTTTCAAGTCGCATGAAAATGTCATTCAGGGACACTTGGTCACTCTTTGTCCGGGAGCAAAAAAACAAATGAAGCAGTAATATTGCATGTCATTGGCTTTGATAGGTGTGCATGGCCAATGCTAATATGGGAAAACCACCAAGATTGGCATGGAGGATGGTTTTTCAGATTTGACCCACCAATGAGAGAGTTGCATTGAAGGAAGCTGAGCAAAACCCTAGTTTACAAAACCGATGCATAATGGAGTCATTGGCCCATGAAAAAGTGGTGGAGAGGGCCCACTAGAGGTAATGACATGCTAGGAGACTAACCGAGTTGGCATATCATCGATCCAACCTACAACAGTCGAGTTATGTCGAGTTTCAAGTCGCATGAAAATATCGTTCAGGGACACTTGGTCACTCTCGTTCCGGGAGCGAAAAACCAAACAGAGCAACAATATTGCATGTTGTTTGATCTAACAAGTGTGTATGGACAATGCCGACATGGGAAAACCCCCAAGACTAGCATGGAGGAGGGTTTTTCAGAGTTGACCCACCAGTTTGAGAGTTGCATTGAAGGAAACTGATAAAAACCCTAGTTTATGAAACCGATGCAAAGTGGAGTCATTGGGCCATGCAAACACAATGGAGAGGACCCTCTAGATGTAATGGAATGCTAGGAGACCAATGGAGTCAACGAATTGTCGATTTGAACTCCGGTTTCCGAGTTATGTCGAGCTGCAAGTCACATGAAAGTGTCGTTCAGGGACACTTGGTCACTCTCAGTCCGGGATGACATGCTAATTGTTGATCTTGCTCTGTGTTATACCTTCTACTTTCTCATTAAAGTCTAATTATTGACTCAAATAGAAGAAGGATAAAAATTTACTAGAATAGCAATTAAAATTTAGAGATGAAAGCATAATGCACAAGTCAAATACCATTTCACAATATTAGAGCAATTATTTTTTGAATAGGAGCCCGATGCAACACAAATTGGAGAGAAAGTTGCAAAGATAGTGGTTTACCAAGCAGGACATGTAGAGAACAATATAAAGTGCGAAGTTATCAAACCTGTGAAGGACATGATGTTTAAACTCCTGTAGCAAAGGTAAGAGAAACATGGGTGAAATATTAAACCAGTGAAGGGTGTCTATTGAAGATACTGCATCAAAAATTCTCACTTGAAAGTTACATTCAAATAATTCAATCTCTAATTAAAAAGAACAAAAGGAATTGAGAATGCAAATGACGAAAATTTGTATGCTTGCATAGCTTTAGTGGCATATTTGTATTCTTGCATAGCTTTTGTATTCTTCAATAGTCAAATGTAGAGAATCATGTGCTTTTGCAATCTAACACAACAAAATATATTAAGAGACAAGATGACCATAAGTGGTTGAAATTGATAGCTACTATTAAAAAGACAAGAAAATCATGATAACTTACTCCGCTTTCTATGTGAACTCTACAAAATCCTTTCCCTTTCCATCTATATCGATGTCATGTCTGAATATATAGCATGTATAAATACTTATTACCAATATGGTGCATAAAACATATCATACTTGGTAATAAGTAAATATGCATGCTATATATTCAGACATGACATCGATATAGATGGAAAGGGAAAGGTTTTTGCAGAGTTCACATAGAAAGCGAAGTAAGTTATCGTGATCGTATTGTGTTTTAATAGTAGCTGTCAATTTCAATCACTCATGGAGCTGGCATCCAAGTGGAGTGTAAGTGCAATTACCCAATCTCATTCAATATACCCAGTTGGTTCCTCTCTGTTGCTAATTTCCTCCAGCAATCTCTCATGCTCTGAATGAGGCAAGAAGTAACATACCTTGGTTGAGTTCTTCCTTGACATTGTCTATAGATGGATGTTCATGCCAACAATCAATTTTGTGAAGTGATAGACCACAGAACCTAGTATGTAATCCATGAATACATGCCCACTAGTTCTTCTTGATTTCCCATCTAGTGTAAGATATTCACCCTCAACCACCATCAAGCTAATAGGAAATTCATTGCCTTCATCATCAATCAATGATCCGTTCTGGATTTGCTTACCTTGAATGCATTGTGCCAACCAATAATCCATGCCCCATTCATTGTTTATCGGGGAAACAAATGCATATATGTGTCTTGGTTGTACAAGATCTGAGATATGGTCATAGTCTGTCGAAATCATTGACTCACCCTCCTATAAGTGGGTTGTTTCAATGACTACACATGGGTCTACTACAAGTGACACATGATCCCAATCATCAACCCAATCCATGTATTCACATTCATCCCATTGACCATTGCTACAAGTGCTGCAAAATCAAGCAAGTTTCCGCGTCCATATTTCAAATAGGGGGTTTTTTGAGCTTTGAACCAAATGAAATCCACATGTTCCTTATACTGTGTCACAACTATAGGAACGTGATCGATATATGTCAACCACATGCCAAAATTTATTGACTGGCCTTCTTACCACTGAATTTTGGTCTGACATTGTTGCTAAGCACCATTGAACTATGGATTCTGCATCTTTGATATGGGGTTTCTGGTAAACCTCATCTCCTCCCTTTGTAACGCGGTCTTGATGCATGCACTGACCCCGTCATGCTCACCTTTGTTGTGCCCGGTCTCAAAGTAGTTCCATATATGTAGCACATTATAAGTCTTATGTAACATACTCATCCATTGGAAGACTCGAGAATTTTTGAACTGGCCCGCACAACCATCTGACCATATCCAATGCTAATCCATCTGTATATCTCCCTCCTTTAGCTGATCATAGAAAATTTGAAAATAGTGTTGCACATAATGCAGATAATGGCATCTATCATCACTTATGTAAAATTTTGTCTCCTTTTGTATTATCCTGTTGTTAATGCTACTCTCAAGGCCATGCCTATACGTAATATGTACCATGATGCTGACTTGGTCAGAATGGTAGTATTGACTCTGAATTTCATTTTGTGGCTAAAGGGTGTAGTTTTCTGCAAAATCCACAATTGACAATATGGTCACAAAGAGAAAGTTGTCCCTGCATTTTTTGTACTGCTCATCCTGCCATCGCACTACATTCACATGTTGAACATACTGCTCGATTTTCTTCTAGAACTCCAGTAAAAAATCACATACCCATACCTGTTCCTATGAAAACTAGGGTCATATTAAAATGTGACCTTTAAAGAATGTATATGTAGAAACTGAACATGTAAGAGGAAAAACATGCAATAATCATTTGCACCTATGACTTCACCAATGCAATCTTTTTACTTTCCTTCGCACTATCTGATTGATAGGTTACGTACTTGAAGCTCTACATCTCCACTCTCATATTGCCAAATTGATGCTCATCACTTCCATGAATGCAACGGTTCAAAAGAGCAAACCCAGTGCACTTGGAACAATTCCCATATAGACATGAATTTCCATAGTATTTTTGTCCTTCATGCCTTGGACACATCATTGCTGGCAATAAAATCTCTTGATGTATTCGGTGGTATTACGGATTCATTGCAACCCTTCTCAAGTTTAGTATGCAAATCAAAAAATATATGTTTATACATGTCAAAAAAATATTCATATTCTACATGGTATCTACAACAACATGTGTTTCGATTAATGCATATACGAACGTACCATGGTTTACATTTCTCAAATGACCTTTGGCACAGGTTCAATTGTGTGTGCTCATTCTTGAATATCTCACATAGTTTAGTCTGTGTTGTGTCAAGGAAGTGTTTGACGTGGGGTTCACATTCAGTAGATCATTTTCTCAGCTTTAGCACATCTCTTTGAGTAGATGAAGGTCTGGTATGATCATGCCAGAACGTTTGTACTAATTCCTTGACAACATCAATTAACTTCATATCTCGATGAGAAAACCTGCCGACAAAAACCCAACAATATTTTCCAACTGGAGTCTGTAGATTTTCTCTTATAACAGAGTACTTTTGAATAGTTTTTCTATTTAATTTAAGTATCTGAGAAGCATGTGAAAGGAGGTGACGTTGCTATGTGGACTTGCTTACAACTGATTCTGATAACACACGATGAGCCGCACAAAGATCTTTAGTAAGGGACATCTTCCCAATCACATTAAAAGAAGATTGGAGATTTCTAACAATATGATTGTTAGCATATGAACTTCTAACCATCTTTATGCCCAGAATTATCCTAAAAACAAGTAAACAATTTGACTTTAACAAACATAGTAATAATTGACATTTACCTGCTTCGCCTTTGGATTCAAAATATTCCTTCATTAATTTGTTACATTTCCAATCGATAGTGCATTTGGGTAACTTACCTTCAAGGCCTAATAGACAACTTTCATCCACATGGATACATCTAGGAGTCCTTTTTCTTGTAGTAGACAGTCGAGGTAGGGAAGGTGGACATGAGCTATAGATCCCGGGGCTTCTTTGTTGTCATGAATCATTCACATGTCGGTCCATATTGGGAGTGTGCTCGACATGGTTGTGGTATTCTGGAAGAGATTGTAAATTAATCATTGCTCCTAGGTCCAATGCTTCATACTCAGCGTCTCTCAATACACCTATGTCTTCAAGAGCTTCAACACGGTCCATTGATGGATTGTTGGTTGGAGACTGTGTTGATGTTGGAACTTGAGTTGGGTCTGTTGGACACAACCGTTTCACCCATGGTTATGAAGTAGAGGTTGTTATGTCATCAACTCTATTAGGATCAGACGTAGTATCAGTGGAAATGTTTGTACCATGTCTCACTCTCTTCATTGCCAACCTGACCTTTTCTCTTACCTCATTTTCCTTTTCAATGGGCATATTCCTTCTAGTTTTTATTTCTCTGTTATGTGAGTTTCCCATATCCAAAAGTTTCTTTATCAAAACTATGAGGTCTACCCCTACATAAGAAGCAACAAATAAGGTATTAGTTCCATTATACATGATACATGACGTGTTCCAACATAAATAACTAAATTATAGATATGTTAGTATGATAATTATTTGCATTGATACATAATCGTTGATTAAAGGTTTCTCTTTATTTTTGGACCAAATTTTCATTTCTATACTCTATTTGAGTCAAGTAAAGATAGTCAAGTTTGCAGGTATTACAGCTATAGTATTTTGACTTCCTTTTTGTTCAAAACGTATTGGAAGTCAAAAGAAGATGATCGAAATGAGGAGGTTTCAAATCCCTCGAAAAAAGGCGAAACCATTGAGGTAGAGGCATCCTTTTCAAGCTCAAAGGCATGTTATGATAAATCTAGCATGAAGAGGAGAGCATGTAAAAGTTGGTGAACTATTCAATATGGGACCCTCTCCCATTATTGCTTCCAAGGTTTTTATACAAAATGAAGAGTCTCAATAGAGAACCTCATCTATGCCATCCTTGTGGGAAATCAAAATATATTCATGTGCAAATGGTTATTGGTCTACATTGCATACTTCATCTTGTATAGGGAATATGGACAACTTGGTGAACTATTCGATATGGACCCTCTCCCATGATTACTTGAAATGTTTTTTTTAAATTGAAGAGTCTCAAGATATAACTTCATCTATGCCATCATTGTGTAAAATAAAAATATATTCATGTGCAAATGTAAATTAGTTTTCATGGCATACTTCATCTTGTATGGAGAATATGAGACTTGTTTAGATGTGAAGTTGGGATTTATTCTTGTGAAATTAAATGTTTTCTATTAGAGGGATATTGTTGTAGGCATATCATAAAACATAAATCAATGAAACGATCTAAAAACTTATGAATTAAAACAATTATTTACAATTCACCATACTTATTCAAAATGATCTCTTCTTCCAATGAAAACTTGTAGTGTGAATCTTTTCACTAACTTCCAGGACCATTGAATATGTTTGATAGATTCCAAGAGTGAGCTTCCATCCAATATATCAAAGAGTGGTGATGGATTGTGAGCCAAATTACACAGGTGAGGAGCACAAAATGTGCAAACAACAAAAGAAAACCCGTGAAAATAGGTAGCAATCCCAGGAATTCAGAACTCTATTTTTTTTACCTACTAACAGGTGCATTCACACGCCTAAGCATGCGCACATGTGTATAAGACCGCGCGCGCATTGATGTGTACACAAACTTAAATGTGCACGCCCTCCTATCTAACATTTAGAGCATTTACTCACTAACGTTTATTTCATTTATTAACTAACCTTCTTCAAAAATGACTTCGTATTCATGATTATTTCGAGTATTTTTACAATATAGTCTAAAACCTATCATCATCATCACCATTACAATATAGTCTAAACTTATAATCATCATCATCACCATCATTGTTCATCATCATTGTCATCATCATCATCATCATCATCATCATCCTCATCCTCATCATCATAGTCATCATCCTCATAGCCATCATTTTCATCATCATCATCACCAACATTTTTCATCATCATTATCACCAACATCCTCCTCCTTCCCCTCATCATCATAATCATCACCAAAATTGTTCATCATCATCATCATCATCATCCTCATTATCATCATCATCATCATCATCCTCATCCTCATCATCATCGTCATCATCACCATCATTGTTCACCATCATCATCATCGTCGTCATCATCATCATCATCATCATCGTCGTCCTCCTCCTCCTCATCATATTCATCATCCTCATCATCATCATTGTCATCATCCTCCTCCTCCTCCTCATCATCATTCCATTACAAATGCTTGGAAATAAAATCAAAGGAAAGTTTCAACTAAACCTATCATCATCATCATCATTGTTCCTCATCGTCATCGTCGTCATCATCATCCTCGTCCTCATCCTCACCATCATCATCATCATCACCATCATTGTTCGTTGTCATTATCATCGTCATCGTCATCCTGATCCTAATTCTCATCATCATAGTCATCATCCTCATCATCATCATTGAAATCATCCTTATCATCATCATCATCATCATCATTGTTCCTCAGAATCGTCAGCATCGTCGTCATCATCATTGTTCATCATCACCATCATCATCGCCATCATTATTCATCCTCATAGTCATAATCATCCTCCTCATCATCATCATCTTCGTCATCAGAATCATCATCCTCTTCCTCATCATCATAATCACTATCATCATAGTAATAGTCATCGTGATCATCATCATCATCACCACCATCATTGTTCATCATCATAGTCATTATAATCATCCTCATCCTCATCGTCATTTTCATCAACATCATCATCCTCCTCCTCATCATCATCGTCATCATCCTCTTCATCCTCCTCCTCCTCCTCCTCATCATCATCATTGTCATCATCATCATCACCAACATTGTTCGTCATCGTCATCAACATCATCCTCATCCTCATCATCATCATCATAATCATCCTCATCCTCATCCTCATCCTCATCGTCACCATCATTGTTCACCATCATCATCATCATCATCGTCATCATCATCATCATCATCATCATCATCATCATAGTCATCATCCTCATCATCATAATTGTCATCATCCTCCCCCTCCTCCTCATCATCATTCCATTGCAAATGTTTGGAAATAAAATCAAAGCAAAGTTTCAACTAAACCTATCAGCATCATCATCATTGTTCCTCATCGTCATCGTCATCATCATCATCATCACCATCATTGTTCGTCATCATTGTTATCATCATCATCATCCTCATAATCGTCATTGAAATCATCCTTACCATCATCATCACAATCATCATCATCATCATCATCATTGTTCCTCATCATCGTCAGCATCGTCATCATCATCATTGTTCATCACCACCATCATCATCGCCATCATTATTCATCCTCATAGTCATCTTCATAGCCATCCTCCTCCTCCTCATCATCATCTTCGTCATCAACATCATCATCCTTGTCATCGCAATCATCATCATCATCATCATCATAATCATTGTCATCATAGTAATAGTCATCATGATCATCATTATCATCATCATCATCATCACCATCATTGTTCATCATCATAGTCATTATAATCCTCCTCCTCCTCCTCCTCCTCCTCATCAACATCATCATCATCCTCATCATCGTCATCATCGCCATCCTCTTCATCATTATCATCCTCTTCATCATCATCATCATTGTCATCATCATCATCACCAACATTGTTCGTCATCATCATCATCATCATCATCATCATCATCATCATCATCACCATCATTGTTCACCATTATCGTCATCTTCGTCGTCATCATCATCATCATCATCATCCTGCTCCTCCTCATCATCATCATAGTCATCATCCTCATCATCATCATTGTCATCCTCCTCCTCCTCCTCCTCATCATTGTTCATCATCATCATTCCATTGCAAATGCTTGGAAATAAAATCAAAGGAAAGTTTCAACTAAACCTATCATCATCATCATCATTGTTCCTCATCGTCATCATGATCATCCTCATCCTCATCCTCATCCTCATCCTCATCATCATCATCATAATCACCATCATTGTTCGTCATCATTGTCATCGTCATCATCATCCTCATCCTAATCCTCATCATTATAGTCATCATCCTCATCATCGTCATTGGAATCATCTTTATCATCATCATCATCATCATCATTGTTACTTGTCGTCGTCAACATCGTCGTCATCATCATTGTTCATCACCACCATCATCATCACCATCATTGTTCATCCTCATAGTCATCATTATCCTCCTCTTCCTCATCATCTTCGTCATCAACATCATCATCCTCATCATCGCAATCATCATCATCATCATCATAATCACTATCATCATAGTAATAGTGATCATGATCATCATGATCATCATCATCACCATCATTGTTCATCGTCATAGTCATTATAATCCTCCTCCTCATCATCATCGTTGTAATCATTCTCATCATCTTCATCCTCCTCCTCCTCCTCATCCTCTTCATCATCATAGTCATCATCATCATCATCATCATTGTCATCATCATCATCACCAACATTGTTTGTCATCGTCACCATCCTCCTTCTCCTCCTCCTCCTCCTCCTCCTCATCCTCATCCTCATCATCACCATCATTGTTAACCATCATCATCATCGTCATCATCATCATCATCATCATTCTCCTCCTCCTCCTCCTCATCATCATCATTGTCATCCTCCTCCTCATCATCATCACCATTGTTCATCATCATCATTCCATTGCAAATGCTTGGAAATAAAATCAAAGAAAAGTTTCAACTAAAACTATCATCATCAACATCATTGTTCCTCATCATCATCATCATCATCCTCATCATCGTCCTCATCCTCATCATCCTCATCATCATCACCTTCATTGTTTGTCATCATCATCCTCATCCTAATCCTCATCATCATAGTCATCATCCTCATCATCGTCATTGAAATCATCCTTATCATCATCATCAGCATCATCATTGTTCCTCATCATCGTCAGCATCATCGTCATCATTATTGTTCATCATCACCATCATCATCGCCATCATTATTCATCCTCATAGTCATCTTCATAGTCATCATCATCCTCATCCTCATCATCATCTTTGTCATCAACATCATCATCCTCATCACCGCAATCATCATCATCATCATAATAATAACTGTCATCATAGTAATAGTCATCATGATCATCTTCATCATCATCATCATTGTTCATTATCATCATCATCATCATTGTTCATCATCATACTCATTATAATCCTCCTCCTTATCATCATCGTTGTCATCAACATCATCATCCTCATAATCGTCATCATCCTCATCCTCTTCATCATCATAGTCATCATCCTCATCATCATCACTGTCATCATCATCATCACCAACATTGTTCATCCTCCTCCTCCTCCTCCTCATCATCATCGTGATCATCACCATCATTGTTCACCATCATCATCATCATCGTCATCATCATCATCATCATCATCATCATCATCATAATCATAGCCATCATCCTCATCATCATCATTGTCATCCTCCTCCTCCTCCTCATCATTGTTCATCATCATCATTCCATTGCAAATGCTTGGAAATAAAATCAAAGCAAATTTTCAACTAAACCTATCATCATCATCATCATTGTTCCTCATCGTTGTCGTCATCATCATCATCCTCATCCTCAACCTCATCATCACCATCATTTTTCGTCATCATTGTCATCATCATCATCATCCTCATCCTAATCCTCATCATCGTCATTGAAATCATCCTTATCATCATCATCACAATCATCATCGTCATCATCATCATTGTTCCTCATCATTGTTAGCATCGTCATCATTGCCATCATTGTTCATCCTCATAGTCATCTTCATAGTCATCCTCCTCCTCCTCCTCATCATCGCCTTCATCATCATCATCATCCTCATCATCGCAATCATCATCATCATCATCATAATCATTGTCATTATAGTAATAGTCATCGTGATCATCATCATCATCATAGTCATTATAATCCTCCTCCTCATCATCATCGTCGTCATCAACATCATCATCCTCATCATCCTCATCCTCTTCATCATCATATTCATCATCATCATCATCATCATCATTGTCATAGTCATCATCCTCATCATCCTCATTGTCATCATCATCCTCATCATCATCATAGTCATCATCCTCCTCCTGATCATGTCATCATCCTCATCATCATCATTGTCATCCTCCTCCTCCTCATCATCCTCATTTGATCATCATTGTCATCCTCCTCCTCCTCATCATCATCATTCCATTGCAAATGCTTGAAAATAAAATCAAAACAAAGTGTTTACTTATCAAATGCGTGCATGCACAAAGTAGCCTGCACACGCTTTTAGTGCGTGTGCACCCAGAGAGCGTGATCGCACTTCTAGTGCGTGCGCGTTATGTTTAAAACTACACGCGCGCATGATTTAAATTTAGAATTTTGGCGGCACCTTTTTTCCAACCAACATGGTGGATGACTTGGCTGCTTTGGTTTTAGGTTCGGGTTGCCCAACCAAGTGGTTTGGACTGTCTTATGACATAAAAACTTGTTTTGTACCACTTCTGCTATTTCGTGCATGATTTTCCATATGCCACGCTTGTCCACTATTAATGAAAATTCACACACTTGTGTAGCTCTATCTGTAGATTCTTAATATGTAATTGTTAGATTGACTTATGCCAATCTAACACAAAAGGTAGGCTATTTGCTTCGGCTATAACTTTTGATTGCCTCACCTATTTAATAAACGGAAAAACCCGCACAAGAAGACACAAAGACCTACATCCTAAAAAAAACATGTCGTTCATTGACTATGTTAAAACCAAGATGTGGTGGACCAACGCTCGACCTTGTCATTTTAGGGAGTCACTGACTTCCTTAATTTGAAAAATAAAAAATATAACATAAATAAATATGGAAAAATATCGCTGCACTAGACAACCTGTTATCTACAACTCTATATAATTTTTTTCACAAAATTCCACCATTTGCATACCAAATGAGTGGACCAACGCAAACATATTCATTTTTTTTTGGGAAAAATATAACATACCAACCTTAGAAGAACCTCGTTTTTTGTGATTTATGCTTAGTTTCCATAAATAAAAGTTATATATTCCGCAAGGTAATTTGATTGTCCACGTTTCATATTCTACACCATATTCCAAAAAGTTGTATAGGTACCTCTAATATTGCTTTTTGACGTTTAGATTTCTGTTTTTCTAGAAGTCCATTGCAACGAACGTATCATAAGTGACCAGCATTAGCTTGCACCAGCCATTAAATAGGATGTAAAGACTCGTCATGGTTCTACAAACACAAGTGTAGATAATGATGCAAAAGTTGGGTCTTTGTCAACTTCCGTTTACATTCCAAACAATGGTGAATATGATAATGGGCTTATTGTTGGTAAGCCAGATGAAATAGAAACTATTACATCCACGTGGTTAGGAATTCCTACTGAGCAACTTAATACAAATGAATAATATTTATGTTGCTCTAGAATTGAAGCCTTAATTATAGTGTTAGATTTTTAATGGTTATGCAAGATCTTAAAACATTTTGTCATCATAACATCATAACCATATGCAATAGGATCATTGAAAGATAGACAAACACAACACAAAATAAAGACACAAATACTTTATCTTAGGAAATCACAAGGGAGAAAACCCAACAACTTCTTATTTATCACTTAGTACAATGTCATATAAATATAGAGAACCCAAAGATAAGATAAATTTGTAGCTTCTTCTTCTTCTATCCCAATGAACTTGTATTTTATCTCTTGGAGCAAACTTTCTTGTCATTTCATTGTATCCAAATGAGGGAGGGCACCTCCATATTTATATTCTTCAGTTATGTGACCTTTTGACCCAACAGGGCCGACTTCTGGAGATTACTAGGTCAACTTCTCTTATGAAGACTCAAAAATACATTTTATACTTATTCTCTTGGGGACTATTGCATCGAATTACAATGAAGATTTTACCTCGACTCTTACATGACCAATTACATTAATGAAATCTCCAATTGGAGGGAAAACATCCCGAAAGGAGGTAAAATAAGAGTAGAATAAAATATAATAATAATAATACAAATGATACAATTAATCATATATTTTGAAGGTACATTATAAGCAACACTCCCTCTTAACAAGGAATGTATTCTTCCGAACCGGGAATCACCCCAGCTAGACACAATCTAGACATCATCATCACTGTGTCATCATCACTCTGCAACAACTCTCAACTCGTCAACCATTGACCAGTGGCATCTCTCGAATATATACATACTCATAAATTCTACAGATCCAACCCTTTTTCATGTTGTATGTAGGCCTATATCCCATCTAGGACTTCATATACTATAGAACCAGTCCTTTTTGATATTGGATGTAGGCCTAGATTCCAACTAGGAATTCATCTACTATGGAGCGAGTCCTTTCTCACATTATATGTAGGCCTAGATTCCATCTAGTACTTCATCATCTCTATGAGCAAGCCATCAAGTAGGTACATCTTAGGATCACACACCTATGTTTCCTACTATCATCTTTTCATATCTAGATCATCTCGTCATCTCATGTGGAAAGCATCCTAGGTGCCTATATCACATCCCTAGGACAACTTGTGTCATCTTAACATGTGGAGATTATCCCAAGATCACACACCTACGTATTCTTGACATGTAGAGAATAGCCTAGGAACATATGTGCCTTCTTGACATGTGGAGAGAAGCTCATGATCACACACCTACATCTATCAGACATGTAATGACCAACCCAGATGTATTACGTCCCTTGGTCAACTTGCATCTTCTTGAAAAGTGGAGATTAGCCTAGGATCAAACACCTACGTCTTCCAGAAATGTAGAGAGAAGCCCATGAACATCTATGTCTTCTAGCCAGTAAAGAGCACCCAAAATCTATTACGACCTTCATACCACTTGCGTCTGTTTCCACATCTTGGAGCTTCATTTCTCCTCTCTTCACCATATCCTGGATATAGTGGTACTTGATCTCAATATGCTTTGACTTGTCATGGAACACTAGGTTCTGAGAAAAAATTACACAATGTTGGTTGTCACAGAAGATACATGTCACCTCTAACTCGAGATCAAACAAATATGACAACAAATTATGAATCCATACTACCTTACAACTACTCGAACAAGATGCAATGTACTATGATTCAATTGTACTCAATTCCACAATCGAATGCTTCCTGCTAAACTAAGATATCATGAAGGATCCCAAATTGAAGAAGCATCCTTAACTGCTCTTCCTATATGTGGCATTTCCTTCCCAATTTTGAATCAACATAACCATGTAGGTTAATCTTCTGATCCGTTGCATAATTGAATCCATACCCAATCATACCATTTAGGTACCTCATGCTTTGCAGTAAACATGAGAACATGTCTCGGCTCCACCATGTACTGGAAAAAAGTGTTCTCTGCAAAACATATATCTGGCCTCATGTTCGTTAACTACCTCAACAAATTGATCATTTGCATGTATATTTTGGCATCAACTGTCTTTGAAGTAGGATCACACAACAAATTTAAGTTTGATGCCATCAGTGTGGAGACAACCATGTAATCAAACATATCAAACCTCTTTAGGATCTCGACCATGTATTTTCCTTGGCTAGGGAAAATATCCTATGGATTCTTCCACATCTTTAATCCCAAGAATCATGTCAAGATTCTCAAACTATGAGATCTACTATAGTCACTCACTCTGAAGCAGAGCACCATCCTCCCTCTGCAATGGGACATTATGTACTGGAGTCAAAGGTAGCCTCCTCTGCTTCTAATATTCTATGTATCCATCTATGTCATCTCTCAAGGTCATTGTATATCGAGATCTTCCACATCGAACTCTGTCCTCTTGCACCCATCTATGAGCTTCTCGTCCTCTGTAGGATTCCATCTTCAAGCTTGTATCAAAGGTTGAGATCTCCATAACTATGGGTGATGCTCAAGTAACTGCATGTGTTGTCCCATGGGTTTCTTCCGAGTCCATACAAATCCTTTTATGCACATGTGTTACTCTGCTTGATATGCACTTCTACTTCACTGGAGAAATGTGTATGTTACATGGAGCAAACATTTCTCCATAATTGACTCTCTCCTTCTGAGAGAAACCAAAAACCTTTCTCTGTATTTCTCTATGATGCCATCTGTTTCATGCTTGATCTTATAGATCCACTTTTAAGACTTACATTCAAGTATTTAAACCTCATCCTAGACATCATTCTTCATGATCAACTGATAGTATTCGACCATAGCAACCTTCCACTCTTTCTTCTCGTGTACTTCTTCACAACTTGATGGATTTGCATCAATGATGTCACACAATAGTGCCACGTTTATTTTATGAGTGGTAAGCGATATTTTGACATATTTTAGCACTTTAGCTCAATGGAATTTGGTCGAATAGTCTTTGGAGAACAAGGAAACATCACATAGATCCTTTTTCATTCTCCATAATAACCCTTGTAATAGTTGGTCTTAGTTGCATTTTGATTATATAGGTTAGGTTAAACCTATCATATAGAGTGATAAAGGTGGATTTTTTCTCATATTTTTTTCCACCCAAACTTTTCTTTCATTAATTTTTTGACAATGAACATGTAGTCCTGAAAGGAACCAAGATAAGGATCAACTGTAAGCATCTAAGGAAGCCTCAAAAGGGACTACCAAGTCAATCAACCTTAACGATTTTTATGACTAAGTTTCTTGTTGCCCCTTTCTCTTTCCATGTCAATTTTTAATCTGTCCATTACATACATGCATTGGTTTAAGTGTTAACTTAGGCATCCTTCTTGTTTAGTTTCAAGTTTTTGCTTTATTTTTCTTTAAGTAGTAATTACATCACATCTATATTTAATTGGATAAAGAATCCCATTGCATGCTAGTATACATTCCTTATTTTATTTATGCATGTTGTAATAGAATTATTAACTTTACCAAGGTAAAAACACTTCACATTAATTGAACTTAAAATTATTTTCTCTAGATATGCATTCCGATGTCTATAAAGATCCATAGGAGATTGTTATTTTGTGCAAAAATTATACTATTGAGCAACCATATTAGGTAGTGACCACTGATCAGGACTTGTTGGGATACACACTCATTTCATGTACTATGTTGGACATCCCCAGTGACTTCGATATTGTACCCCTTTTCGTGTAGTACTGCATTTAACATCATTGAACCTAGACTCATTTGTATGTACCTTGTGTTTATTGGAAACTACCATTTCCCTTTAATAATCCACTAATAGAAACAAATAATCCGTACATCAATCAAGTTCATGATTTGACGACTCATTTTACTTTTTGTTCCTCCATTTAACAAGCAAGTCAATCCTCACTCCGACGAGTTCACAATTTGACTCAACTTCTACTTTTTAGTAACAAGATAACTTTCCCTTCATGCTCATAAATTAATCCATATTTTAGCTTACAATTCACTTCAAGTTTCACAATCATCTCTTTTGTCCAATGGATAAAGAGTTGATCTTTATTATATTCATGTTGTAAGCTTTGATTTACTTAATATTGTGATCACACATTTGATTTACTTATCAAATATACTGCTAGATTAATTGCTCAGTTTTCATTAACACTTATGTCACTTTTTCCAAAATGACCATCCTTCGATCTCTTATGGATTATATCCCATATAGTTTTTTAGGAGTTGGCCTAAATAGAGGAGTTGATCATTGTTGTGACAGTTGCACCTGACTCGTTGAATTCCCCCCAAGGCCACTATCAGTGAGTTGATATTTTTCTCATGTTCACGTACAGATCTAGGAAACAAAATTTAAGGTAAAAACCTTGTCATAGCTTTATTGGTTCTTGAATAGGTGAAGGATTGTTTTTCCTTTTGGAATAGATTGAGTTGTATGGGCTCAATGATTTGATAATCACATTTGTTTGAAGTATTTATGGCATATTATTAAAGCATGAATAGAATATGATAAATGAATATACTACATTATTCATGTATTGTATGTATACTTGGCACTGACATCTTAACACTTATACTTGTAGTACTGATCTAGTGAAAAATGTAAGGGAAAATTTATATGTCAAAATATTGTTTGAATACAAGGGGATATTTGTAGATTATTTGATGAGTGTGATGCAGAACATGACTATGCATGTATTCCCACTCACACTCATTCATAGAAATTATTAAGATTAACCCTAATACTTAAAGTATTTTCATTTCTATCATCATTAATGCCAGTTAAAATAAGTACAAAGTAAGTAGGAGATTTGCATTATTTTTTGTGTTGGTTAAGAACATATGACCAAACATTTTTTTTAAATTGATCATTACAAGTCCAATAATAACGGACAAAAAATTTGTCATTAGAAATCCACTAATAATGGAGTTAGTCAATTGTCTTTCATTCATCCATGTGACCATGGTATGGTATGGTATATTTGTTGGGTGTATGTTATATTCTTTGCATATGTGTGTGAGGGAGGTGCACCTGTCAGTAGCACACTTGGCTATCCCTATTATCATGTTCAAAGAAATAGTTCGGTAGGTTTTTTCCGTTCATAAATGGTCGTTAGGATGTTTTCGATGCGAGCACAGTAAGTGCCAATTTTTTTTTGGCTGTTCTCGGTTGTTTTTTAAATCTTCCAAAAATATGTAATTTAATCCCAATTAAGGGATTGGAATCTATTTTCCATTAGTTTTTCTAATATAATTCAACTTGATTATGATATTTATCTGAAAGAATAACAAGTACAACAAGATACACAAGATAGAGCAAATACACAAGACAGAAATATTTTCCTCGAAACAACCATAAAGGAGAAAACCCCACAAACTTCCTCATAATAGTTCCATCACTAAGAAAATATCATAAGATGGAAAAACCAAATTATAAGAAGTCTTCTGCAACTGTCTATGTCCTCCTCCTTGTCTCTCTCTCTCTCCTCATGTGAACTTGAGTGAGTGAGTGTGTGTGTATAAATGAGGCAGGGTGCCTCCCATTTATACCCTTCAAGTGAGTGAGGTCCTAACTAGAGTGGGATGAATTCTAACCCTAACAGGGATGAATTCTCCTAGATAGACTCTAAAAGTACATTACATTATATTATATTGGGGACTACTGCCCCAAATTACAACAAAGGTTGTACCTCAAGGACCATACACAATAATAACATCACGAAAGGAGGGAAACACATCTCTGATGGGGGTACAACATATAATCATAATATACATCAAAATGTATTATGAAGTTACAAATACAAGAAAACTAGTCCCTCTTAAATAGGAAGGTATTCTCTCTCTCCACGGTCATCAACACAGATTCATCATCATAGTTGTTTCCATAGTCCTCATCTTGTCGATCATTTAATAGTTATATCTATCATCAGAAGTTTCTTCAGAGCCAATCGTATTTCATGCTAGGTGTAGCCATAGTCCTCATCTAGGTCTTTATCATATCCACAAGCAAGCCATCATGTAGGTACAACCCATGACCATTCATTGCATTGCAACTGTAATCACCTTCTTCTCCTACCATCATGTCAGCGTATCCAGATCATCTCATCATCATACACAGAGCACATAGAGAACAACCCAGATGCATATCACAAACCACCCGTGTTCTAGCAGCATAAGAGCACGCCGAGAATTTCACGTCACAAAGACAACATGCATCTTCCACTATACAAGAATCACATAGGAGCACACTAAGTGCATTAGGCCTCTCTATGGTCAACCTGCACTCTACCAACATAGGAGCATGCCAATACTTTCACATCACCAAGAAAACCTACATCCTTCAAAACGTGAGAATCTCCTGGGTGCACACCAAGTGCCTTGTGATCGATCATCTCCAACATGGGAACACACATAAGGACTGATTACGACAAAACAACCTGTGTATCACGCCAATATATTTTCTATTCCAGGTCAACCTCAACGACTTATTACATCCGAACAACCTTCGTACCATGTTAGAATTTTTTACGTTCCATGAAAACATTCTAGGACTTATTACGTACGATTAAGCTGTGTGCCATGCCATGATCTTTTACAATCCAGGACAACCTATAGGGATGATTACATCTGGGAAACCTACATACCACGTCGGGATATTTTACACTCCAGGACAAAATGTACCAGGACTGATTACATTTGAGAAACCTGCACACCACACCAAGATATGTTATGCCCAAGGACAACCCTCAAGACTGATTACATTCGAGCAAATTGTGTACCCCACTAGGATCTTTTAGACTCAAGGAAAACATGTCTACTTTCCCATGTGATATCTCATACATTTGCATCTTTTGGTCTCTCATCATCTCTATCATAAGAGCACATCGAGATCTTTTACATCACTAAGACAACCTCCATATTTGACCATGCTAGAACTCATTAGTCCCTCTTTCTAGTGGATTCATTCTGGATCACACCAAGTCTTTCTTTGAAGTATTCTAACTTTGTTATAGCTAGCGGCTTGGTCAATACATCGTCTATTTTCTCATGTATTTCCATATACTGGAGATTCACTTCTCCTCTCTGCACCATGTACCTGATATAGTGGTACTTGATCTCTATGTGATTCAACTTGTCATGGAACACCAAGTTCTTCGACAACTTCACTCAAATATGGTTGTTAGAAAATATACAAGTTTCCTCTAACTAGAGATCAAACAATTCGTACAGTAGCTTCCACAACCATACTGCCTCACAACTATCCGAGAAAGATACAACATATTTTGCATTGGTTGTACTCACCGCCACGTAGGATTGCTTCCTTCTAAACCAAGAGATCATTTCAGATCCCAAATCGAAGCAACAACCCGAAGTGCTCTTCTTATCAGTGGCGCTACCTGACCAATCTGAATCAACATAACCATGCAGGTTAATCTTCCGATTCACATAATACTTGATCCATACTCAACTATACCCTTCAGGTAGCTCAATACATGCTTTGCAGTAGCCAGGTGAACATGTCTCGAATCCATCAGGAACTAGCTCAGGGTGTTCACAACAAATCATATGTATGGTCTCATATTCTTCATGTACATCAAAGAACCAATCATATGAAGATACATCATGGCATTAACTGACTCTGATGAAGCATCACACAAAAGCTTCAAGTTTAAAGCCATAGGTGTGGCTATGACCTTGCAGTGTAGCATTTTGAATCTCTTCAGTATCTCCATTGCATACTTTCATCGACCAAGGAAAATCCCATCCATACTTTGCCACACCATGGCCACACCTACATGCGCAAGACGTAGTGCATCATCCCTAGTTATTTCATATCTAAATCATTGGCAAGATTCCTCTTTTCATCTATATTAGTTCATCCATGCCTGTCAGGAATAGGTCATCAACGTATAATAAGAGCATCATTGATCTTTCATCTTCAACCTTGAAGTAAAGGTTTGAATATTCTTTACGCTTAGTAAATCCTAAGTTCATGAGGAAGCTATCCATACTAACGAACCATGTCCTGGGTGCATGTTTCAATATGTACAAGGTCTTCCTCAATTTGCACACATGAGTCTTCTTGTCATGTGTCTCGAATCCTAGTGGCTACTCTACATACACTTCCTCTTCGACTACACCATTCAATAATGATGTATTGACATCCATCTGGTGTATCTTCCATCTCATTACTACAACTAATGCAAGTATAGATCTGACGGAAGTGTACCTCTCTACAGGTGCAGATGTCTCTTCATAGTCTATGCTTTCTTTTCGTGAGAAGCCACGTGCCATGAATCTTGCCCTATGTTTCTCAATGCTACCATCTGCAACATGCTAGATCTTGTAGATTGACTTCAAAGTCACGCCATACTTCCCTTTTAGTCTTAGAACCATCTCCTAGACATCATTATTCATAATCGACTCGTACTCATCCACCATGGAATCCTTCCATTCTTTATTTATTGCATCCTCTTCATAGTTGGAAGGTTCTTTGTCAATGATGTCACATAGTAGGGCCACATAGCTTTTGTAAGGTTTTGGCCATTCCCTTTCTCTATGCATCCCATCTGGAGCACCATACCTTTTTGCTTCTTGTATTATCTCTCGTTCACATGTTTTTTTTCTCTTGTGGGACTTCTTCTCATGAAGTTTCTCTATAGGTTCTTGTGGTTCTTCCATGTCATGATCTTCATGGTTTTCTATAATTAATTCTTCCATTGTCGTATGTTAGACTCTAATTCCTTCAAGTTCCACGACCTATTCAATACCTGTAGTTTCCTGGATCTGGAGTATGTTGAGTCTTCATCAAATGTTACATCTCTATTGATGTTGATATTCATGAATCCTGGGAAGTATATTCAATAGGACATTGAGGTATCACTGTATCTTACGAATATTCCCTTCCTCCCAGAAGGATAGAGCTTGGTCCTCTTCTCCTTTGGGATGTGTATGTACACTAGGAAACCAAATATTCTAAGATGGCTGACTTTTGGTTTATCTCATGAGAAAGCCTCTTCGGGATTCTTATTGTTGAGTACTCAATGAGGAGTACGTTTCTGTACATACACAACTGTCCAAAGGTGCATTAGAAGATCTTGATCATGTAGCATTGCTTTCATTTCTTCAATTATGGTTATGTTCTTTCGTTCCACAACTCCATTCTATTAAGGATTGTATGGAGTGCCGAAATCCCTCTTAATCCTAAACTATATGCATAGTTCCTTGAATTATTCCGAGGTGAACTCTCCACTATAATCTTACCACAGAGTCTTGATCTTCCTCTTAGTGTCGTTTTCAACGAAGGCTTTGAATTCCTTGAACTTGCTGAATAGTTCATTTTTTCCTTTCAAGAAATATATCCAATTCTTACATGAGAAATCATCTATAAAGGAAACATAGTACACATAATCTCTTAGTGAGTTGGATGACATGGGCCCACATGCATCTCAGTGTACTATCTCCAATATTCCTTTCTCTTTTCTTTCACTACTCGAAAATATCTTCTTTGCATTCTTTCCTTGATCACATCCTTTGTAAATTCCTTCATGCTTTTCCTAGATTTCTGGAAATCGTGACACTACTTTTATTGCAATCGGTAGTGTTCCATAGTGCACATGTGCAAGCCTTCGGTGTCATAGTTCACTTGGTTATATTGAGTCACAAACCAATGCTTGTTCAGGTTGTCCCTTTAGTTCAAGTACAAGCCTCCATCTTGTTCTCCAATTATTGTTGCATCATCAATTTTCTTTCCCTAAGACCACATTAGGACTTGGCCATCAAGAAATACAACTCTCATTCCTTTTGCATTTAGTGCAGAAATGGAGAGAAGATTCTTATTCAATCCAAGAACATATGGAAAGTATTTCATCTTCAAATATTTCATGGAGTCTAGCTTGTACGAATCTTTTCCACTTCCTTTTATGGGGTATTTATAATCATCCCCAAGTTTCACCTTGCGAGGCGACTCGTGCTCATACACATTAATAGATAATTGTTTGTATCTTGTCATATGTTTATATGCCCCACTATCCGCAAGCCAGTCATTTCTTCCATGTGAGATAGTTCATGTGAGTGTTGAGAGCAGAACATACTTTTAATCAGAATCATTCTTCTCTCTTCTGGTTCTTTTATTTGTCGGGTCTTCATCTCCATCAATGTGGCCATGATTTCTTTTCTTCTTTTCGTTGAAGGAGTCCTTGTTCTTGGGACATTCTCTAGTGTAGTGTCCCTTCTCATCACAAGTGTAACATAAAATGTTGGAATGATATTTTATGAAACTTTTTTTTCTTTTATGATGATGTTCCGTCCTTTTGTTGTGATGGTGGTTCTCCTTCTTTCAGTAGTTTCTTCTGGTGTGAGCTGTGAGAGCTTGATCTTCAATTGCTCCCATATTCTCTTCTCTTATTATGAGTTGAGCTTCTTTTTATGTGCATTCTTCTCAAATTATGCTTAAATAAATCAACTTCCTTCTTGCAGAGATTCCTTGAATGAATGAATCCCATGATCTTGGGAGGTCATTCAAGCTAGTCATCATAATCTCTCCTTCTTCTACATTCTCTTCAACTGCTTCAAGTTTTTCCTTGATTTGATCAACCCTTGTGAAGTAGGACTGTATAGTCTCTAAGTTTTGTATCTTCAGATTCTTCAATTGGTTCCTCAATGTCATCTTTTAATTGATGTTCTTTCATTCGAACATCTTCGTCAAAGAATCAAACACTTCCTTTGGTGTCTTCAAGGATGACACATGGAGGATGAGATGATCCTTAATAGAATCTGCAATGATTCTCTTGGCCTTAACCAAGTTCTTCTTATGAGTAGCCTTAGCCTCATCTCTCTTTGGCTCTGGAACTTCCTCACTGATATACTGATCCAAGTCATTTTCTTCAAGGATCAAGTAGGTAATGTACTTCCATGCTCAAAAGTTATCGTCTCCCCCAAGCTTTTTCTCAAGCTGAGTACGATGACTCATTTTCAAATGAGAACCTCAAATAGAATAGCAAAGATTTAGATCTTACAGATTGGAGGTGTATGATCTAGTTCTGGAGCTCGCTCGTCTAGGGTTCATCAAAGAAACCCTAATTTTCCAAATCTAGAGTTTTGGAATTGTGTCTCGATAGAAATATGTTCCTCCTTAAGGCGAGTTTCCCAACATGGTCCTTTTTATAATATTGAGCTGGGAAGCCTCCGAAACTTTATGCCCTAGTTTCTCTTAGCACTAATGTGAGGGTCGAAAATGAAACTTCCTTAAATTTGATTATGCTTCCACCAAAAGATGCGCCCCTCTAGGGCGATTTATCCTAGCCCTCTTTTCTTGATGATTTGTGAAGATAAGACCTTGAACTAGAAATCCCTAGTTTCTGCTACTACATAGTGCCTTCTTTCAGATAGGCTTTGATACCATGCTAGTTTTTCTAGTCTAATTCAAATTGACTAGCATCTTTATCTGAAAGAACAACACGTACATCTAGATACAAAAGATATAACATATATACAGGACACAAATATTTTCCATGGGAAAACTATAAAGGAGAAAACCTCGCAAACTTCCTCATAATAGTTTCGTCACTAAGAAAATATCAGAAGATGGAAAAACCCAATAATAATAAGTCTTCTGCAACTCTCTCTCTCTCCTCATGAGAACCTGAGTGGGTGAGTGTGTGTGTATAAATGATCCTCCCTATTTATACCCTTCAAGCTACTGACCTCCTAATTTGAATGAACCAACTTCTAACCATGTTTATCTCCTCATTCAAACATCTCCTAGAGAGACTCTGGAAGTACATTACATTATATTATAATGAGGACTAATGCCTCGATTTACAACGGAGGTTGGACCTCAAGGAACATACACAATAATGACATCTTGAAAGGACGGAAACACATCTCGGTGGATGGGGGTACAACAACACACAATGATAATATACATCAAAATGTCTTCCGAAGTTACAAATACAACAACATTTTTTAATCCAGGTTAATGAATTAGGGTATTGGATGTTGAATAACTATATTTTCTATTGTGAAGGATTCATAATGATAATGAGAAAATAAGAGATGTGGTAAGGTTTGCTGGCTGTTGGTTAAGGGTTTTTAGAGTAAATCTCTTTCTTTTATGTATGAATGCTGTAATATTTATTTTGGTTAAATTTTTTTTGTATAATTTACTTATGTACACATGTTTAAACATTACAAAATTTTTATTTTCTTTGTCTTATTAGCTTTTCTGGGTTAAGTTTTATTTATAAATACCTCTCTATCAGAAAGACAAATGAAATGACTTTTCTATATCATAACAGTTCTGAAGTGCAATAAATATCTATACAATACTTTATTTATCATTTCTACTATTTCCACTTTTATAACTTCAATGGATTTAAAGTGTTTTGAACTTATGATTTCACACCATTCTAGTTTCTATCCTCTCCACGTAATTGCCAAATCCTCCTGTTTACGAAAAAACGTGTATTTGTTCTAAGTAAATCATGAGCGGCAGCAGCATGTTGGGCGTGGAGATTTAATATTGTTATGTGCTGTGCTCCATCGTCATTGTGATCAATCTCTTTGTATTTGCACTGGCGAGTCGTTCTCAGAAATTGAATTTTAATGCTTAAAGGATAAGATACAATCTTCAACCTTACATTTAATAATTAATATGTTTGCTTACAGGGTGATGACTAGTCGTCTTTGTCTTCATCTATTTGGATTTTCATCAATCTTACGCACATATGGATATAGTAATCCAAAATATTGTGAAATGAAAATATTGTACGCGGGTGCTGTTAAATAAATTTGCTGTCAGCTAATATATTTTATGATTCATATCAGCATTATGATATGCCGTGAGGTCAAGCTCTTTATGGTTTGATCCCTAATTTGTTTTGAATTGCATTTTAATAAATATTGAGAAGATCTCTGAAACTATAACATACTTTTATCTCCATGCTTAAAAATATATATATATCTTGTAACGAACAATTTGACTTATGGAAGGATATAGATGCTTGCTCATCCCAAAACTCAATTTGAGTCAGGGAAGGATAGAGATGCTTACTCATCCCAATCAAAATAAATTTTGTTCGTTTCCTGAACATTAACATCTGGGCCATACCGGAAAATCAACTGTGGATTGTTGTATTTTCTGGGCCATACCCCAAAAATCAACCATGGGCTGTTCTATTTTTATTTGTTGCTGTCAAGATTGTTGTATGTTGACCAAGCTGTTCTTTCTCTTTTGCTCTGTTATTCTCCACTCTTTTTATACAAGTGTCATATTGATATCGCTATTGCTTTTGCACAAATTTAGATTATCATTCCTGCCTTGTTCCTCAGACTGTTTCAGTAGTGTTTAATCATTAGCGATCTGTGTTACAGCTAATACCAATGGAAGGACTGATACCTTTCATTTACAGAGCTGTTGTCAGACACAGGAATCACCGAATACGCCAGAGCAGTAGCAGAAGTAACCTATTATTATCTTCAGCTGAATCTTCTAGTCGTGGAAAATTGTTTGGGAGGGATCATGTGAAGCACTACGAAAGACTACCAAAGGGTGCAGAGAGTTTTGATATGGTTGCACCGCAAAACATTGAGCTCAATCAAGCCGATCGTTATGCTTCGAGTCAATCTGTATTGCACAGGCAGTCCGTCTCATGTTGTATGTTCTTCAGCCGAGATGAACCATCTGTGGCGAAACAAGCAACAAGAGAAAACCATCCAGCCCAGTTTCGCCAGTCCAATTCCTTCAATTATAGTCCATAGTTATTTTATAGCTTTTACTGTTGCTGTTAGTATTGCATTCCTACCATCTTCAATAATATTTTGTAATTCAATCTGTTTTTAAATCATGCCGTTCCTTCTGTTCTTTCCATGTAAATCTTTGAAACGCAGACTTTATTGCAACTCATAAACACACACAGCTTTTAATAAAATGATACAGATTAGAATATATTACGACGAAGTTGAACGTTGGAAGAAGGAAACGTGGAAACGTATCTTCTCGCTTTTAATTCAATTGCATAGGTATAGGTATTGTGATCAATTCGCATGTAGAGCTCAAGCTACTCGTTCCCGGTGACGTCAATTGCCTGTTTTTTTCCCTAGGGTTTATGGTTTACTTTCCACGGTTAAGATTTTAATTTTTTAATAAACGTTACAATCCTTTCCATAACTAATTCATTCTATCTCTCTCTCTATATTTGTTTGAATGCAGTAACATTTTTTTTAATAAATTCTATATTTTTAAGTATTTAAATTATATTTTTAATGTATATAAATCGATTGAGCATTCAAATTTAAAATAAATTTTTACAATATATGTGATACTAATATTTTTTTACTTGTAATACTAAGATTTTTTTTACAATTAATATATCTGATATTAATTTTGTTTAAGATTTATAAACAATAGTTATATTAAAAATTATTAAAACTAACAATTATCCAACAAAATATAACAATAAACTAATTTATAGTAAAATAGATAAAAAACAGACACTAAAAAAGACCATCATAAATTGCTGGTTCCTCTTACCAAAAAAATAGGAACTGCACCTATCTATCCTTAGAGCTTCTTTATTTATAGCTAAATCCAATTAGAAATTATCCTTTATCAATAAGGGCCCACTTTTCTTAAACTTTTTTGAAACACAAAATTCCCAAAATAAATATATATTCAAGATATTAATTGTAACGATCTTTTATCATTAAGGGCGTAGTGCTTTTAAGTTTTTTTTGCGACACCAAATTCTGGAAAATAAATATTATTCAAGATATTAATTGTTATTTTTAGAAAAAAAATGTACCATTTGTGTCTAACCCACATTGCATCTGTTAGCATCACGATTGAGCCCCAAGGTTGAAGGAAGGTCTGCTCCCGGGTAACAACAGAACCGCTTTAGATTGCGCCTCCGACCTTACGCAATCAAAGAGGGATCTCTCGTTTGTTTTTAGATTTACTCTGCATAAGATATTCGATCAAGGATGGTCAGGAGGCCAGACTCCTGAAATAAGACAAAGTGGAGTAATGCGAGTTGCAGGTGGGATTATCAAGGAAAGGGACCATTGGCAATGGAGTCGAAAAACCTGAGTAGGGAACATTTGCATGAGGAAAAGAATGGCGTGGGGTTGCAAACAGAGGCAAGATAGTCGTCGATCTCGCAATCAGGAGATATTTAGCGGGTGGTTAGGGGACGAGAGAGAACAGCCCATCGCGCGGAGCACCGGCGAGATGAATTTCACACGACTTTAAAAGAAAACTTGAGAAATGTTTGAAACAACAGGCGGAGCATAGCACGTATGAATTCCAAACTATTATACACTCAGTTACAGACATGAAAGAAATCAACGAATTGGAATGAAGACAGGATGCACATTTCACATAAAGAAAATACTTATTGAAAGAAGCAATGACACATGAATCTCTGTCTTAAGAAACAACTCTTCCTTTGCAATTGTATGCATAACACAGGCACCAAGTATTATTTACAATAGAGAAGCTCAGCCCTTGAAGGTTTCCCAACCCTCCAGCTCACTATTTATCCCCCCTATCGGGGTGCATATATAGTACTTCAGTGCTGACATTATTCTCCGAAACAAACCTAAAAACTGTTTGCATTCACAATCATGTGTTAATAGTCTAGAGAGTGGAACTATTGCCATGATTCAAAAATATAATAAATGTTATCGAGCAAGTGGGTGCACTCGTCCTGGGTGACAGCTTGATGTGCTCGACTGCTATTATGGATTCTGAGTATGACACCCTTCTGCTTGCTCGTAGATGAGTCACCATTTACTGGGTGTTGGACCTTAAAAGGCTTGATGAATCAACATGATGCCCCCTTCTCTGCACAGCCCATTGATATTCGCGGCCGATACCAGTTTTCACGATTTGAAATCGCGGCTTTATTTGCACAAGTTTGGTTTGCGAAATTGGCTGGGACCGTAGATCTGCTTCTGATCTCATCTCTGCCGCCAAATGCTTTCAACCTTTAACTGTTTCATGATTTGGAAAAGCTCTTTCCATCGAGCATGTTTGATTAACGAAACTGTTTCGAGCCATTGATCATGCTTTACCTTGATCTCGGCCTTTCATTTTTTTTCCCGCTTTAACGGACTCAGCTAAATCCAACTTCGACCATTCTCATGCGTCTTGGGCCAAAACCACGATCTATCATTGCTCTTCTTCCTTATGATCCTGGATCGTTGGGTTATGATGCTTGTCTCTATCATTCATGCTATCACGAGCCTTCACCTCTGGAAGAGTCTACCATGGTAGATAGGTCCCTCTTCATCACCTGAAGGTTCTAAAACGTGGACAATGCTCCTCTGAGAACCTGAAGGGTGTTCACATAATCTTCAAAGGAGTGGAACCTTCCTCAAACTCGGTTAGGTCCATAAATCGACTATTGCAAACAGAGTGCTAACAACTAGCTCCATGAGGGATGCTATTCTCCCAACGAGGTAGCAAAGAACCCCCGTAGACCAAGTGCCAAATCCATTGGGTTGTCCCTAATCTTTCTTTGAAATCTCCATTCTGCTCTGAGCTAGTGCTTCAGCGAATTCATGCCACTCCCGAAAACGATGTTCTTGACTGCAAAACCTGTGCTTGCAATTGAAAATGAAAACAAAAAAGACTAGCAATGAAGGAAGCGCTCGATGACTGCCAATCTTATTTGTTCCTACCTGGTCTATCTAATTTAGTGCACAAGTCCAATTAAGTGAAATCTGATTTCCAATGAAGTCAATCAAGCAACTTTCCCAATAGTTTTGTTATTTTTTCATGCTTGATGGACATAAATGAAATAGATAATGGGAGAGGATAATGACAAATAGATATCTCTCTAAAGTAGTAATGTGACCAGTCATCATCCGTACCTAGCCCTTCCATGTATCCTACTATGGGGTCATAGAAAACACGACAACCTCCAACGTACTTTGTCTTCTGCTCATGGGAAAGCCATCCAGAACTCCCTTCTTCTAGTGATTTGTTTGGCTGAAACCCAGAAGATTGTAGAAGAGGGCCCACAGAATCTTTCCTCAATGAAACATCCCCTTTTTCGTCTGAAATTTTTGCAACGAGAGCTTGATGTGCCTCAAGAGAAAGGTCCTCCGTTTCTCTAGTGGAACCAAGTAGGCATATCTCTCCTATGTGAGGTGGTACTGTAGAAGGCGGAACATCGAAAAATGTATTAATTTGAGGGCTGCTGCATCCTTCTCCGTGGCTTGACACCTCATCACAAACCCTCGACGTATCAGTAGCTGGAGAGGGATCGCATGGCAGTTTCTTTTTATCATCTCCACTTACATGTAGGTTTTTGGACTGCATCATCTCTCCTTATTTCTATTTTTGCTTAGAGACTCTAATCATGTGTCGTATTAATTCAAAAGAGGCATAACACAAGGGTAGGTTATCACCTTCAGTGCCTTTATCGCCCTTTTTTGCTTTAACCTCCCGACTTTGCATAGCATCTTGGTCCTCTCCATTAGCAGGCCCTGGGTCAATGGCCAGCTTCTCAGGTACAGCCCACAGGTATTCTTCCTCATATTCATCATACACAGGTGCACCAAATTCCTTCTTAAAATCGTCTTGTATGGACCCAGGGAGGCGTAGGTTGCAATCTTCAGAGAACAAGCCTGTAGGACCACATGTTCCTGTATCGGGCCGGTCATCTTTCTGTATATTGGGAGAGGGCTTTAACGGGACCTGGACTCTCCCATTCTGCTTGTAGGTCCCAACCAATTTTAATGATTCTTTTATTTCACCACTGCTGCCCTGGCTTGATAAGCTTTTTGACATCTTGAGGTTTTCCTCAACCTCCAAACAATCAGTAAACATATGCTGCAAAGTGGTTGATTTTTTTTCCAAAAGAAGCAGGGAAAACTAAGGAGGAAAGGTGGCTACATAATAGATTTTAGCAGCGTTCTCAAAAGGTTGGACCTCCTTAGGCATGTTATAATAAAAGCTTGAAAATATTTTGTTAAAACTAGATAAGGCCTTACCCTCATGTCTCTTCAGGGAATAAATTTCTGAAAGTATTTGATCCAGTGGCCTTCTCCTACCCCAAAACTTTAAAAAGGTGCAAGAAAACTCTTCCCATGTATTGATGGACTTAGGATGCAAGTGCTTGAACCATTCTTTAGCATCTCCTTGCAAGGATTGGGTGAAAGCCCTCATGCAGACATCATCATGTTCTATCTCAAAAAGGTCAGAGAAATGTTTAAAGGTTTGTAAATGTTTCTCAATGGTGGAGCCTTTGGGTTCTCCATCAAATTTGGGGAGGTATTTGTAATGTTTCACGGGAAAATCATGGAGAATGGGAGGTAGTTGTAGCGGCTTGTACTGGCTTGGAGAAATGGGAGAGACCAGGTTAGGTGCAATAGTTACGCTATCATCCAAGGTTTCATGAATTTCACAGGGGAAATCTTTGACTTCGTGGGCCTCTGGAAAATAATCTAGGTCAAAACTAGATGTACAAGATGACACAACAATTTCAGCTCATAAAGAAGGATAAACAGGAATGTATTCATAGCTCTGTTTAGAATTGAATGAGCCATAGAAGGATGTTTTGATGAATCTAAGGAGGGATAAGAACACACCTATAAGATAAGACAAAGCTTTTTGGAAGAAATGTAGACTCGAGCATCTTAGATTTTCACCATGCATTCTAAGGTCTCACAAGGGGTTCATTTTTTGGACGGAGCCTGCCCGTCTTTTTCTAACCATTCGATTTCTGGGTCGTACCACCAGCAGAGTCACTGAAGTCTAAACCCTTCAAGAGTGGAGTTGCCAGGTGAAAAGTGCTCAAACTTCTTGATATCTGATTGTTGTTCACCATCAACAACCATATCTAAAACCATGTCGTTTTTCCTAGGGAGGGTCTTCAATTTCGTCCCTAGCAATGGCGGCAGTTTGTTAGCACCGGGGTTGAGACCGAAGGATGAAGGAAGGCCCGCTCCTGCGTAACAGCAGAACCGCTTTATACTGCGCCTCCGACCTTGCGCAATCAAAGAGGGATCTCTCGCTTGTCTTCATATTTACTCTGCATAAGATATTCGATTAAGGATGGTCAGGAGGCAAGACTCCTGAAATAGGACAAAGTGGAGTAAAGTGAGTTGTAGGGGGGATTATCAAGGCAAGGGACCATTGGCAATAGAGTCAAAAAACCCAAGCAAGGAACATTTGCATGAGGAAAAGAATGGCATGGGGTTGCAAATAGAGGCAAAATAGTCGTCGATCTCGCAATCAGGAGATATTTAGCCGGTTGTTAGGGGACAAGAGAGAACAACCCATCACGTGAAGCACTAGCAAGATGAATTCCACACGAATTTAGAAGAAAACTTGATAAATGTTTGAAACAACAGGCGGATCATAGCACATATGAATTCCAAACTGTTATACACTTAGTTATAGACATGAAAGAAATCAACGAAATAGAATGAAGACATGATTCACATTTCACGTAAAGAAAATACTTATTGAAAGAAGCAACGACACATGAATCTCTGTCTTAAGAAACAACTCTTCCTCTGCAATTTTATTCATAACACAAGCACTAGATCTTATTTACAACAGAGAACCTCAACCCTTGAAGGTTCCCCAACCCTCCAGCTCACTCTTTATCCTCCCTATCGGGGTGCATATATACTACTTCAATGTTGAGATTATTCTTTGAAACAAACCTAAAAACTGTTTGCGGTCACAATCATGTGTTAATAGTCTAGAGGGTGGAACTATTGCCACGATTCACAAATATAATAAATGTTATGGAGCAAGTGGGTGCACTCGGCCTGGGTGACAACTTGACATGCTCGATCGCTATTATGGATTCTGAGTATGACGCCCTTCCGCTTGCTTCTAGGTGAGTCACCATTTACTGGGTGTTGGACCTTAAAAGGCTTGAAGAATCAGCATGATGCCCCCTTCTCTATCCCGACCGTTGATATTCGCGGCCGGTACCACTTTTCACGATTTGAAATCGCGGCTTTATCCGTGCAAGTTTTGTTTGCGAAATCAGCTTGGACTGAAGATTTGCTTTTGATCTCATCTCTGCCGTCGAATGCTTCTGACCTTTAACTGTTTCATGATTTAGAAAAACTCATTCCATCGAGCATGTTTGCTCAGTGAAACTGTTTCGGGCCGTTGATCGGGCTTTTCCTTGATCTAGGCCTTTCATTTGTTTTCCCACTTTAACGGACTTAGCTAAACCAACTTCGACCGTTCTCACGTGTCTTGGGCCAAAACCACGATTTATCGTTGCTCTTCTTCCTTGTGATCCTGGATCGTTGGGTTATGATGCTTGTCTCTATCGTTCATGCTTTCGCGATCCTTCACCTCTAGAAGAGTCTACCATCGTAGATTGATCCCTCTTCATCATCTAACGGTTCTAAAATGTGGACAATGCGCTTCTGAGAACCTGAAAGGTGTTCACATAATCTTCAAAGGAGTGGAACCTTCATCGAATTCTGTCAGGTCCATAAATCGATTGTTGCAAACGGAGTGCTAATAACATCCATTTTATATTTATGCTTCTAGAAAACAAGTTGACAATTGTCCAATAAATATTTTGAAATGAATTATTAAACTTATATATTAGAACCTTGGATACCAAAGCATCATCATATAAAGGTAGGAATTTAGAATGTTCACCAAAAGCTACAAAATCAAAACACTTAAATTTGTAAATTTGATTGCTCCTGAGTAGAGATGGTTTTATTTTGAAATAATAATTAAACTTGTATATTAGAACTTTGGATACCATAACATCATATAAAGTTAGAAATCTAGTACTTTCATCAAAAGTTACAAAATCAAAACAAATTTGATTGCTCCTACGTAGAAATTGTCTTATTTTGTGGATATGTAAAAGGTCAAACCATTGTGGTAGTTTTTATCTATAAAAGCGAGTAACTTATCAATTTCAGATATGCGACCATTTTCAATTTTTTTTCTCTAGATCACAATGTTGAAATTCAAAAGGGTATAATGCAATACATTAACTTTGAATTTCATGTAAGTCCTTTTTAGTTTTTGTTTAGGATATATATTTTTTAGTTTTTTTTGGTGAGAGAGTATTTATGTTCTATTTTAAATAGTTTCTCTTGAAGTTTTCCATTTTTTTCTTTTTTAGTTTCATTTTTTTTCTTAAGCAAAGATAGCATTTTTTTCCAAAGAAAAAATTCGTAAATATATTATTCACTTTTAGTAGATGGTCCAAAAGGTCCATTGTACAAAATAAGCCAACTAAAAGTTGTCATTACATCGATATTTGCCTCAAGAGGAGTACACAATATCTAAACATATCATATAGATTACCAACTATTTAAAGTTGTTATAACAATCAGAAAATACCTCATAAAAAGTATTACAGTTCATCAATCATCAAGTCTGATCTTAGCAGACTTTTTTTCATCATTCTTGATAAATCAGGTCAGATATGAGAAAAAAATATAGATGGTGATCATAAGCATTGTAACCCAGAGCATCACTAGCTGGCTAATAGACTCTGTAGGCATATGGTTT
>LPNX010411192.1:93189-108047 GCA_001517045.1 Pseudotsuga menziesii
AAAAATCCATAATCATAGTTCAAAATGAAATCCATCAAAAAACCAGATAAGCCCAAGCATATAGCCTCCAATCCAGCATGTAAATCATAAAGCCTACCCTGCAAGAAATACATGCTCACATAAGATAGCATATTCATCTTGATTACTGGCGATATTTTTTCTCTGAATTTTTCTTTTCTATTTCTGTATATAGATGTGCAAATATTTATCCACCCAATAGACACTTATGAGAATCTCATCAAGTTTAAAATCATAAAACTTTATTTCCATTGCAAACAATATTTTTGTAAGTATGGCGAAAGTGTTGCTTTCTCGTGATCTATTTCAGCCAATATAATATCAAGGATACCACGATTCAAAACTTCTCCATTTCAGAAATATTGAAATTATTTAGTTGATCTAACTTTTTGTTGGTAGTTAGAAAGGCCCATTAAATTCGTTTCTCAATTATGAAATCTCAATATTGACGTTTGTGTAATTGGTTTGTAATAGGCTGATCAAATCTCTTCATTCGCTTTAAAATTCTATTCCTTAAAAGGAACCCCAAGCCTAACAATGTTATGTTCTAGGGTTAATAATTCTTTTAGGAACAAAAGATTTTACCCATTCACGGAGTGCTTCTATTAAAACATGGATGACTTCTAGAAACCATTCTAATGTTATTTTGCTTCTAACATTCAGTAGAATAAGCTTCTCACCTAGAACTACAAGGTGTTTCTCTAACTCCATATTTACTAATGGGAAAACATTATTCCCTTTACAATCTTGCAACCTTCAACTACCCACTTCAACATAATCTCTTCTTCAAACATAATAAGGTGAGATGGATTTCTAGAGATTTCAATGATGAATATTGAGACCACCCCATCTATTTGATGAAACTTAATCTCCGAGCCTACAAAAATCAATTTCTTCCTACCCCAAATAGTATCCAACCGATGTCCTATGTGACATATGTATTCCAATATGATTTTTTTGAGCTGCAACATGCCCTATTTTTGCGAGTTCTGAGTATGATAAATACTCAATAAAAATGAAGTACTCTAGTAGAAAATGGAGAGAATTATGCAAGAGTTGCTCCTCTAATTCATTTATCTTGTATTGACTATCGAATTTGAAATTTGGTCACGAAGACACTGAATAAATGTCTTCAAGTCTCTATAGATTTGAGACTCTGGCATTGCAGAATTCTCTAAAAGAGAAATGAAGTGGTAGTTGTTAAGCTTTGTGAAATCAAACCCATGGCCTTTGGATAATTGTTGTAACAATGATGCAAGTGCATTAACACAAATTTTTAGTTTGACTATTCATATACTTTTTTGACCCTTTATAATTAGCATTGAGAAAAGAATAACAATGATATCCTTCACCAAAGAAGAATGTTTGTTTGGTCGTAATTGTGAGACCTTCAAGAGGTGGTGTACTGATAAGATCTCCTATGTTTACGTGGAATCCAAAAAAAACCTTGACATCATTTTGAGAACGTTGAACATGGCCTATATTCAATTTCCATGTTTTTCTCAGTGCACGCTGAGAGGGCATGGCGATAGAAGTAGTTAGAGTTTTTAGAAGATTATGATATTCAATAGAAACATAGATAGCATCACAAAGGTCCAATATGTACAAAATAAAATTGCATGAACTATTTTTCTTTCATGCATCTTTGAGTTGGGTTCCTTGATGCCAATAGAAAACAATTATGACCTTCTCCAAAAGAGAAATGTATAGCTATGGTTGAAACTTTTCTTCCTCCATATTCTTATGATGTGAATCGCCTACCACATCCTTCTCTTTTCAATTATATACCCACATGTTGTGTAGGAAATCTACCTTATGGATGGGGTTTGAGGCCACCAATCTACTAAGCGTTTACTTGGAGACAACTAGGGATTTACAAGCATATATCAAATAATAAGAGGGAGAATGCGTACCTTGTTCCTGGCAGTTGATCCTAGCTTGTTCTCTTCTTTTTCAATGCTCCTTATCTTCCAATCTCTAATACCTGCAACAAAGGTTTGACCTTCCTCAAATTATGTTCTACTATTATCCAAGATGAGATATGAACATATAATGATTGTATTTGAATCAATTAACAACCTAGATCAATCCTCAATGCTCACAACATTAGAAGAGTACATTTATACTTTGCTGGAAGGAAAAACATTATTTATTGATAGAGTTCTAGAAGCATTACATAGCCTTTATGTGATCAAGCTTCTCTGCAAACCAAGACCTGAGTCCTCTTGCTCATCTCCTCAATAGAATTCTCCAGCATAACCTTTCCTCCAAAGTTGGCTCCCCTATCCTCTATCCTTCTCCTCTTTTTATAGTTGTTTGGGAGGAAGGAGTACGAATCTAGGATAATTAGGGGAATTAGGGTGGTTTCGAAACCATCCCCAAGTACCCCTTAGTTAATTATTTTTTATTTTTAACAATTATTAATGGAATACATTGGTTCATATTGATCATCTCGTGAATGATTCATGGTTTTCCCTAAGGAAACTCACGAATTCAACATTTAGGATAATACACGTGTTGTAGTTTGACAACCCACGAATTTCCTGTGAGTTTATAGAAGGAAACTTACATATTCATGGGGAGTGCATGTGCAAAAAAGGTTAATCTTGGAGTGAGCAAAGTGTATCAAGGATCCAATCCATGTATGATCACGATGGGTTCACTTTGTGAGCTTGTTGCATAGCACGTCTGTTCGTAGGATATTAAAGAATATCCCTAATTTCACTAAATATTGGAAAATGCCTCCTAAAATTGTATTATTGAAACCCCTTCCCAATATACCTTTCCAATTATGAAAATCCCTAGTTTTACCATATATCATAGGTATCCATTTTTAGTACCCCCTTTATATGATATTATCAAGTTGTAACAAGCAAGAGCCCTAATGCATCCTAGTATTAGAAAACATGATGCTAAATAAAATAATAGTATAATGCTAATAGTCATCCAACCATGATTGTAGGGGTGAATGGTCAATTTGTAGTATTGGATAATGGAAGACCCAACAAAAAAGTAATGGGGAGTAAAAGAAAGCCCAATAAAGAGATCAATGTAAGAAATAATGTAAAGCACTATTAATCTAATAGTTAGTGTAGTTATTAGAAAATATGATAATTGCAGATGTTTCATACTACAACCTACCAATCTACCAATTTATATAATGTAAATGCAAGTATAGCCATAGAGATATCATGTTTTCTATAATCTTAATAAATTAAATTCCATAAAAGTGAAAAATTGAAAACCTTTTGTGGATGGACTTCCCTACCTTCCTATCAAAACAAACATCATTGATGTTGAACTCAAATGAACATAGAAAAATTCCTCTTACTTTCCAATAACACCATATGATCATGTGCATAACTTGGATTAGGTCATTCACAAGATGCAATGAATTTCCTCCACTTCCTCTACATTTATTCTTGCAATCAAGGGAATTAACAAAATTTAGTTACCTTTGCTTGGGTTATATCTATTTTTTTAACTTTATAGGAGAGGGAAAAATATCCATTGTTAAGTGTCAAGCATGCAATAGTTATAAAGATACACATGGTGAAACTTAAATGATACCATTTCATGGTAGTGATAAAACATAGGGTATGTAAATAAGGATTTAGATTTTCACCTATATTCATGTCAATTATAATACAATATTAAGATGAATGCCTTGCATATAAGAATTGAAATTACAATTATGAATGGGACAAATATAAATTAATCTAACAACTATTCCTAACTCGTAATGTGAAAATTTTAAAGAAGAATACAAAAAGTTAAAATAAATAATTAGTTAAGAAATATTGATCTAAATTTTCTTGGTTCTAGTTAGCCAAGAAAGATTGATCTCACTTTTCTTGGTTGTCGTATAGCAAGGTTTGATTGAATCTTAATACCCACCTAAATCCCAACCTAAAAAATTATTCTAAAAAAAAAACTTTATAAGTTCTGTGATTTGGATGTATAAATCGAGCCCATGATTTTGAGGTTATTCCTTAGTAGAAGTTAGGATTGATATGAATCCATATCATGCTTTGGAGGTATAAATATAGCCTGTGATTTGGAGGTTATTTCTTATCAAAAACTAGGATTAATATGAATCCAACACATGATTTGGAGGTATGAAATGAGCCCATTATTTGGAGGTAAGAATCCATCCCACGATTTGGACGTTATTCCTCAACCCACCTAGATAAAATAACCCCAATATTTATATTACTATGTCAAATTAAAAATCCCCCCTTGACCCCTTAATACGAGGCAAAATATTTTTTAGGTTCTTAGAAGTATTCAAAACCCCAATATGAATGGGCGTGATATGATATTACCTTACTAGTGAAACCCCCATGTCTATGATCCATCTATAGGGTTAGGGATACTTCAATTGATAGTGTCCTTTTGTGAAATGACACATTTGGTGTCATTACTCAGACGGAGAAGTTCCATTTCATGGTATAGTAGATGATCCCTAATATGTTAGGTCAGAGGGTAAGGATGGTCGAAATACATTACAATCTTTGGTTAGAGGACTCATAATCAAGGCCGCATAGAAGTACCTGAAACAAACAAAACAAATTCATTTATACAAAATCATTACTAAGGATGCCATGTTCAATAATGTGGAATGCTATCTCCTTTACAAGATACATATACATCATATGAAATGAGCTACATGGCCATGCATGATTTACAAAGGTGGATCATAGCCACATGAGTATAATAATAGATCTTTAATTAATGGAATAGTGCCACAAGGCATGACATAATATTGCACAACTTAGGTTATATAAGTTATAAACCCAAGGTTTTCATCTGAATCCACAAAAACCAATATAAATCCTACCATGTGAATAGATTAATTGAAGTCGAACATCAAAGGATACCATCAGAATATCAGTTTAAAGGTAATGCTGATAGCCAATGTAGAGGATTCCACCAATATGTGAAGTGGATCCTAAGGTACTATCTTGAAACTCTATGTCCTCTTTTGTAGAAAGTGCAAATCGAAATCTATGCCTAAAGGGGAAGGAAATGCATCCTTCAACAGGTCACCAGAGTAACTGGTAGATTGGTTAAGGGAAGATGTATATAGAATAATATCAGAGATGGAAATGATAGGGATAAAGGTAAAAAGACAGAGGATAAGGATCCTTGAATAGTCATCATGACACAAATATGACCAAAGGTAGCCTTAAACTTCAACAGAAACAACCAGACCGATCTGCAATGTAGGAGACATTGACATATTCCCCATGTACTTAGGACAAGTGAAAAATGGAGGAGTGTTCTTCAGGAGAATACAACCTTATAAACTAGGGTCTCTGGGGTTACCAATGTACTAAATTAACTTGCAAACAATTGGCCATTTTAGAATTTGAAATAGAAATAGGAAGAAATTAGGCATACCTTATTTATGACGGTCGATCCTGTTATCACTAAAGTTGAACCTCGACTGCTAGGGTCAAGCTTAGAGAAATATTAAATTGGTTTAATGGATAACTAGAAAATGAATCTATGGAATTTGGTGTAGGTAAGGTAGATTTACTCCAAAAATCAAGCTAGATTTGAAAGCCAATACTGAACAACAATATATATATCATAATCAAGACTGATAAGACAAAGCTACGAGTATGAATTTATGAAGAACATGAACCAGGTTCTGCATATAGTACTTAAGGACAAATTCACATTAATTGTGAGAATATAGCAATGGATTTTAATTGACCATACATAGGATAAATCACAACACATGAAATTCAATTATTGAAACAAAAAGGCGGCTCATATGAACATAATCATTTCAAAGTGGCTAACAAAAACAAAGTGTATACATGCTCCTGCCACTCCAGTATCAGAATGTTCAAACACTGCCTTAGCCCTCTCGGATGGTAACCCCCCCCCCCCCCCCCCCCCCCCCCCTTCCTCACTTCTTAGTAATGACAGACTTTATAAAAAAAATACCAAACCCCTAGCATCTACCATCTTCTAGAAAACCAATCTAGACCTAAAATTAATTATAACATATCTGGAATGCTAGAGTCGACATGCCTTCAAATCTACCAGGCATATTCAAATCTGAAACTGCCTGCTATGAATACTCCTATAAATTCAACACTAAATTCTTGAAGAATTTAATGTAATCCTCTATCTCTATTTACTCTGCCACTGATGAAGTTAAGTTTCTTCAATTTGGGGATGATTCAATTGTTTCCCTATGAATCTGGATGTCGATCTCTGATGAAGTTATTGAGGCTGAATTAATTCCTTAAAATCTGGAACAACACATCTTCTTGATCTTGAAAGGAATCCATTTACAACTTTAAACAATTCAGACAATCAATCCAGCACTATACTCCATAAAATATGACTATTGACATTCTACGCATCGCAATGTTCTTTATCTCATAATCTGCTCCAAAATGGCATTTCTCAAATTTTTTGAATTATATTCCGTGTCTCTTCCATGAATGCTTGAATTTGGCATTTTACATTCGTTGGAACTTTTAGGTATACTCATAGTATCCCAGCAATCCTCATCGCTTTAGGTATGAGTGTAGTGAGCTCTCCTTGTGGGCGTTCTTGTAAATTGATAAGAAACCATGATCAATACATGAGTTGCTTTCTCCACAACTTGAGACTGAACCTCTTCACCTCCCAGTGTAACAAAACAAATGATATGGGATCCCGATAAAAACTCAATCCTCATCTGCAGGCATTGGTTGATCCCTCTTTGGACCACCTGCCTATTTTTCCATGATAATTTGATCAAAATGGAGAACTGTGCAAGCTACATCAGCTGAGTACATAAGCATATTCTGTATAAAGGGAAGAAATAATCTCGGTTGCATTTAATCTAGCATTCTCTGCTAGAGTTCTAGGAATCAACTCAAAACTCTCAGCAATATTTCCAATTGCATACTTACCCAACCCTATCTCTTTGTGTGCAGATTCCTTAGGTCTTCTTGCCAATTCAATTTCGGTTACACCAGGTCTAGGGAGAATATGACTATCCCTGCACATCGCCTTTTAGTAATTTACCCCATCCTCAAGTTCTTTCTCAAGGTCATCCAATATACTATCTGTACTTTCACGGAGTAGCACCGTTGACACCAAGTTTCCACCTTGTTCATTTTTCACAATAATTACTCTAACAATGCCAATTTCTTCCACTGAACTGAAAGCGTTGAAGAACAAAATGGCATCTAAATTGGAATCCATTGATAATTGACTATTATATGCATTGTTTCCAATAGCAAGTTTGACATGCCCCCAAACTTCTCCATTTCCAACATTGCATTATTACAAATTACAATGATTACAAACTTACAACACTTCATTTATCAAAGATATCATGAGATCCTTTGGTAATCCCATTACATTGTCAATGGGTCCAACCATTGCTTCCATTAATGGAGAAGTGAGTGGATGTGCAAGAATCAAGTGGCCTACTAAAGTTTTATATACATGTTGCCAGAATATATAAAATTTATTGGAGCAGACCTGGTGACAACATCATCTGGCTTCATTTGGGGATGGCATGCTCCCTATGAGCTACCAAGAACAAGTATACCTGTGCCTTTCCAATCCATCACTGCAACCAATGTTTTGTCTCTATTAGGCTGGAGACTTTATATCTTATTTCTAACCTATTCCAAACCTTGAAATCCTGCTCTTCTCATACTGCGAACTTAAAGCACACTATAAATTCAAACTGCTCACACTGCAAACTTAAGGAAATGCTCGAAGCATCAGGCTTATTTATCCACACTATCTATACTAACCAAAACTACAACTTTGGCCAAGTAAAATCATGCTTCGAGTGAAGCCATACAAAAATTCCATCAACCAACCAAAACTTGCTTCTAACTTTGAGTATATACACAATAAAAAATATTGGAAAGCATAACTGATACTCACCTCCATCGAAATCTGTTTCTAAGAAATTAATGATAGAATATTTATAGTTCACTATTAAATCTAAATAACTTGCAATAGGATAATAAAAATTACCAAAAATGACCTCTTCCTGTTGCTTGTCTTCTTTGAATCCAAGCTGACTAATTTCTGAAAAGTATTGCTCGACTGATGAGGACCGGATGAACAGTTCTAGTAATTCTTTGTCACTTCCTTCCTCAAAACCTGATCGATTACTGTCAAGGAGTAGATCATTGTTGAAAATATCAACAAATTATGATGTAGAAATTTGGTGCTCAAGAGTTTCCATTGATTATTTCTCTTCTCCTTCTTTCGCATGGGTGTCACTGTCAGATATAGCATCATAATTGAAGGGTTCGATAGGTGTTTGAAAAAAGCTGCTCTTCTTCATCAAAATGCCTATCATACTTAGGCTGATCTTTATGAATTCCTAAATTTTGAATATCAATAACCTCTGGTTCATGATATTATTCAATCTGCTAGTTAACATTCGATGAAGAAGAAAATATAACGAACTAATTTGGTAATTTCTCATCATCAGATTTAGAACTGGCATACACCGGTTGATTGTTGAAAAATTCAATATATATATATATATATTCAGAATTCCTTTCTTCATCATCTAAATATTCATCATAAATAGGCTGATAAAAAACATCATGAAGAGTATTTTCTTGACTCTCCAAATTTTCCAAAAGAGTGTGTGAAATTTCATCATTAAAGATTTGACCTTCAAAACTTTATGAAATTTGAACTTTATAAAATTTCACTTCATGAGTTTCTTGGAAGGATGATAGCGCATGAGCAACTTGATCGGTTTTCAAAAGTGAAGACTTTAGTTCTATAATGCTATCATCAGTTTTCATAATAGAATTTTGAAACTTTTCCTCATGTAAAATAGAATTAATAGAAAAAATGACATATAACGAGTCTGCTTCCTCATTTTCTTTAGCAAATTCCAAATCCATAGCTTCTTCATTATCCATTTCTAGTTCATGTTTATGGGAAGACACATCATCTTGAAGATCATTAGAGAACTACTGAATATTGTGAGGAACAATTTCTTCTATATCTATATCTTTAGTTTCATTATGTAGTTCATACTCCTCACAACAATTTTCAAATAAAAACTCAGCTGAAAAAGTACCTTTTACAGTGCTTATGGAATACTGTGTGAAAATCCTTCAAGGATGAAATACTGGAAGGAGGTAATGAGAAATTCCATTCACATGCATCACCATCCAATGAATACATGAACATCTTCATACGAACATCCTCGTGCTATAGATATAGCAGATTCATACATTCATGGAACTTGATGAGATGATCAACATGATTATCTTCTCTCCTTTCTCTGAAGATAGGCAGAAAATCTCCCCATTCTGTCATACTTGGTACTGGACGTGGGAAACTAGGAACTTGTTGAGGCCTCGAAAATCACAGGTAACAACAGTTATGGATTCTCCCCAATAAACATTCCCAACTAGCCCTTTATTGTTTGGTATGGGAAATCTGTCCGGTTTATGGTTCGACTACCGTAGGTCAAGTAACAAATTTAAAGGTTTTACCGGTTACGGCCCGGTCCACCGTGTATATTTTTAGTTTTTTTTGTTTAAGTATGATGTGCAAGTGCCTATCTAAAAATGTAGACTGATAGAGATAACGAGGAGTGTCACAATGTGATGCACAAGTTCTTACCTCTCGTCTTAACTCTCTCGCATCTAAATCACACACAGTAAGAAACTAAATTTAGCTAACTAACCTATCCCTAGGGAGAAAAAGTATCAGTTATCAATGAGTAATGTGTTTCTACGCATGCATTAAGAAAAATTACAGATAGCTGTTACTTATTTCAGAACACATCAACATTAATAGATATATGAGCAACAAGATAGCTTGTTGTTTATGAAAACCTTCATTACTCATAGTGGAAATTTCACAGAATAAACTAGAGTACATTCATAACATGAACATAGATTCAATGAGTTATAATGATCTCACAGTTAGTGGACATAAGCTGAAAATGAAATAGTTCACATTCAATTGATCCATAGCACAGCATTTGAAACATTCCACCAAGCTTTCTTCAGCAAGAAACTTGTAATTATTTATTGCAAAAGGAAATAGTTCTTCTTACAACATACTTCTCACAAATCTATCCAGGAAAAAGTCCTTATTACATCTAAACTCTCCTTTATTTATACAAAAAATCAAAACCTTTGGGTTGCCCCTTGATGACCTTTGGGCTACCCCAACCTTTCAGTTCTAAATTTTTTTTCTTGTAGTATGTGCCCGTAATTTATACAACATGGTATGTTTTCAAATTAAAATTTAAGAGCACTTTATGAAGATGGACTAGCTTGGTCACTGATGAGCTTTTCCCAATCCCGGGCCTCTGCTATTATCGATCTGCTCAATAATCTGTTGGTCCTTTTAAGATCCTGTTAATCTTAGACTTTCACTTTCTTCTTTTCTTTTCTTTATCTCTACTTCCTCATTTCTCTTTATTTCATCCTCTTCCTTCCTCTTCTGTGGCTCTCTTTCTTTCTTCTTCTTCATTCTTCAACCAACTCTCTGTCATAAACATAGCATGTTCTTAGGCCATTAAGATTTTACCAAAATAACAAAAACTGTATCAAGCATTCTGTAAAATTAAACTATACACAGTATTAATGCATGAAAAGAAACACAACAAGGTAAAAATAAAATCCTGTGGTTGAACTTAAAACCCTTTCCATAACCCAAATGAAAACCCTAATAGCAAATATTCTTCATCTTAATCTAAGCCCCATTTGAACTAATTCAAAATTCTCCGATACAAGCATGAACTACATTTCTACTATTGCTAATCTCCAAAACACCAAACTCTGTACTATGCTCCTCATCATGGAAAACCCTCGGTAAAAGGTATAGGCGGGAAAAAACCTTATCGGCGAGAAAAACCTTATTGGTGGGCGGAAGCACTAAGAATTGGGTGGTTAGTTCATTAGGCAACCACAACGGTGGGAGACAGAAAGACTACGGGTTCCGCGACAAACTAAAACCTTGACGATCGGAGACTCTAAGCACTATGGATCGATGACTTTAAAACTAATCATCTCCGTAGTGTCAGCGCTTCAAAGCTGAAAACCTCCATAGTTTCAGCAATATAAAGCACTAAACGCTTCCATAGTCACGTATTGGAGATTAGAACCACTAATGCATCGGTAGGATGGTTCACTAGACACCCTCAATGACAAATAACAAACTAACTGTGGGTTCCACGGATTACAAAACCCTCAATGATCGGAAAAAATAATAACTAACTCCGCAGTGTCAGCGAGACAAACAACAAGGCCTATGAAATGGCGGCATCGTGGAAGACTAAGACTCCGATCGCTTGTCAAAAACATTCTGATAGCAAAAAAAAAATCATCAGAAAGCAAATGGTTTGAGCAATAAAACCGTGGAATCGATGAGAATAAGGACTATTCGTCGGCATGTTCTCTATTTCCCCTCTGAAACGGTGGCAATATAGAAGACTAATGCCCCGATTCACACATCAACAGACTTCCGATAGCGATAAGAAAAATCATCGAACAATAAAATAAACGTGAAGTGTTGAGAAACAAAACTCCATAGTTAAAAGCATTGGCTAGACAAAAAGGAAGTTTTAGATCATTTAACTTTTGAGACGAGGGAAAATAGTTGACCTCACTTCAACCTCAAAAAATCCAATTTGTAGCAGACGAAAGACAGATTTCAGGAAACGAAACAATCCCAGGAAAGATAAAATCAAAAGGAGGGTCCAAAATTTTAAAAAAATTGAGAAAAAGGTTGCAGCTGCAACAGAACTGTAAAAAATTCAAGAGGTGCAAACCTCTGAGCCACAATGGCCTTCATTCGATCATGTGATCACATTCTGTATCCTCAACAAATGGAGTCGCCTTTGAATTCTTTGGAGTGACCTGGTGAATAAATTTGCATCCACTATGTCACCAGCCTTTGTTCACCATCAAAGTCTAGATATATTCATTGTCATACAACCCAGGTAAGTATGTCTTCATTCCTCCATCCCCGACAAAGGCGCCAAAAGATGTTGTCACTAAAGTTGAACCTCAACTGCTAGGGTCAATCTTAGAGAAATATTAAATTGGTTTAATGGATAACTGGAAAATGAATCTATGGAATTTGATGGTAGGTAGATTTACTCCAGAAATCAAGCTAGATTTGAAAGCCAATACTGAACAACAGTATATATATCATAATCAATACTGATAAGACAAAGCTACAAGTATGAATTTATGAAAAACATGAACCAGGTTCTATATATAGTACTTAAGGATAACTTCACATTAATCGTGAGAATCTAGCAATGGAATTTAGTTGACCATACACAGGATAAATCACAACACATGAAATTCAATTATTGAAAAAAAAAGGTGGCTCATATGAACATAATCATTTCAAAGCAGCTAACAAAAAAAAAGTGTATACATGCTCCTGCCACTCCAGTATCAGAATGTTCAAACACTGCCTCAGCCCTCTCGGCTGGTACCTCCCCCCTTCCTCACTTCTTAATAATGACAGACTTTATAGAAAAAATACCATACCCCTAGCATCTACCATCTTCTAGAAAACCAATCTAGACCTGAAATTAATTATAACATATCTGGAATGCTAGTGTCGACATGCCTTCAAATCTAGCAGTTGTATTCAAATATGAAACTGCATGCTATGAATACTCATATAAATTCGGCACTGAATTCTTGAAGAATTTGATGTAATCCTCTGTCTCTCAATACTCTACCACTGATGAAGTTAAGTTTCTTCAATTTGGGGATGATTCAATTGTTTCCCTATGAATCTCGATGTCGATCTCTGATGAAGTTATTGAGGCTAAATTAATGCCTTAAAATATGGAACAACACATCTTCTCGATATTGAAAGGAATCCATTTACAAATTTAAACAATTCAGACCATCAATCTAGCACTATACTCCATAAAATCCGACTATTGACATTCTATGCATCCCAATGTTCTTTATCTCATATTCTGCTGCAAAATGGAATTTGTCAAATTTTTTGAATTATATTCTGGGTCTCTTCCATGAATGCTTGAATTTGGCATTTTACATTCGTTGGAACTTTTAGGTATACTCATTGCTTTAGGTATGAGTGTAGTGAGCTCTCCTTGTGGGTGCTCTTGTAAATTGACAAGCAACCATGTTCAACACATGAGCTTCTTTCTCCACAACCCGAGACTGAACCTTTTCACCTCGCAGTGTAACAAAACAAATGATATGGGAGCCCGATAAAAACTCAATCCTTGTTTCCAGACATTGGTTGATCCGTCTTTGGACCACCTGCCTATTTTTCCATGATAATTTGATCAACACGGAGAACTGTGCAAGCTGCATCAGCTGAGTACATAAGCATGTTCTGTATAAAGGGAAGAAATAATCTCGGTTGCATTTAATATAGCATTCTCTGCTAGAGTTCTAGGAACCAACTCAAAACTCTCAACAATCTTTCCAGTTGCATACTTATCCAACCCTATATCTTTGTATGCATATTCCTTAGGTCTTCTTGCGAGTTCAATTTCGGTTACACTGGGTCTAGGGAGAATACGTCTGTCCTTGCACATGGCCTTGTATTTATTTACCCCATCCTCAAGTGCTTTCTCATGGTCATCCAATATACTATCTATACTTTCACGGAGTAGCATTGTTTACACCAAGTTTCCACCTTGTTCATTTTTCACAATAATTACTTTAACACCACCAATTTCTTTCATTGAACTGAAAAGTGTTGAAGAACAAAATGGCATCTAAATTGCAATCCAATGATAATTGACTATTATATGCATTATTTCCAATAGAAAGTTTGACATGCCCCCAAACTTCTCCATTTCCAACATTGCATTATTATAAATTACAATGATTACAAACTTACAACACTTCATTTATCAGAGATATCATGAGATCCATTGGTAGTTCCATTACATTATCAATGGGTCCAACCATTTCTTCCACTAATGGAGAAGTGAGTGGATGTGCAAGAAGCAAGTGGCCTGCTAAAGTTTTATATACACGTTGCCAGAATATATAGAATTTATTGGAGGAGACCTGGTGACAACATTGGGCTTTGTCTAGGGATGGCATGCTCCCTGTGAGCTTCCAAGAACAAGTACACCCGTGTCTTTCCAATCCATCACTGCAACCAATGTTTTGTCTCTATTGGAATGGAGTCTTTATATCTTATTTCTAACCTATTCCAAACCTTGAAAGCCTGCTCTTCTCATACTGCAAACTTAAGGAAATTCTTGAAGCATCAAGCTTATTTATCCACAATATCTATACTAACCAAAACTACAACTTTGGTCAAGTAAAATCATGCTTCCAGTGAAGCTATGTAAAAATTCCATCAACCAACCAAAAATTGCTTCTAACTTTGAGTATATAGACAATAAAAATTATTGAAAAGGATATCTCATACTCACCTCCATCGAAATCTGTTTCTAAGAAATTAATGATAGAATATTTATAGTTCACTATTGATTCTAAATAACTTGCAATAGGATCATAAAAATTACCAAAAATGACCTTTTCTTGTTGCTTGTTTTCTATGAATCCAAGCTGATTGATTTTTGAAAAGTATTGCTCGGCTGATGAGGACTGGATGAATACTTCCAGTAATTCTTTGTCACTGCCTTCCTTAAAACCTGATCGATTAATGTCAAAGAGTAGATCATTGTTGAAAATATCAACAAAGGCTGATGTAGAAATCTGGTGCTCAAGAGTTTCCATTGAGTATTTCTCTCATCTTTCTTTCTCATGGGTGTCACTGTCACATATAGAATCATAATTGAAGGGTTCGATAGGTGTTTGAAAAAACTGCTCTTCTTCATCAAAATACCTATCATACTT
>LPNX010411192.1:108224-160441 GCA_001517045.1 Pseudotsuga menziesii
ACATGAGCAACTTGATCGGTTTTCAAAAGTGAAGACTTCAGTTCTATAAAGCTATCATCAGTTTTCATAATAGAATTTTGAAACTTTTCCTCATGTAAAATAGAATTAATAGAAGAAACGACATATAATGAGTCTGCTTCCTCATTTTCTTTAGCAAATTTTGAATCCAAAGCTTCTTCATTATCCATTTCTAGTTCGTGTTTATAAGAAGACACATAATCTTGAAGATCATTAGAGAACTGCTGAAGATTGTGAGGAACAATTTCTTCTTTATCTATATCTTTAGTTTCATTATGCAATTCATACTCCTCACAACAATTTTCAAATCAAAACTCAGCTGAAAAGTACCTTTTACAGTGCTTATAGAATACTGTGTGAAAATCCTTCAAGGATAAAATACTAGAAGGAGGTAATGAGAAATACCATTCACGTGCATCACCATCCAATGAATGCATGAACATATTCATACGAACATCCTCGTGTTGTAGATCTAGCAGATTCATGCATTCATGGAACTTGATGAGGTGATCAGCAAGATTATCTTCTCTCCTTTCTCTAAAGATAGGCAAAAAATCTCCCCATTCTGTCATACTTGGTACTGGATGTGGGAAACCAGGAAATGTAGAAAAGTCAAGAGGTGCAAACCTTTGAGCCACAATGGCCTTCATTTGATCCTGTGATGGCATTCTGGATCCTCAACAAATGGAGTCACCTCTGAATTCTTTGGAGTCACATGGTGAAGAAATTTGCAGCCACTATTTCACTAGCCTTTGTTCACCATCAAAGTCTGGATATATTCATTGTCATACACCCTAGGGAAGTATGTCTTTGTTCCTCCGTCCCCGACAATAGTGCTAGAAGATGTTATCACTAAAGTTGAACCTCGACTACTAGGGTCAAGCTTAGAGAAATCTTAAATTGGTTTAATGGATAATTGGAAAATGAATCTAAGGAATTTGGTGGTAGGTAGATTTACTCCAGAAATCAAGCTAGATTTGAAATCCAATACTGAACAATAGTATATATATCATAATCAAGACTGATAAGACAAAGCTACGAGTATGAATTTACGAAAAAAATGAACCAGATTCTACATATAGTACTTAAGGATAACTTCACATTAATCATGAGAATCTAGCAAAGGATTTTAATTGACCATACATACGATGAATCACAACACATGAAATTCAATTATTGAAACAAAAAGGAGGCTCATATGAACATAATCATTTCAAAGCATCTAACAAAAACAGAGTGTATACATGCTCCTACCACTCCAGTATCAGAATGTTCAAACACTGCCTTAGCCCTCTCGGCTGGTACCTCCCCCCTTCCCCACTTCTTAATAATGATAGACTTTATAGAAAAAATACCATACCCCTAGTATCTACCATCTTCTAGAAAACTAATCTAGACCTAAAATTAATTATAACATATCTGGAATGCTAGAGTTGACATGCCTTCAAATCTGGCAGTTGTATTCAAATTTGAAACTACATGCTATGAATACTCCTATACATTCTGCATTGAATTCTTGAAGAATTTGATGTAATCCTCTGTCTCTCAATACTCTGCCACTGATGAAGTTAAGTTTCTTCAATTTGGTGATGATTCAATTGTTTCCCTATGAATCTAGATGTCGATCTCTGATGAAGTTATTGATGTTGAATTAATGCCTTAAAATATGGAACAACACATCTTCTCAATCTTGAAAGGAATCCATTTACAACTTTAAACAATTCAGACCATCAATCCAGCACTATACTCCATAAAATCCGACTATTGACATTCTACGCATCCCAATGTTCTTTATCTCATATTTTGCTGCAAAATGGCATTTCTCAAATTTTTTGAATTATATTCTGGGTCTCTTCCATGAATGCTTGAATTTGGAATTTTACATTCGTTGGAACTTTTAGGTATACTCATAGTATCCCAACAATCCTCATCGCTTTAGGTATGAGTGTAGTGAGCTCTCCTTGTAGGCATTCTTGTAAATTGATAAGCAACCATGATCAACACTTGAGCTTCTTTCTCCACAACCCGAGACTGAACCTTTTCACCTTGCAGTGTAACAAAACAAATGAAATGGGAGCCTGATAAAAACTCAATCCTCATCTGCAGGCATTGGTTGATCCCTCTTTGGACCATCTACCTATTTTTCCATGATAATTTGATCAACACGGAGAACTGTGCAAGCCACATCAGCTGAGTACAGAAGCATGTTCTGTATATAGGGAAGAAATAATCTTGGTTGCATTTAATCCATCATTCTTTGCTAGAGTTATAGGAACCAACTCAAAACTCTCAGCAATCTTTCCAATTGCATACTTATCCAACCCTATCTCTTTGTATGTAGATTCCTTAGGTCTTCGTTCCAGTTCAATTTCAGTTACACCAGGTCTAGGGAGAATAGGATTGTCCCTGCACATGGACTTGTATTTATTTACCCCACCCTCAAGTGCTTTCTCAAGGTCATCCAATATACTATCTATACTTTCATGGAGTAGCACTGTTGACACCAAGTTTCCACCTTGTTCATTTTTCACAATAATTACTCTAACACCGCCAATTTCTTCCACTGAACTGAAAAGTGTTGAAGAAAAAAATGACATCTAAATTGCAATCCAGTGATAATTGACTATTATATGCATTATTTCCAATAGTAAGTTTGACATGCCCCCAAACTTCTCCATTTCCAACATTGCATTATTATAAATTACAATGATTACAAACTTACAGCACTTTGTTTATCAGAGATATCATGAGATCCTTTGGTAATCCCATTATGTTGTTAATGGGTCCAACCATTGCTTCCGCTAATGGAGAAGCAAGTGGATGTGCAAGAAGCAAGTGGCCTGGTAAAGTTTTATATACACGTTGCCAGAATATATAAAATTTATTGGAGCGGACTTGGTGACAACAGATCCTATCTTTCTTCTTCACTTCAAATTGCTTCCACAACTCCTAGGGAATCTCCAACACCTGCAAAGAGAAATATGTTTCCTGCAATATCTTATATATTATATAGATGATCAATGAAACAATATGCTTGCAATGAAATGGAAATACAATTCATAAATCATAATACATAAGAGTACAAAGACACACCATTAGAACAAAGACTCTCTTTAGTTCTAAAAAAGTGAGGTAATATTACAACCAACATCTGAGACAAGTGCTCCTCTGCTAACCAAGGACAGTGATTTCTTCTGCTCCAAGATATCTAAAGGAAAACCACTAGCATAACATTTCTATAGAATTCATGATGTTTATCCTCAACCCCTATCCTCTATTTATACACGAGGAAAGAGAGAGGTTATAAAGGTTGAGATGGTTGGGGAAGTTGGGATAGTTATGATTAAGGACCCAAATGTCCTCGACAAAACTTGTTTATATTTTTTTAATTTGGATTAAGGAATACACGACTATTAATACTAATAGGTCATGTATGATATGTGACTTTCGTAAAGGAAACCTGCAGGTTTCAACCCTAATCATGTATACGCGAGCTACAATGTTAATACTTGCATATGATATGCTGGTTTTTATGGAAATAGTCACCTATTCACCTTAATGGACATATAAGAAATAGGTCAGGCTGATAGGAGGATGATGCATCAAAGCTCATTCCCATCTATAGTATTTTGGTCACTTCTATCCATTTTGTCCTTTTTTGCACCGACACATTGAGTGTCAGTAATTGGAAGAAAAAGTGTCATTTCACATAATAACAGATGCCCCCTAATGTGTGAGGTCAAAGGGAAGTGATGGCCAAAATACATTATAATATTTAATATTGGAGAACTTTGTTACCAAGGCAGCATGGAGGTACCTGAAACAATACATATCAAATTCATACACAAACTCAAATATGAGGATGACATGTTCAATAAAGAGGAACACTAGCTCCTTTACAATATTTGATTACATCATACAATACGTGTAACAAGACCACGTATATTACAAAGGTGGATTGAAAACACAATATACAATGATGAGTCTTCAAAATATGGAAGTAGTGTCGTTGAACATAACACAATATTACACAACTTAGGTTATAGAGATTGAACCTAAGGCATTCATCCAAATCCATAGGAACCAGTACAATCCCTACCATGTGAACAAATGAGCTGAAGTCGAACATGGAAGGAACTCAACAGAATGTTAGAAAATGAGTGATGATGACAACTGAAGAAAAGGAGTTCACCAATAAGAGTAGTGAATCCAAAGGTACCATTGTCAAAACTCTAGGTCTTTGTCTTCAGGAGACGCTAATGAGAAATCATGATGTGAGGAGGAAGGCAATGAATCCTTCAACAGATCACAAGAGTGAATAGGAATTGGATGTGGGAAGGTAGACACAAGGAATTCTTAAAGAGGATAATGATGGGAATCAGGATAATGATCAAATAAAGGTACAGATCCTTGAAACATGAGCATGACACAGAGATGACCCAAGGTAGCTTTTGAATTGCAAATAGGACAACTAGAATTATTTGTCATGTAGTCCAGACATGATCAGATTCCCCATGTATAAAAGACAAGTGGAAGAGTAAAAAATCGAAGGAATAGCTGAGCTGGAAGTATAAACCGAGACATGAGTATCGAAAAGTTCAGAGTGCTTTGTTCAAGAATGACAGGATGCCTCTGTTTATAACCCAAAGAAATTAATTCTTCCTTACCTTTCCTATTAAATTTTAATGAGTCCAGGAAATTCAACTCGAGTCTCTCTTCATTTTTTCCAAGCTTGAAGAGGGGAGAGAATAATGCTTGATATGTCACTGGTTTGTGGATTTTACGAGCCCAAACTAGTGGATGCTCGTTGGTGTTTTCATAGTTTTGAGAGTCTGAAAAATCTGAAGAAGACTCTAGGTGGGTGCTTTTTCGTATAATTTAGTCTCCTAAGGCATGAAAAGTATAAAACAATCAATAGAAGAACTCTCTTAGCTCTCGGAGAACTAAGGTATACCTTTTTCGTACTTAGTCGACAAGGACCGAAAAAGGGGTAAACTAATACCAGACCAACGCACCTTCATAAGCGACATATAGATTGATGTTAATGAGTGTGAAGGAAGGCAAGATCAGTCGGAAAGATCCATTTGATTACGAGAAATGGGGTTTACAACAGTAAACTCAATTTTTTGTTATTTAGGTTTTGCAAGCATGACAAAGACATAAAGCACACTCGCAATATTTTTCATGTTTGGGTCCAGAGCATGAAAAAGAGAAAACTAAGCTCATATCGGGTGTTCCTTTTTCATAAGTTTAGTGGTTGAGTTCTAGAAAAGATATAAACCTATTCCTGAAGATACTCTTCTCAATTCTGCAGAAAATAGAGTATTCCTTTCAGGTAAATAATCTACATGGTTCTAGAAAGAGATAACTTACCACCAATGTAGATGCTTGTTCACTTATTCTTAACGAGTCTGAATGAACAAGTTTACTCGACAGTCTAGTCTATTTTGAGGAGTCGGACCAAGGCCTAAAGAAAATTCCATAAGTGGGGGGAGCCTTATAAATAGGGATAACTCATAAAAAGATGCAAATTGAGGCTCATTTTGTCATGAAAAACAATTAAGAAGGCTCCTGCAAACCTAACACAACTCCGAAGGGTACTAGAAAGACAATAAAGTGTTCTAAACTAGGCTACCCATGAGAAGGAGGCCCTATCCACAGAGGAACAATGATGTATACGAGGTAAAAGTGGTTTGATACCATAGTCCATGGATGAAAAAGTGTTCCTGGGGTTTAATGACGGATAAGGTATAAGTGTAAAGTTAATAATGAGGACCAAATCCTACCCTATATGTGACGGACAAAAACTTTTTAATTATCATGGACTCGCTACAACTAACAAAAAACCATGGTATTAGTCTATACATTAAAAAATTATGTTAAATTATAGACAATGGGTCAAAAATTTGAAATTTTTTATAAATAGTTCAAAAACCCAAAATAGACATACCATTTGGAAAATTACTAAATTTGGCAAATTTTACCTCTAGACTTCAGTTCATCACCAGGAACAAACCGTTGGACCAAATCCGATTCCGTGAGTTGCAGGTTGGTTATCTCTCGTTTCTCCTTCTCTCCATCCCTTCAATTTTCATTTTTGATCGAAAAATTTATGTTTTTGTGCATTCCCTAAGAAGATAATGAAGCATCCATGTGACTGCTTCATAGCAGTTGCATATACATGAGTTGGCGCACTACAACCCGTGTATGGCATGGGAAGTACTGAAACCATAGTTGTGTATGCTACATGACTTGTGAAAAAATAAAAAAAAATGATGGGTTCTAATGATTGAATGTGGCCATTGGGCAGGTACAAAATGGTTTTGGAGTGGAGAGAGAGGGAACATGAAGATATAGATGGAGAGGCAATGCGGGATACCCCAAATTTGCAAGCATTGCAACAACGTGGCTTGCTGAAATTCTACTGTACATCCAACATGAGAGCGAACATCCATCTATTGGAGGTGCTTATAGGCTATTGGGACCATTAACATGGTATATTTGTTGGGTATATCTTATATTCTTTTCATGTTTGTAGTCAACAGCGCGTTTGACGATCCCTATTGGTGCCTTCAAAGAAATAGTTTGGTAGGTAGTTTTCATTCAGAAATGGCTGTCAAGTAGTTTTCGATGTGAGCACTAATTTGTTTTGGGCTGTTCTCAGTTGTTTTTTAGAATCTTCTAAAAATATGTAATTTAATCTTGGTTAAGGGATTGGACTCTATTTTTTGTTATTTTTTCTAATATAATTCAACTTGATTAGGATATTTATTTGAAAGAATAACAAGTACATCAAGATACACAAGATAGAATAGATACACAAGACACAAAGATTTTCCTCGGAAAAACCATAAAGGAGAAAACCCTAGAAACTTCCTCAGAATAGTTTTGTCACTAAGAAAATATCACAAGATGGAAAACCCTAATACTAAGAAGTATTCTACAACTCTCTCTCTCTCTCTCTCTCTCTCTCTCTCCCCTCCTTGTTTCTCTCTCTCTCTCCTCATGCGAACTTGAGTGAGTGAGCGTGTGTGTATAAATGAGGCAGGGTGCCTCCCATATTTATACCCTTCAAGTGACTGAGTTCCTAACTTGACTGGGACGAATTCTAACCCTAAAAGGGATGAATTCTCCTAGAGATACTCTGAAACTACATTACATTACATTATATTTGGGACTGCCTTGACTTACAACAAAGGTTGTACCTCAAGGACCATACACAATAATAACATCCGAAAGGAGAGAAACACATCCCCAATGGGGGTACAACAACATACAATGATAATAACATAAAAATGTATTCTGAATTTACAAATACAAGAATAATCCCTCTTAATTAGGAAGGTATTCTCTCTCACCATAGTCATCAACAAAGAGTCATCATCGCGGTTGCTTCCATAGTACTCATCTTGTCGATCATTGAATAGTTCTATCTGTCATCCGAAATTTCTTCAGAGCCAACCCTATTTCATGATGGGTGTAGCCATAGTTTTGATATAGGTCTTCACCATATCCATGAGCAATCCATCACGTAGGTACAACCCATGACCATTCATTACATTGCCACAACAATCACCTGCATCTCCTACCATCATGTCGTCGTATCCAGATCATTTCATAATCATACACAGAGCACACAGGGCACAAACTAGATGCATATCACAGACCACCTATATTCTACCAGCATAGGATCACTCCAAGACTTTCATGTCACGGAGAAAAACTGCATCTTCCACTATACGAGGATCACATAGGAGCACACCAAGTGCATTACGTCTCTTTATGCTCAGCCTACATTCTACCAACATAGGATCATGCCAATACTTTCACGTCACCAAGACAACCTGGATCCTTCACTATGTGTGAATATCTTGGGCGCACACCAAGTGCCTTATGATCGATCATCTCCAACATGGGAACACACATAAGGACTGATTGTGATAGAACAAAATAAGTATCATGCCGGGACATTTTTTGTTCCAAGTCAACCTCAAGGACTTATTACATCCAAACAACCTTCTTACCATGCTAGGATATTTCACCTTCCAGGATAACCTTTCAACACTTATTACGTACGAGCAAGCTGCGTACCATGCCATGATATTTTACACTCCACAAAAATGTACAGGGATTATTATGTGCGAGCAACCTATGTACCACGCCAGGATATTTTACACTCCAGGACAACCCATACTAGGACTGATTACGTTTGAGCAACCTGCACACCACACCAATATCTTTTATGCCCAAGGAAAACCCATAGTACTAATTATGTTCGAGCAACTTTCCTACCACGCTAGGATATTTTAGACTCAAGGAAAACCTGTCTACTTTCCCATATTATATCTCATTCATCTACATCTTTTGGTCTCTCATCATCTCTAGCATAGGAGAACGTTGAGATATTTTACATCACTAAGTCAACCTCCATCTCTAACCATTCTAGAACTCGTTACTCCCTCTTTCTAGGGGCTTCATTCCATATCACACCAAGTCTTTCTATGAAGTATTCAAACTTCTTACTAGCTAGCATCTTGGTCAATACATCGGTTATCTGCTCGTTCATTGTCATGTACTGGAGCTTCACTTATCCTCTATGCACCATATCCATGATATGGTGGTACTTTATCTCTATGTGCTTCAACTTGTCATGGAACACTAGGTTCTCTGACAACTTCAGGAAAATATGGTTTTCACAAAAGATACAAGTCACCTCTAACTAGAGATGAAACAAATCAGACAGTAGCTTCCACAGCCATACTTCCTCACAACTAGCCAAGCAAGATACAATATACTCTGCCTCAGCTGTACTCACTACATGTAGGATTTCTTCCTGCTAAACCAAGAGACCATGCTAGATCCTAAATTGAAGCAGCAACCCGAAGTGCTTTTCCTATCAATGGTGCTACCTCACCAACCTGAATCAACATAACCATGTAGGATAATATTCTAATTCACGTCATACTTGATCCCTTACTAAACTATACCATTTAGGTAGCTCAATACATTCTTTGCAACAACCAGGTGAACATTTCTTGCATCCATCAAGAATTGGCTCAGGGTGCTCACAACAAAGGATATGTCTGGTCTTGTATTTTTCAAGTACATAAATGAACCAATCATATGATGATACATCGCGGAATCAACTGAATTTGATGAAGCATCACACAAAAGCTTCAAGTTTGATGCCATGGGTGTGGCCATCGCCTTGCAGTCTAGCATTGTGCTTCTTTTTAGTATCTCCACTGCATACTTTCCTTGAACAAGGAAAATCCCATCCGCATGTTTCCTCACCTCCATTCCTAAGAAGTAGTGCATCATACCTAGGTATTTCGTATCTAACTTTGTGAAAAGCTTCCTCTTTTGATCTACAAAGAGTTCGTCCACGCCCATCAGGAACAGGTCATCAAAATATAACAAGAGCATCACCGATCTTCCATATTCAACCTTGAAGTAAAGGTTTGAATCTTCTTTACTCTTAGTAAATCTTGATTTCATGAGGAAGCTATCCATCCCGTCGAACAATTTCCTAGGTTCTTGTTTCAATCTATATAAGGCCTTCTTCAATTTCCACACATGAGTCTTCTTATCATGTGTCTCGAATCCATGTAGCTTCTCTATGTACACTTCCTCTTTGACTACACCATTCAAGAATGATGTATTGACGTCCATTTGGTGTATATTCCATCTCATTACTGCAACCAATGCAAGTATAGATATGGTGGAATTGTACCTCTCTACAAGTGCAGATGTCTCCTCATATTCTATGCATTCTTTCTGTGAGAAGCCATGCACCACAAATATTTCCTTATGTTTCTCAATGCTACCATCTCCAACATTCTTGATCTTGTAGTTTGACTTCGAAATCACGACATAATTCCCTTTTTGTGAAATAACTATCTCCCAAACATAATTCTTCATAATCCACTAGTACTCCTCAACAATGGCATCCTTCCATTCTTTCTTTTCTGCATCCTCTTCATAGTTTGAAGGTTCTTTGTCAATGATGTCACATTGTAGGGCCACATAGCTGTGGTAAGGTTTTGTTCATTCCCTTTCTCTATGCATCCCATATGGAGCACAATACATTTCTGCTTCTTGTATTATCTCCTGTGCCCATGTTGATTTTCTCTTATGAGACTTGTTCTCATGAAGTTTCTCTATAGTATATTATGTTTCTTCCATGTCGTGATCTTCATGGTCTTCTGAAATTGCTTATTCCATTGTCGTACCTCAAACTCTAATTCCTTCAAGTTTTATGACCTATTCAATAGGTAGTTTACTAGATCTGGAGTATGTCGAGTCTTCATCAAATGTTACATCTCTGCTGATGTCAATCTTCTTAAATAATGGGAACTATATTCAATAGGCCATTGAGGTGTCGCTGTATCCTATGAATATTCCCTTCCTCCGAGAAGGATTAAGCTTGGTCTTCTTCTCCTTTGGGATGTGTATGTACACTAGGAAACCAAATATTTTAATATGGATGAATTATGGTTTATCTCCCTAGAAATCCTCTTTAGGATTTTTATTATCGAGTACACAATGAGGAGTACAGTTCTATACATACACAATTGTCCAAAAGTGCATTAAAGGATCCTCATCATGTAGCATTGCTTTCGCTGCTTCCATTGTGGTTCTGTTCTTTCGTGCCACAAGACCATTTTGTTGAGGATTGTATGGAGTGGTCAAATCCCTCTTAATCCCAAACTATCTACATAGTTCCTTGAATTATTCCAAGGTGAACTCTTCGTAATTATCTTACCCCAGAGTCTTGATCTTCCTCAGTGTGGTTTTCGACAAAGGATTTTAATTCCTTGAACTTACTGAATACTTCATTTTTTCCTTTCAATAAATATATCCAAGTATTACATGAGAAATCATCTATAAAGGAAACATAGTATGCATACTTGCTTTGTGAGATGGATGACATGGGCCCAGATACATCTGAGTGTACTATCTCTAGTATTCCTTTCACTTTTCTTTCACTGCTGGGAAATGTCTTTTTTGCATTCTTTCCTTGCACACATCCTTTGCAAAATTCCTTCATGCTTTTCCTATATTTTTGGAAGTCCTGGCACTACTTTGCTTGCAATTGGTAGTGCTATGTAGTGCACATGTTCAAGCCTTTAGTGCCATAGTTCACTTGGTTCTATTGAGTGATGAACCAATGTGTATTCAGGTTGTCCCTTTAGTTTGTACAAGACTCCGTCATGTTCTCCAATTATTGTTGTATAATCAATTGTCTTTCCCTTAGGCCACATTGGGACTTGGCCATCAAGAAATCAAACTCTCATTCCCTTTGTATCTAGTGTAGAAATGGAGAGAATATTCTTATTCAGTGCAAGAACATATGGAAAGTCTTTCATATTCAAATATTTCATGGAATCTAGCTTGTATGATGCTTCTCCACTTCCTTTTATGGGGTATTAATAATCATCTCCAAGTTTCACCTTGTGAGGAGACTCATGCTCATACATATTGACGGACAATTCTTTGTATCCTGTCATATGTTTAGATGCCCCGCTATCCACAAGCCAATCATTGCTTCCACGTGAGATAGTGTCACCGAGTGATTATATTAGAACATACTTGTCATCAGAATCGTCCTTCTCTCTTCTGATTATTTTATTTGTTGGTTCATCATCTTCAGTGAAGAGAGCATTACGTATTTTCTTCTTCTCGTTGAAGGAGTCCTTGTTCTTGGGACAATCTATATAGTAGTGTCCATTCTCATCACAAGTGTAGCATCGAATGTTGGGAGGATCTTTTCTGAACTTCTTGTCTTTTACGATGATGGTCCTTTATTTTGTTGTGATGGTGGTTCTCCTTCTTTCTGAAGTAAGTTTCTTTTGGTGCGAGCTATGAGATGTTGATCTTCAATTGCTCCCATATTCTATTCTCTTGTTATGAGTCAAGCATCTTCTTGGAGTCTGCTAAAAGAAATCAACTTCCTTCTTGTAGAGATTGCTTAAATGAATGAATCCCATGATCTTGGGAGGCCATTCAAGGTAGTCATCACACTCTCTCCTTCTTCTACATTCTCTTCAACTGCTTCAAGTTGTTCCTTGATCTGAGAAATCTTTGTGAAGTAGTACTGCATAGTCTCTGAGTTTTGTATCTTCACATTCTTTAACTATTTCATAAATGTCATCTTCCAATTGATGTTCTTTCCTTCGAACATCTTCGTTAAAGAATCAAACACTTTATTTGGTGTCTTCAAGGATGGAACATGGGGGATGAGATGATCCTTAATAGAATATGCAATGATTCTCCAGGCCTTAACCAAGTTCTTCTTATGATTAGCCTTAGCCTCATCTCCCTCTGGCTCTCGAACTTCCTCACTGATATACTAAATCAAATCATTTTCTTCAAGGATCAAGGAGATCATGTACTTGCATGCTCAAAAGTTATCATCTCCCCCAACCTTGTCCTCAAGATGATGGTATGATGAGTCATTTTCAAATGAGAACCTAAAATGGAAATAGAAAATATTTAGATCATGTCGATTTGAGGTGTTCAATCTAGTTCTGGAGCTGGATGGCCTAGGGTTTGTCAAAGAAGCCCTAATTTTCCAAACCTAGAGTTTTGGAAATCTGTCTAGATAGAAAGATGTGCCTCCTTAAGGCGATTTTCCCAACAATGTCCTTTTCTGAACATTGAGGTGGAAAGGCTCCAAAACTTGATGCCCTAGGTTCTCCCAAAACTAGTGTTAGGGTTAAAAATGACTCAGTAACAATATTGAGTACTTAACTATATTAAGCACTTGGCATAGTTAAGCACTCAATATTGTGAGTCGGCTAGTAAAAAATAAGCATTTGTATTTTAAATGAGTCAAAAGAGAAGCTCGAAGTTGTGGAGAAGAAAGAGTGTGCACTAGATATTTTAGAGTGGGTCTAAGTACAGATGAAGAGTGGGTGTAAGTACTGATGAAGATGAGTCAAACAAGATTAATATTGCAATTAAGTTATTTGTAATGTAAGCAATAAGGGAGGGTGTTAGAGATATTTCTTACAATAGAGTTGGTTAGCTATTTGGTTGGATTTGTTAGAGATAGTTGAGATATTCTCTCAACATCTCTACCCATATTTAGAATACGTTGAATATGATAAAAGATTGAATAACTTTATATATTTGTATCAATTTGAAGATAATATAATTATGAGTTTGTGTTTGTGTGTAATCATGTTGACCTCAAATTATTTCTATTATTGTGTATGGTCCTTTAGGTCCAGCTTTCGTGGTAAGTCGATGCAGTATTCCCTAGTATAATATGATGTAATGTACTTTCTGAGTCTCTCTAGGAGATGTTTCCATGAAGAGATAAACAAGGTTACAAATCAGTCCATTCAAGTTAGGAGCTGAGTCACTTTAAGGGTATAAATACGGAGGCACCCTCCCTAATTTATACACACACTCACCCACTCAAGTTTGCATGAGGAGAGAGAGACAATGAAGAGAGAGAAAGTTGCAGAAGATTTCTTATTATTAGGTTTTTCCATCTTGTGATATTGTCTTAGTGACGAAACTATTCTGATGAAGTTTGCGGGGTTTTCTCCTTTATGGTTTTCTACTTGCATATCTAGGTGTAGTTGTTATTCTTTCAGATAAAGATCATAATCAAGTTGAATTAGATTAGAAAAACTAGCATGGTATGAGTGTCTCTCTAAAGAAGGAACTGTGTACTATTAGAGGAAATTTCAACTCAAAATGGGCCTTCTAAATTTTATTCAAATTCCATGTCATCATGTGTTAGCCAATGAAATTACTTTAAATTTGAAATACCGTATAGGTCTTAAATATTTTTTTAATATAAATTTGGGGATAGGTATCATAAAAAAAACTACTTTTTTTATTTGTTATTTTGACATATCTCGTTTTTTTACTCAAATTTCGATCAAGAGAGCTTGTTGGATGCGAAATTAAATTCTACATCCAATGAGTACTCACTCGACATACTTTTGACGGACCTTGCTACCCCAAAAACAAGAAATACCTGAAAAACAGAATGATGATGTCATCATTCCATTTTTAGGTATTTCTTGTTTTCGGGGTAGCGGGGTCCGTAAAAAATATACCGAGTTGGTACTCGTTGGATGCAGAATTTAATTCTGCATCTAACGAGCTCTCCCGATCGAAATTTGAGTAAAAACACAGGGAGATATGCCAAAAATACAAACAAAAATGTATTTTTTTCTTTTCTTCCTCCAAAATTAATAAATATTATTTTATTATTTTAACTATTATTTTATTAGTTCATTTTAGGAGGCCCATTTTGAGTTGAAATTTCCTCTAATTAGTAGCAAAAACTAGGGCTTTCTAGTTCAAGGTCTTTTCTTCACAAATCATCAATAACGAGGGCTAGGCTAACTCACTCTTCACAAATCATCAAGAAAGAGGGCTAGTCTAACTCACACTAGGGGTGCATCTTTTGGTGGAATCAAAATCAAATTTGACGAATTTTAATTTTTGAGGCTCACACTAGTGTCCTCGGAAACTAGGGCATCAAGTTTTGGAGGCTTACCACCTCAATATTCACAAAAGGACCTTGTTAGGAAATTTGACTTAACTAGGCAAATCTTTCTATCAAGACAGATTTCCAAAACTCCAGGTTTGGAAAATTAGGGTTTCTTTGAACTATGCCAAAATACATAGCTATCAAAGAAGTAATCAAGTCACTAGTATGTTCTATGGAGATACTTCCATCCGTTGAACACATAGCTAGATGAATGCAATAGGATCTAGGAGAATACTCAGAATTGTTCTTGAAGCCCAAAGCACAACAATAAACAACAGCTTCTAATAGACTCAACTATATACTTTTTTGGCACCCAAAACGTCAAACACAACTTACTAAATTATGTTACTCTGCTCTATCTATTGGTTCTTCAAAACATAATTTTACAAACACAAGATTAACGGTTGCTCCTTTATTTATAGGAAAGAATGAAACGATCCAGATCTGAAATGAATGCTCACTGAACAGATTATGCCCCATATGCAATTCATTGGTTGGGAGGCTAAAAAACATTGGCTATTGTGAAATTAGCTCTCCTTTAATTAGATCACCAAGAAAGAATTCGAGGTCGACATCCCAAAGGAGGGAATCATATCTTTGATGGGTAAAACATGATAATATACATTAAAATGTTTTCAAAAGTTACAAATATAATAACATTTTTTAATTTAGTTTAATGAATTAGGGTATACAACATGATAAGATCCATTAAAATGTTTTTAGAAGTTATAAAGCATTTTTTAATCAAGTTAATGAATTATGGTATTGGATCTTGTTGAATATCTATATTTTGTATTGTGATGAATTGAGAAAATATGAAATGTAGTAAAGTTTATTGGTTTTAGAAGTTAAAACTTTTCAAATATTATAATATTTGTTTTGTTAAAAAAAATTGTATACAATGTTTAAAACTTACAAAATTTTGATTTTCTTTAACTTATTCCTTGTGCTGTATCATAACAGTATCTATGTAATACTTTATTTATCATTCCTACTATTTACACTTATAAAACTTCAATGGGTTTAAAATATTTTGAACTTCTGATTTCACACTATTCTAGTTTCTATCATGTGCATGTAATTGCCAAATCCTCCTGTTTACGAAAAAACGTGTATTTGTTCTAAGTAAATCATGTTGGGCGTGGAGATTTAATATTGTTATGTGCTCCATCCTCATTGTGATTAATGTCTTTGTATTTGCACTGGTGAGTCATTTTCAAAAATTGAATTTTAATGCTATGAAATTAAGTGGATAAGATGCAAACTTCAACCTTCCGTAAATCCTGCAAAACATTTAATAATTAATATGTTTGCTCTACAGGGTGATGACTAGTCGTCTTTGTCTTTATCTACTTGGATTTTCATCAATCTTACGCACATATGGATATAGTAATCCAAAATATTGTGAAATGAAAATATTGTGCGCGGGAATGCTGTTAAATAAATTTGTTGTCAGCTAATATATTTTATGATTCATATCTGCATTATGGTATACCGTGAGGTGAAGCTCTTTATGGTTTGATCCCTAATTCATTTTGAATTGCATTTTAATAAATATTGAGAAGATCTTTGAAACTATAACATACTTTTCTCCATGTTTAAAACATATATATATATATCTTGTAACGAACAATTTGACTTATGGAAGGATATAGATGCTTGGTCATCCCAAAACTGAATTTGAGTCAAGGAAGGATAGAGATGCTTACTCATCCCAATCGAAAGAAATTTCAAGTTTGTTTCCTGAACATTAACATCTGGGCCATACCGGAAAATCAACTGTGGATTGTTGTATTTTCTCGGCCATACCCCAAAAATCAACTATGGGCGCCCCTTTTCATCTCATGATCATATTGATCTCACTATAGCTTTTGGAAAAAATTAGATTATCATTCCGTCCTTGTTCCTCAGACTGTTTCAGTAGTGTTTAATCATTAGCGATCTGTGTTACAGCTAGTACCAATGGAAGGACTGATACCTTTCATTTACAGAGCTGTTGTAAGACACAGGAATCACCGAATACGCCACCGCACTAGCAAACGTAACCTATTATTATTATCTTCACCTGAATCTTCGAGTCGGGGAAAGTTGTTTGGGAGGGATCATGTGAAGCACTAAGATAGACTACCAAAGGTACAGATCCTTGAATAGTGAGCATGACAAAGGTATAGATAAAGGTAATCAGAATAATGATCAGATAAAGGTACAGATCGTTGAACAGTGAACACGACAAAGAGATGACCTTGGAAACTTTTAACTTGCAGATAAGACAACTAGAATTATCTGTCATGTAGTCCAGACATGATCATATTTCCCATGTATAAAAGACAAGTGGAGGAGTAAACAATTGAAGGAATAGCTGAGCTGGAAGTGTAAACTGAGACATGAGTACAAGAATGATAGGCTGGCTCTGTTCATAACCCAAAGAGAGTAATTCTTCCTTACCTTTCATGTTAATTTTAAATGAGTCCAGGAAAGTCAACTCGAGTCTCTCTTCATTTTTTACAAGCTTGAAGAGGGGAGAGAATAATGCTTGATATGTCACTGGTTCATGGATTTTACGAGCCCAAACTAGTGGATGCTTGTTGGTGTTTTCATAGTTTTGAGAGTTTGAAAACTCTGAAGAAGACTCTAGGTGGGTTCTTTTTTGTATAATTTAGTCTCCTGAGGCCTGAAAAGTATTAAACAATCAATAGAAGAACTCTCTTAGCTACCGGAGGACTAAGGTATACCTTTTTCATACTTAGTCGACAAGGTCCGAAAAAGGGGTAAACTAATACCAGACCAACGCACCTTCATAAGAGACATATAGCTTAAGTTAAATGTGTGAAGGAAGGCAAGATCATTCGAAAAGATCCATTTGATTACAAGAAATGAGGTTTACAACAGTAAAATCAATGCTTTGTTCTTTAGGTTTTGCAAGCATGACAAAGACATAAACTACACTCACAATCTTTTTCATGTTTGGGTCTAGAGCACGAAAAAAACAAAACTAAGCTCATATCAGGTGTTCTTTTTTCATAAGTTTAGTTGTTGAGGTCTGGACAAGATATAAACCTATTCATGAAGATACTCTTCTCAATTCTGCAGAAAATAGAGTATTCCTTTCACGTAAATAATCTACATGGTTTGAGAAAGAGATAACTTACCACCAATGTAGATGCCCATTCACTTATTCTTAACGAGTCTGAACGAATAAGTTTACTTGGCAGTCTAGTCTATTTCGAGGAGTCAGACCAAGGCCTAAAGGAAATTCCAAAAGTAGGGGTAGCCTTATAAATAGGGATAACTCGTAAAAAGATACAATATGAGGTTCACTTTGTTATGAAAAACAACTAAGAAGGCTCCCGCAAACCTAACACAACTGCGACATGGGTACTAGAAATACAATAAAGTGTTCTAAACTAGGGTACCATGAGAAGGAGGCCCTATCAATGGAGGAACAATGATGTATACGAGGTAAAAGTGGTTTGACACCATAGTCCATGGATGAAAAAGCGTTCTTGGGGTTTAATGACGGATAAGGTATAAGTGCAACAATGAGGACCAAATCCTACCCTATATGTGATGGAAAAAAACTTTTTAATTATCCTGGACCTGTTGCAACTAACAAAAAACAATGGTATTAGTCTATACATTAAAAACTTATTTTAAACTATAGACAATGGGTCAAAAATTTGAATTTTTTTAATAAATAGTTCAAAAACCCAAAATAGACATACCATTTGGAAAATTACTAAATTTGGCAAATTTTACCTCTAGACTTCAATTGATCATCAGGGACAAACCGCTTGACCAAATCGGATTTCGCGAGTTGCAAGTTGGTTATCTATCGTTTCTCCTTCTCTCTATCCCTTCAATTTTCATTTTTGGTGGAAAATTTTATGTTTTTGTGCATGCCCTAAGAAGCTAAGGAAGCATTCATAGGTATGCTTCATAGTAGTCGTGTATACGCGAGTTGGTGCATTGCAACGTATGGCATGGGATGTGCTGAAACCATAGTCGCGTATGCTGCGTGACTTGTGAAAACTTAAAAAATGGGAAAAACCAAGAGAAATTGATGGGTTCTAATGATTGAATGTGGTCATTGGGAAGGTACAAAATGGTTTTGGAGTGGAGAGAGAGAGAACATGAAGATATGGATCGAGAGGCAATGCGAGATGCCCCAACTTTGCAAGCATTGCAACAATGTGGCTTGCTGAAATTCTATTGTACATCCAACATGAGAGCCAACGTCCATCTATTGGAGATGCTTATGGCTATTGGGACCATGAACATGGTAGATTTGTTGGGTATATGTTATATTCTTTGCATGTGTGAACGGGGGGAGGTTCACATGTCAGCAACGCATTTGAAGATCCCTATCGGTGCCTTCAAAGAAATATTTTGGTAGGTTGTTTTCATTCGGAAATCGTCGTCAGGCAGTTTTCGATGTGAGCGCCAATTTGTTTTGGGTCGTTCTCGGTTGTTTTTTAGAATCTTCTAAAAATATGTAATTTAATCCCAGTTAATGGATTGGAGTCTATTTTCTGTTATTTTTTCTAATATAATTCAACTTGATTAGGATATTTATTTGAAAGAATAAAAAGTACATCAAGATACACAAGACAGAGCAGATACACAAGACACAAAGATTTTCCTCGAAAAAACCATAAAGGAGAAAACCCCACAAACTTCCTCAGAATAGTTCTGTCACTAAGAAAATATCACAAGATGGAAAAACCCAATACTAAGAAGCATTCTACAACTCTCTCTCTCTCTCTCTCTCTCTCTCTCTCTCTCTCTCTCTCCTCATTTCTCTCTCTCTCTCCTCATGCGAACTTGAGTGAGCGAGCGTGTGTGTATAAATGAGGCAGGGTGCCTCCCTATTTATACCCTTCAAGTAATTGAGTTCCTAACTTGAATTGGACAAATTCTAAAACTAATAGGGATGACTTCTCCTAGAGAGACTCTAAAACTACATTACATTATATTATATTGGGGACTGCCTCGACTTACAACAAAGGTTGTACCTTAAGGACCATACACAATAATAACATCCTAAAAGGAGGGAAACACATCCCCAACGGGGGTACAACAACATACAATGATAATATACATACAAATGTATTATAAATTTACAAATACAATAATACTTCCTCTTAACTAGGAAGGTATTCTCTCTCGCCACAGTCATCAACAAAGACTCATCATCGTGGTTGCTTCCATAGTACTCATCTTGTTGATCATTGAATAGTTCTATCTGTCATTGGAAGTTTCTTTAGAGCCAACCCTATTTCATGCTGGGTGCATCCGCAGTCCTCATCTAGGTCTTCATCATATCCATGAGCAAGCCATCGCGTAGGTACAACCCATGACCATTCATTACATTTCCACAACAATCACATGTGTCTCCTACCGTCATGTCATCGTATCCAGATCATATCATAATCATACACAGAGCACACAGGGCACAAACCAGATGCATATCATAGACCACCTATATTCTACCATCATAGGAGTGTGCCATGACTTTCATTTCATGAAGAAAACCTGCATCTTCCACAATACGAGGATCGCATAGGAGCACGCCAAGTGCATTACGTCTCTCTATTGTCATCCTGCATTCTACCAACATAGGAGCATGCCAAGACTTTCATGTCACCAAGACAACCTAGATCCTTCAGTATGTGAGAATCTCTTGAGTGCACACCAAGTACCTTGTGATCAATCATATCCAACATGGGAACACACATAAGGACTGATTACGATAGAACAAACTACATATCATGCCAGGACATTTTCTGTTCCAAGTTAACCTCAAGGACTTATTACATTCGAACAACCTTCTTACCGTGCTAGGATATTTTACGTTCAATGATAACCTTCCAGGACTTATTACGTACGAGCAAGCTGTGTACCATACCATGATATTTTACACTCCATAAACACATACAGGGATTATTACGTCTGAGCAACCTACGTATCACACCAGGATATTTTACACTCCAAGAGAAACCGTACTAGAACTGATTACGTTCAAGCAACCTGCACACCACACCAATATATTTTATGCCCAAGGAAAACCCACAGAACTGATCACGTTTGAGAAACTCACGTACCACTCTAGGATATTTTAGACTCAAGGAAAACCTGTCTACCTTCCCATGTTATATCTCATTCATCTGCATCTTTTGGTCTCTAATCATCTCTAGCATAGGAGAACATTGAGATATTTTACATCACTATGTCAACCTCTAGCTCTAACCATTATAGAACTCATTACTCCCTCTTTCTAGGGGCTTCATTCCAGATCACACCAAGTCTTTCTATGAAGTATTCAAATTTCTTACTAGCTAGCAGCTTGGTCAATACATCGGTTATCTGCTTGTTCATTTTCATGTATTGGAGCTTCACTTATCCTCTATGCAACATATCCCTGATATAGTGGTACTTTATCTCTATGTGCTTCAACTTGTCATGGAACACCAGGTTCTCCGACAACTTCAGGAAAATATGGTTTTCACAAAAGATACAAGTTTCCTCTAACTAGAGATGAAACAAATCAGACAGTAGCTTCCATAGCCATACCTCCTCACACCTAGCTGAGCAAGATACAATATACTCTTCCTCAGCTATACTCACCGCACGTAGGATTGCTTCCTTGTAAACCAAGGGATCATGTCGGATCCCAAATTGAAGCAACAACCTGAAGTGTTTTTCCTATCAATGCTGCTTCCTCACCAACCTGAATCAAAATAACAATGTAGTTTAATATTGTAATTCACGTCATACTTGATCCCATACTCAACTATACCCTTTAGGTAGCTCAATACATTCTTTGCAACAACCAGGTGAACATTTCTTGCATCCATTAGGAATTGGCTTAGGGTGCTCACAACAAAGCATATGTCTGGTCTCGTATTTGTCAAGTACATAAATGAACCAATCATATGATGATACATCATGGCATCAACTGAATCTAATGAAGCATCACACAAAAGTTTCAAGTTTGATGCCATAGGTGTGGCCATCGCCTTATAGTCTAGCATTGTGAATCTCTTTAGTATCTCCACTGCATACTTTCATTGAACAAGGAAAGTCCCATCCGCATGTTTCCTCAGCTCCATTCCTAAGAATTAGTGCATCATACCTAGGTATTTCATATCTAACTTTGTGGAAAGCTTCCTCTTTGGATCTACAAAGAGTTCATCCATGCCCGTTAGGAACAGGTCATCAAAATATAACAGGGGCATCATCTGTCTTCCATCTTCAACCTTGAAGTAAAGGTTTGAATCTTCTTTACTCTTAGTAAATCCTAATTTCATGAGGAAGCTATCCATCCTGTCGAACCATTTCCTAGGTTCTTGTTTCAATCTATACAAGGACTTCTTCAATTTGCACACATGAGTCTTCCTGTCATGTGTCTCAAATCCCAGTGGCTTCTCTACGTACACTTCCTCTTCGACTACACCATTCAAGAATGATGTATTGACATCCATTTGATGTATCTTCCATCTCATTACTACAACCAATGCAAGTATAGATATGATGGAAGTGTACCTCTCTAAAAGTGTAGATGTATCCTCGTATTCTATGCATTCTTTCCGTGAGAAGCCATGCACCACAAATATTTCCTTATGTTTCTCAATGCTACCATCTCCAACATTCTTGATCTTGTAGATTGACTTCAAATTCACGACATAATTCCCTTCCAGTGAAATAACTATCTCCCAGACATAATTCTTCATAATCGACTAGTACTCCTCAACAATGGAATCCTTCCATTCATTCTTTTCTGCATCCTCTTCATAGTTTGAAGGTTCTTTGTCAATGATTTCACATAGTAGGGCCACATAGCTGTTGTAAGGTTTTGTTCATTCCCTTTCTCTATGCATCCCATATGGAGCACAATACATTTCTGCTTCTTGTATTATCTCTCGTGCCCATGTTGGTTTTCTCTTATGGGACTTGTTCTCGTGAAGTTTCTATATAGGATCTTGTGTTTTTTCCATGTCATGATCTTCATGGTCTTCCAAAATTGCTTCTTCCATGGTCGTATCCAAGACTCTAATTCCTTTAGGTTTTATGACCTATTCAATAGGTAGTTTACTAGATCTGGAGCATGTCGAATCTTCATCAAATGTTACATCTCTGCTGATGTCAATCTTCTTAAATAATGGGAAGTATATTTGATAGGCCATTGAGGTATCACTATATCCTACGAATATTCCCTTCCCCCCAGAAGGATTAAGATTGGTCTTCTTCTCGTTTGGGATGTGTATGTACACTAGGAAACCAAATATTCTAAGATGGATGACTTCTGGTTCATCTCCCTAGAAAACCTCTTCATGATTCTTATTGTCGAGTACGCAATGAGGAGTATTGTTCTGTACATACACAACTGTCCAAAGGTGTATCAAAAGATCCTGATCATGTATCATTTCTTTCACTGCTTCCATTATGGTTCTATTCTTTCGTTCTGCAAAACCATTTTGTTGAGGATTGTATGGAGTGTTCAACTCCCTCTTAATCCCAAACTATATGCATAGTTCCTTGAATTCTTCGAAGGTGAACTCTTCACCGTTATCTTACCGCAAAGTCTTGATTTTCCTCTCAGTGTGGTTTTTGACAAAGGATTTCAATTCCTTGTACTAAGTGAATACTTCATTTTTCCCTTTCAAGAAATATATCCAAGTCTTACGTGAGAAATCATCTGTAAAGGAAACATAGTACACATACTTGCTTTGTGAGATGGATGACATGGGCCCAGATACATCTGAGTGTACTATCTCCAGTATTCCTTTCACTTTTCTTTCACTGCTAGGAAATGTCTTCTTTGCATTATTTCCTTGCACACATCCTTTGCAAAATTCCTTCATGCTTTTCCTGTATTTCTGGAAGTCGTGACACTACTTGCTTACAATTGGTAGTGCTCTGTAGTACACATGTTCAAGCCTTCAGTGCCATAGTTCACTTGGTTCTATTGAGTCATGAACCAATGCTTATTCAGGTTGTCCCTTTAGTTTGTACAAGACTCCATCATGTTCTCCAATTATTGTTGCATAATAAATTGTCTTTCCCTTAGGCCACATTAGGACTTGGCCATCAAGAAATGCAACTCTCATTCCCTTTGCATCTAGTGCAGAAATGGAGAGAATATTCTTATTCAATGCAAGAACATATGGAAAGTATTTTGTATTAAAATATTTCATGGAGTCTAGCTTGTATGATGCTTCTCCACTTCCTTTTATAGGGTATTGATAATCATCCCCAAGTTTCACCTTGTGAGGCGACTCATTCTCATACATATTGACAAATAATTCTTTGTATCTTGTCATATGTTTAGATGCCCCACTATCCACAAGACAATCATTGCTTCCATGTGAGATAATGTCACCGAGTGATGATATTAGAACATACTTGTCATCATAATCATCCTTCTCTCTTCCAATTCTTTTATTTGTCGGTTCATCATCTTCAGCGGCATGAGCATTATGTATTTTCTTCTTCTTCTTGAATGATTCCTTGTTCTTGGGACAATCTATAAAGTAGTGTCCCTTCTAATCACAAGTGTAGTATGAAGGATCTTTTCTAAACTTCTCTTGTCTTTTAAGATGACGGTCCTTTATTTTGTTGTGATGGTGGTTCTCCTTCTTTCTGTAGTAAGTTTCTTGTGGTGCGAGCTGTGAGATCTTGATCTTCAATTGCTCCCATCTTCTCTTCTCTTGTTATGAGCCAAGCATCTTCTTGTGTGCATTCTTCTTGGAGTCTGCTAAAAGAAATCAACTTCCTTCTTGCAGAGATTGCTTAAATGAATCAATTCCGTGATCTTGGGAGGCCATTCAAGATAGTCATCACAATCTCTCTTTCTTCTACATTCTCTTCAACTGCTTCAAGTTTTTCCTTGATTTGAGAAACCCTTGTGAATTAGTACTACATAGTCTTTGAGTTTTGTATCTTCACATTCTTCAACTGATTCATCAATGTCATCTTTTGATTGATGTTCTTTCCTTCAAACATCTTTGTTAAACAATCAAACACTTTCTTTGGTGTCTTCAAGGATGGAACATGGGGGATGAGATGATCCTTAATAGAATATTCAATGATTCTCTTGGCCTTAACCAAGTTCTTCTTATGAGTAGCCTTAGCCTCATCTCCCTCTGGCTTTGGAACTTCCTCACTCATATACTAAATCAAATAATTTTCTTCAAAGATCAAGGAGATCATGTACTTCCATGCTCAAAAGTTATCATCTCCCCCAACCTTGTCCTCAAGCTGAGTATGATGAGTCATTTTCAAATGAGAACCTAAAATGGAAATAGAAAATATTTAGATCTTGTTGATTTGAGGTGTTCGATCTTGTTCTGGAGCTCAATGGCCTAGGGTTTGTCAGAGAAGCCCTAATTTTCCAAACCTAGAGTTTTGGAAATCTGTCTAGATAGAAAGATGTGCCTCCTTAAGGTGAGTTTCCCAACAAGGTCATTTTCTGAACATTGAGGTGGCAAGGCTCTGAAACTTGATTCCCTAGTTTCTGTCGGCACTAGTGTGAGGGTTAAAAATGACTCAGTAAAAATATTGAGTACTTAACTATATTAAGTACTTGGCACAGTTAAGTACTTAATATTTTGAGTCACTGAGTAAAAAATAAGCATTTGTATTTTAAATGATTCAAAAGAGAAGCTCGAAGTTGTGGAGAAGAAAGAGTGTGCACCGGATATTTTAGAGTGGGTGTAAGTACCGATGAAGAGTGGGTGTAAGTAAGTACTGATGAAGACTAGTGAGAGACGATTAATATTGCAATGTAATGTAAGCAATAAGGGAGGGTGTTAGAGATATTGCTTAAAATAGAGTTGGTTAGCTATTTGGTTGGATTTGCTAGAGATAGTTGAGATATTCTCTCAACATCTCTACCCATATTTAGAATAAGTTGAATATGATAAAAGATTGAATAACTTTATATATTTGTATCAATTTGAAGATAATATAATTATGAGTTTGTGTTTGTGTGTAATCATGTTGACCTCAAATTATTTCTATTATTGTGTATGGTCCTTAAGGTCCAACTTTCATGGTAATTCGATGCATTATTCCCCATTATAATATAATGTAATGTGCTTTCAGAGTCTCTCTAGGAGATGTTTCCATGAAGAGATAAAGAGGGTTAGAAATTGGTCCATTCAAGTTAGGAGGTCAGTCCCTTAAAGGGTATAAATATGGAGGCTCCCTCCCTAATTTATACACACACTCACCCATTCAAGTTCGCATGAGGAAAGAGAGACAATTTAGAGAGAAAGAAAGTAGCAGAAGACTTCTTATTATTAGGTTTTTCCATCTTGTGATATTGTCTTAGTGACGAAACTATTCTGAGGAAGTTTGCGGGGTTTTCCCCTTTATGGTTTCCTCGAGGAAAATATTTGTGTCCTATATATCTATTCTACTTGTGTATCTAGTTGTACTTGTTATTCTTTCAGATAAAGATCATAATCAAGTTGAATTAGATTAGAAAAACTAGCATGGTATTAGTGTCTCTATGAAAGAAAGAGCTGTGTAGAAGCAGAAACTAGGGCTTTCTAATTCAAGGTCTTCTCTTCACAAATCATCAAGAAAGAGTGCTAGGCTAACTAGCCCTAGAGGGGCGCATCTTTTGGTGGAATCAAAATCAAATTTGACCAATTTTCATTTTTGACGCTCACACTGCATCAAGTTTCGGACGCTTCCCACCTCAATATTCAGAAAAGGACCTTGTTGGGAAACTTTCCTTATGGAGGCAAATCTTTCTATCCAGACAGATTTCCAAAACTCTAGGTTTGAAAAATTAGGGTTTCTCTGAACTATGCCAAAATACATATAGGGTAATCAAGTAAATGGTATGTTCTATAGAGATACTTCCATGGTTGAACACATAGCTAGCTGAATGCAATAGGATCTAAGAGAGTACTCAGAATTGTTCTTGAAGCCCAAAGCACAACAATAAACAACAGCTTCTAATAGACTCAGTTATATATTTTTTTTTGGCACGTAAAAAGGTCAAAAACAACTGACTCTGCTCTATCTATTGGTTCTTCAAAACATAATTTTACAAACACACCAAACCAAACCAAATTTCACACACCAATAACACAATCTATGCTGCAGCTCCATCTCAGATAATGCACTGGTTATTTGCTGCAAGAAAACACACTGATAATACCGGGAGTGAATCCTCCCATTGTCGCCCAATTCCATAGAACGGTCCCAGAGATAAGATTAACGGTTGCTCCTTTATTTACAGGAAAGATTGCCACGATCCAGATGTGAAATGAATGCTCACCGAACAGATTATGCCCCATGAATTGCATGGGAGGCTCAAAAACATTGGCGATTGTGAAATTAGCTCTCCTTTAATGAGATCGCCAAGAACGAATTTGAGGTCGACATCCCAAAGGAGGGGAAACATATCTTTGATGGGTAGAACATGATAATATACATTAAAATGTTTTCAGAAGTTACAGATATAATAACATTTTTTAATTCAGGTTAGTGAATCGGGGTATATAACATGATAATATACATTAAAATGTTTTTAGAAGTTATAAATATAACAAATTTTTAATCAAGTTAATTAATGAATTAGGGTATTGGATGTTTTGAATATCTATATTTTGTATTGTGATGAATTCATAATGATAATGAAAAAATATAAGATATAGTAAAGTTTATTAGTTTTAGAGATTAAACTTTTCAAATAATGCAATATTTATTTTGTTTCCACAGAAACTTTGTATACAGTGTTTAAAACTTACAAAATTTTGATTTTCTTTAACTTATTGCAATGTACTGTATCATAACAATATCTATGTAATACTTTATTTATCATTTCTACTATTTACACTTATATAACTTCAATGGGTTTAAAGTGTTTTGAACTTCTGATTTCACACCATTCTAGTTTCTACCCTCTGCATGTAATTGCCAAATCCTCCTGTTTACGAAAAAACGTGTATTTGTTCTAAGTAAATCATGAGCGGCAGCAGCATGTTGGGCGTGGAGATTTAATATTGTTATGTGCTCCATCCTCATTGTGATCAATCTCTTTGTATTTGCAGAGCTGGTGAGTCGTTTTCAGAAATTGAATTTTAATGCTGTGAAGTATAGTGGGTAAGATACAATCTTCAACCTTCCGTAAATCCTGTAAAACATTTAATAATTAATATGTTTGCTCTACAGGGTGATGACTAGTCGTCTTTGTCTTCATCTACTTGGATTTTCATCAATCTTACACACATATGGATATAGTAATCCAAAATATTGTGAAATGAAAATATTGTACGCGGGTGCTGTTAAATAAATTTGCTGTCAGCTAATATATTTTATGATTCATACATATCCGCATTATGGTATACCGTGAGGTTAAGCTCTTTATGGTTTGATCCCTAATTCATTTTTAATTGCATTTTAATAAATGTTGAGAAGATCTCTGAAACTATAACATATTTTTCTCTCCATGCTTAAAATATATATATATATATCTTGTAACGAACAATTTGACTTATGGAAGGTTATAGATGCTTGCTCATCCCAAAACTCAATTTGAGTCAGGGAAGGATAGAGATGCTTACTCATCCCAATCAAAATAAATTTCAATTTCGTTTCCTGAACATTAACATCTGGGCCATACCGGAAAATCAACTGTGGAGTGTTGTATTTTCTGGGCCATACCCCAAAAATCAACTATGGTCTGTTCTATTTTTATTTGAAGCTGTCAAGATTGTCTCCACTCTTTTTATACAAGTCATAGGGCGCCCCTCTTCATCTCATGATCATATTGATCTCACTATAGCTTTTGCAAAAAATTAGATTATCATTCCGGCCTTGTTCCTCAGATTGTTTCAGTAGTGTTTAATCATTAGCGATCTGTGTTACAGCTAATACCAATGGAAGGACTGATACCTTTCATTTACAGAGTTGTTGTCCGACACAGGAATCACCGAATACGCCACAGCAGTAGCAAACGTAACATATTATTATTATCTTCAGCTAAATCTTCGAGTCCGGGAAAGTTGTTTGGGAGGGATCATGTGAAGCACTACGACTGACTACCAAAGGGTGCAGACATCTCGGGCAGTTTTGAGAATATTGTTCCCAAAAACATTCAGCTCAATCAAGCCGATCGTTATGCGCCTTCGAGTTGGTCTGTATCGCACAGGCGGGCCGTCTCATGTTGTATGTTCTTCAGCCGAGATGAACCATCTGTGGCGAAACAGGCAACAAGAGAAAACCATCCAGCCCAGTTTCGCCAGTCCAATTCCTTCAATTATAGTCCATAGTTCTTTTATAGCTTTTACTGTTGCCGTTAGTATTGCGTTCTTACCATCTAGAATAAAATTTCATGCCGTTTCATATGTTCTTTCCATGTAAATATTTGAAATGCAGACTTTATCTTATGACAATCAGAGGATTGAAATTCATAAATACACACAGCTTTTCATAGGATACATAGCACAATTGCATATTACATAGTTTTGGCTTGGCCAGGACCTATGATTGATAGGGATCAAATGTTTCATAAATAGTTTTTAAATGGAAAACAATTTTTATTTTCTATATATTTTGGTTTAATTATGAGTTATAAATGTCTAGCTACGATATTCTTTTTTCTTCTGATTATATATATATTCTTATTTTTCATTTTATTTCACATTCTTTTAGTTATGCAATGAATGGTTAGTTATTCATTTGTTAACTATGACTCTGTGTTGCATGGGTATGCATACCCGGTACTTGGGCACTTCAATGGTACTTACCCAGCCGTACCCAAATCCAATTTCACTTATGAAAATAGGGTTTGGGCACTTCAATGGTACGTACCCAGCCGTACCCAAATCCAATCTCAATTATGAAAATAGGGTTTGGGCACTTCAATGGTACGTACCCAGCGGTACCCAAATCCAATCTCATGTATGAAAATAGGGTACTCGAGTGGATTTTGGTACTACGTACCATGTGTTTGGGTACGGGGCGGTAGAGTCGTTGGACAATTTATATTATAGCTAGTTGGTCGAGATGAGTCAATTTGCAAAGTTTGAAGTTGAAAATTTTAAAAATTAAATAATAAAACACTAAAAGTTAAAACACATGTTATGTGGGCCTTTGTCCCTTACCTAAACCTGTAGTTCTCACTGCTAGTGCACTGTGCTCACTACTCCAGCGACGAAGTGACAAAGGACCTTAGTGATGCTAATGACATTGATCCTAAGGCTGCTAATGACATGGCTTGAGGAAGCCAAATCAACTATCTTGTTCATGTTCAATTTTTACTGTTTTGAACTTTCTTTTTCATGTCTAAAAGTGTCTTTAGCCAAATTTTGAATGTAGTATGGCAATGAAGTTTGAACTCATGGTATCATGGACATATAATATTTTATGTTGTTAATTATATTAATATAACCTTGGTCTTTTAGTTGATATGATTTATCAAATTTATTATTTTCCATTCCAAATTTTCAATGCCGATGTTTATATGAATCATTGAATTTAGAAATATCAAATATGCATTTATGATATGAGTGTGAAATGTTTTATTTTTATAAATTTTAACACACATACATGCATACATACATATATAAATATACATACATACATACTTACTTACATATATATATATATATATATATATATATATATATATATATATATAGTACCCTCGACGTACCCAATTACCATGTTTCAAAAAGTGACATCCTTGACCATGTCCCTCTCCCCGTACTAGTACCTGTTCCGTTACTGACGTTTCTTGGCTACTTAGCTATGACTTATCCCTGCATTGCTACCAGTTATTTATTTATGAGTTACTGACCACTTATTTTTTATATTTCTTTTTTCATAATTACTTATTTTGAATTTTGAATTATTGTCATACAATCAATCTCCACAATTCACTTGTTTTATTATAATCTTTAATGAAAAACATAAACCCTACTTCACCCCAAATCTCAAATAAAAACTTCTATTAACTTAATTATGATAAAGTTGAACCTTAAAAAAAATGGATCTTCTCTTTTTTTTTTTTCAATTAGCTTAAGTATGGTGATCAATTCACATGTAAAGTTCAAGCTCCCCGTTCTTGGTGACGTCAAGTGCCTATTTTTTCTCCATGGTAATTTACTTTTCACTCTTAAGATTTTAAAGTTTTTAATAACCTTACAATCCTTTTACTCTTTGGATTTTATTTATTTTTTATTGAAGGTAATTTTTTTAAATGAAATGTATATTTGGAAGCATTTTAATGGTATTTTTAAATATATATAAATATATTAAATATCTTCAAATACTTTTATAACATACAAAATAGCAATTTTTACGATTAATGTATATGATATTAAGATTTTTAACCAAAATCATTATATTAAAAAAATATTAAAACTAACAATTGTCTCTTAAAAAATGCAACAATAAACTCACGTGGTGTTGTTGTTGTATGAATGAAAAAAAACACTAAAATGAAAATTGATAAGTGTAAAAAACGATCATAAATTGTTTATTCTTCTTACTAAACATTTAAAAAAAACTATTACACCTATAAGAACTCGGTCTTTTTAATTATTTTTGCAACACTAAATTCCCCAAAATAAACATATATTCAATATATTAATCAATAAGGGCCTAGTGTTTTTAATTTTTTTGCAACACCAAATTCCCCAAAATAAATATATATTCAAGATATTATATGTATTTTTTTGAAAACAAATGGACCTTTTGCACTATTTGTGTCCAACACACATTGCATCAATTTATATTTTATATTTTTACTTCTAGAAAACAAGTTAAGCATGGTTTATACACTTGTCTCATCAATATTTTGAAATGGCTACTTGCTTTGCGCTAGAGTGGGGGAGTAGTTTCATATTTTATTTGGTTTATCTTAAGGTTGATAGACTTTTTTTTACTTGTCCAATACATCCCAATAAGTTTGATCTCTGCGAGAGAAACATTGTCTATACGTTGAATTCCATTTAGAATTGTTTATAGAGTCCAACTCTACCTATGAGAATAAATGACCCACTTAACTCAGGTGAATTCTTCCAAGGTGAACTCTTCATCATTATCTTACCACAGAGTCTTGATCTTCCTCTCAGTGTGGTTTTCGGCAAAAGATTTGAATTCCTTGAACTTACTGAATACTTCATTTTTCCCTTTCAATAAATATATCCAAGTATTACATGACAAATCATCTATAAAGGAAACATAGTACACATACTTGCTTTGTGAGATGGATGACATGGGCCCACATACATCTGAGTGTACTATCTCCAGTATTCCTTTCACTTTTCTTTCACTGCTAGGAAATGTCTTTTTTGCATTCTTTCCTTGCACACATCCTTTGCAAAATTCCTTCATGATTTTCCTCTATTTTTGGAATTCCTGACACTACTTTGCTTGCAATTGGTAGTGCTTTATAGTGCACATGTTCAAGCCTTCGGTGCCATAGTTCACTTGGTTCTATTGAGTGATGAACCAATGCGTATTCAGGTTGTCCCTTTAGTTTGTACAAGACTCCGTCATGTTCTCCAATTATTGTTGCATAATCAATTGTCTTTCCCTTAGGCCACATTAGGACTTGGCCATCAAGAAATGTAACTCTCATTCCCTTTGCATCTAGTGTAGAAATGGAGAGAATATTCTTATTCAGTGCAAGAACATATGGAAAGTCTTTCATCTTCAAATATTTCATGGAATCTAGCTTGTATGATGCTTCTCCACTTCCTTTTATGGGGTATTGATAATCATCCCCAAGTTTCACCTTGTGAGGCAACTCATGCTCATACATATAGATGAACAATTCTTTGTATCCTGTCATATGTTTAGATGCCCCACTATCCACAAGCCAATCATTGCTTCCATGTGAGATAGTTTCACTGAGTGATGATATTAGAACATACTTGTCATCAGAATCATACTTCTCTCTTCTGATTATTTTATTTGTCGGTTCATCATCTTCAGCGGTGGGAGCATTACGTATTTTCTTCTTCTTGTTGAAGGAGTCCTTGTTCTTGGGACAATCTATATAGTAGTGTCCCTTCTCATCACAAGTGTAGCATCGAATGTTGGAAGGATCTTTTCTGAACTTCTCTTGTCTTTTAAGATGATGGTCCTTTATTTTGTTGTGATGGTGCTTCTCCTTCTTTCTGAAGTAAGTTTCTTCTGGTGCGAGCTGTGAGATCTTGATCTTCAATTGCTCCCATAATCTCTTCTCTTGTTATGAGCCGAGCATCTTCTTGTGTGCATTCTTCTTGGAGTCTGCTAAAAGAGATCAACTTCCTTCTTGTAGAGATTGCTTAAATGAATGAATCCCGTGATCTTGGGAGGCCATTCAAGGTAGTCATAACAATCTCTCCTTCTTCTACATTCTCTTCATCTGCTTCAAGTTGTTCCTTGATTTGAGAAACCCTTGTGAGGTAGTACTGCATAGTCTCTGAGTTTTGTATCTTCACATTCTTCAACTGGTTCATCAATGTCATCTTCTCATTGATGTTCTTTCCTTCGAACATCTTTGTTAAAGAATCAAACACTTTATTTGGTGTCTTCAAGGATGGAACATGGGGGATGAGATGATCTTTAATAGAATATGCAATGATTCTCTTGGCCTTAACCAAGTTCTTCTTATGAGTAGCCTTAGCCTCATCTCCCTCTGGCTCTTGAACTTCATCACTGATATACTAAATCAAATCATTTTCTTCAAGGATCAAGGAGATCATGTACTTGCATGCTCAAAAGTTATCATCTCCCCCAACCTTGTCCTCAAGATGACGGTATGATGAGTCATTTTCAAATGAGAACCTAAAATGGAAATAGAAAATATTTAGATCTTGTCGATTTGAGGTGTCCCATCTAGTTGTGGAGCTGGATGGCCTAGTGTTTGTGAAAGAAGCCCTAATTTTCCAAACCTAGAGTTTTGGAAATCTGTCTAGATAGAAAGATGTGCCTCCTTAAGGCGATTTTCCCAACAATGTCCTTTTCTAAACATTGAGGTGGCAAGGCTCCGAAACTTGGTGCCCTAGGTTCTCCCGACACTAGTGTTAGGGTTAAAAATGACTCAGTAACAATATTGAGTACTTAACTATATTAAGTACTTGGAATAGTTAAGCACTCAATATTGTGAGTCAGCAAGTAAAAAATAAGCATTTGTATTTTAAATGAGTCAAAAGAGAAGCTCGAAGTTGTGGAGAAGAAAGAGTGTGCACCAGATATTTTAGAGTGGGTGTAAGTACAAATGAAGAATGGGTGTAAGTATTGATGAAGATGAGTCAAACAAGATTAAGATTGCAATTAAGTTATTTGTAATGTAAGCAATAAGGGAGGGTGTTAGAGATATTTCTTACAATAGATTTGGTTAGCTATTTGGTTGGATTTGTTAGAGATAGTTGAGATATCCTCTCAACATCTCTACCCATATTTAGAATACGTTGAATATGATAAAAGATTGAATAACTTTATATATTTGTATCAATTTGAAGATAATATAATTATGAGTTTGTGTTTGTGTGTAATCATGTTGACCTCAAATTCTTTCTATTATTGTGTATGGTCCTTGAGGTCCAACTTTCGTGGTAGGTCGATGCAGTATTCCCTAGTATAATATAATGTAATGTACTTTCCGAATCTCTCTAGGAGATGTTTCCATGAAGAGATAAACAAGGTTAGAAATCAGTCCATTCATGTTAGGAGGTGAGTCACTTGAAGGGTATAAATACTGAGGCACCATCCCTAATTTATACACACACTCAACCACTCAAGTTCGCATGAGGAGAGAGAGACAATGAAGAGAGAGAAAGTTGCAAAAGACTTCTTATTATTAGGTTTTTCCATCTTGTGATATTGTCTTAGTGACGAAACTATTCTCTTGAAGTTTGCGGGGTTTTCTCCTTTATGGTTTTCTACTTGTGTATCTAGCTATACTTGTTATTCTTTTAGATAAAGATCATAATCAAGTTGAATTAGATTAGAAAAACTAGCATGGTATGAGTGTCTCTCTAAAGAAGGAACTGTGTAGCAACAGAAACTAGGGCTTTCTAGTTCAAGGTCTTTTCTTCATAAATCATCAATAATGAGGGCTAGGCTAACTCACTCTTCACAAATGATCAAGAAAGAGGGCTAGTCTAACTCACCCTAGGGGCGCATCTTTTGATGGAATCAGAATCAAATTTGACGAATTTTCATTTTTGAGGCTCACACTAGTGTCCCCGGAAACTAGGGCATCAATTTTTGGAGGCTTACCACCTCAATATTCAGAAAAGTACCTTGTTGAGAAATTTGACTTAACAAGGCAAATCTTTGTATCAAGACAGATTTCCAAAACTCTTTGGAAAATTAGGGTTTCTTTGAACTATGCCAAAATACATAGCTATCAAAGAAATAATCAAGTAATTGGTATGTTCTATGGAGATACTTCCATCCCTTGAACACATAGCTAGGTGAATGCAATAGGATCTAGGAAACTACTCAGAATTGTTCTTGAAGCCCAAAGCACAACAATAAACAACAGCTTCTAATAGACTCAGCTATATGCTTTTTTGGCACCTAAAAACGTCAAAAACAGCTTACTAAATTATGTTACTCTGCTCTATCTATTGGTTCTTCAAAACATAATTTTACAAACACAAGATTAACGGTTGCTCCTTTATTTACAGGAAAGAATGCAACGATCCAGATCTGAAATGAATGCTCACCGAACAGATTATGCCCCATATGCAATTCATTGGTTGGGAGGCTCAAAAACATTGGCGTTTGTGAAATTAGCTCTCCTTTAATGAGATCACCAAGAAAGAATTTCAGGTCGACATCCCAAAGGATGGAATCATATCTTTGATGGGTAAAACATGATAATATACATTAAAATGTTTTCAGAAGTTACAAATATACTAACATTTTTTAATTTCGTTTAGTGAATTAGGGTATACAACATGATAAGATACATTAAAATGTTTTTAGAAGTTATAAATACAAGTTAATGAATTAGGGTATTGAATGTTGTTGAATATCAATATTTTGTAGTGTGATAGATTGAAAAAAATATGAAATGTAGTAAAGTTTATTAGTTTTAGGAGTTAAAACTTTTCAGATAATATAATATTGGTTTGGTTCAAATAAAATTGTATACACTGTTTAAAACTTACAAAATTTTGATTTTCTTTAACTTATTGCCTTGTAATGTATCATAACAGTATCTATGTAATACTTTATTTATCATTTCTACTATTTACACTTATATAACTTCAATGGGTTTAAAGTATTTTGAAATTCTGATTTCACACCATTCTAGTTTCTATCCTCGCATGTAATTGCCAAATCCTCCTGTTTACGAAAAACGTGTAGTTGTTCTAAATAAATCATGAGCGGCAACAGCATGTTGGGCGTGGAGATTTAATATTGTTATGTGCTTCATCCTCATTGTGATCAATCTCTTTGTATTTGCAGAGCTGGTGAGTCGTTTTCAGAAATTGAATTTTAATGCTGTGAAGTTCAGTGGATAAGATACAATCTTCAACCTTCCGTAAATCCTGTAAAACATTTAATAATTAATATGTTTGCTCTACAGGGTGATGACTAGTCATCTTTGTCTTCATCTACTTGGATTTTCATCAATCTTACGCACATATGGATATAGTAATCCAAAATATTGTGAAATGAAAATATTGTGGGCGGGTACTGTTAAATAAATTTGCTGTCAGCTAATATATTTTATGATTCATATCCGCATTATGCTATACCGTGAGGTGAAGCTCTTTATGGTTTGATCCCTAATTTATTTTGAATTGCATTTTAATAAATATTGAGAAGATCTCTGAAACTATATAACATACTTTTCTCCATGCTATATATATATATATCTTGTAACGAACAATATGACTTATGGAAGGATATAGATGCTTGCTCATCCCAAAACTCAATTTGAGTCGGGGAAGGATAGAGATGGTTACTCATCCCAATCAAAATAAATTTCAAGTTCGTTTCCTCTTATATGTGAACCTTAACATCTGGGCCATACCGAAAAATCAACTGTGGATTGTTTTATTTTCTGGGCCATACCCCAAAAGCCAACTATGGTCTGTTCTATTTTTATTTGAAGCTATCAAGATTGTCTCCACTCTTTTTATACAAGTCATAGGGCGCCCCTCTTCATCTCATGATCATATTGATCTCACTATAGCTTTTGCAAAAATTTAGATTATCATTACGGCCTTGTTCCTCAGACTGTTTCCGTAGTGTTTAATCATTAGCGATCTGTGTTACAGCTAATACCAATGGAAGGACTGATACCTTTCATTTACAGAGCTGTTGTCCGACACAGAAATCATCGAATACACCACAGCAGTAGCAAACGTAACCTATTATTATTATCTTCACCTGAATTTTCTAGTCGGGGAAAGTTGTTTGGGAGGGATCATGTGAAGCACTACGACAGACTACCAAAGGGTGCAGACATCTCGGGCAGTTTTGAGAATATTGTGCCCAAAAACATTCAGCTCAACCAAGGCGATCGTTATGCGCCTTCGAGTTGGTCTGTATTGCACAGGCGGGCCTTCTCATGTTGTATGTGTTGAGAATGACATACATGCTGATTTTAGGAGATCTCAGCATGATTGTAGAATAGCTCAGCCTGATATCTCAGCATGATTGTAAAATGGCTCACCATGATTGTAGAATAGCTCAGCATGATTGTAAGAATTTTTTGTATAAAGCTGTGTTTGTCTCCTAATTCAAAATTCAATTCAAGGAAAACATTCCTTTCTTATGGTATCGGGGGCAGGAAACGATACTTTGCCTCTGGTAGCTCTCTATCTTTTTTTTGCCTTCTTTTCGCTGTTTCCATCATCATGGCAAACGAGCAATCTTCTAATGGAGGAAAGCCCGCTGCTACCAATCCATATTCCAATCCCTTTTTTCTTCATCATTTCGATCATCCAGGAATGCTACTTGTTTCCAAACCTTTTGATGGGGATAATTATTCGACATGGTGCAGAGCCATGACGATTTCTTTGAATGCCAAATCCAAGTTGGGTTTCATAGACTGAACAACCACAATGCCGTCTGCTACAGTCAAACCAGACGACTATGCTGCATGGAAAAAATGCAATGATATGATTCTCTCCTGGATTCTCAATTCTCTCACACATGATCTTGCAGATAGTGTTATTTTTTCAACCACATCCCAGGAGGTATGGTCCTCAAAGCAATTCCCCTCACATTTTTCATATTGAGAGGGACATGACTTGTTTTGCTCAAGATCAGATGACTGTCGCGGCTTATTACACAAGATTGAAGAAATTATGGGATGAACTAGGATCCTATAATGACACTGTTTTCTCTTGTGGGGCGGACCACAAGAGACACAGATTGATGCAATTCCTCATGGGACTTAATGAGTCCTATAGTGCAATCTGAGGGCAGATTCTGTTGATGAATCCATTGCTAGATGTTGCCAAGGCTTACTCCTCCATTGTACAAGAAGAGAAGCAGTGAAGTCTAGGTGTTGCATGTGGGAAAACAGAAAACTCAGCCATGGCTATTCGAAGGGATGAACCAGTGGCTCTAGCTGTTCAACATGGACAAGGTTCCTCCTCTTCTTGTTCCAACTCATCTACTCGAAAACCTTTGCATTGCTCTTATTGTGACCATGACCATCATGTGCGAGAAATATGCTGGAAACTGAATGGGTATCCGCCAAAACATCCCAAACACGCATCCAACAAATCCAATCAAGGAAGCTTCTCTTTTAAGGTCAACCATAGCCATCAATCTTCAGCCAACAATGTCAAGGAGGGTCCAGTAATTCCGGACGTGCCGTCGGTGACACATGGGCTCTCTAATTTGCAACTCCAGCAAATCCTGTCTATTATACAGGGCAAAGGGACAGCACAACTTGCCAATCCTAAGGCTACTGATTCTTCAGGTTTGTCACAAGCACTATTGCGCTTCCATCAATTAGTTATTGATAGTGGTGCAACAGATCACATTACTTCATCTCCGACTTCGCTTGTTAGCAAACGTAAGAACACTCTGTTGCCGCTAGTTGCTATGCCAAGTGGAGAACAGGCTCCCATTACATCCATTGGGAATTTACCTTTGAGTTCAACTATTACTTTAAAAAATGTGCTTGGTGTGCCATCTTTTAAGGTGGATTTAATGTCTGTGAGTCGAATTACTAGAGATCTCCATTGTTCAGTAACCTTCTTCCCTTATTGGTGTATTTTGCAGGACTTGAGGACGAAGAAGACGATTGGTTTGGGTAAACAACGAGACAGACTTTATTACTTGGTTGCATTAGCATCAGAGAAATCAAAACATCAACCTCCATCCGCAGCAACCACTTCCTGTCGTTTACCCAGTTCTCAGGTCGCCTCCCCCACCGCTTTGTGGCATCACCGTTTGGGGCATTTATCTTCCTCTAGATTAGATTTTATGGCAAAACATTTGCTGAATTCGTCTTCCTAGTCTAATAATGCTTGTGATGTTTGTGCTCTTGCAAAACAGAGTCGACTTCCATTTTCTGTTAGTTCAATTTCATCTATTAGGCCTTTTGAATTAATTCATTGTGACATTTGGGGCCCCTATAAAATTGCCCCCTTTTCTGGTGCGAAATATTTTTTGACTATTGTGGATTATTATTTTAGATCCACATGGGTTTCTTTTATGCATCACAAAAGTGAGACACAACATTTACTTGTCAATTTCTTCTCATTTTTCCAAACATAATTCCATATTTCTATAGCTAACATTCGGGTTGATAATGGTGGAGAATTCTTTTTTATGCGGGATTTTTTTAAACAAAAAGGGACCAATTATCAACATTCTTGTGTCTACACCCCTCAACAAAATGGGGTTGTAGAGCGCAAGCACCACCATATTCTTGAATCTGCTCACGCATTTCATTTTCAAGCCCACCTTCCTTTACGTTTTTGGGCAGAATGTGTTTCCACTACCGTTCATATAATCAACCGTTTGCCCACACCACTTCTTTCTTACCAAACCCCTTTTGAAATACTTTTTGGAAAACTCCCTTCTTATTCTCATCTTTGAGTCTTTGGCTGTCTTGCCTATGCTACTACTATACACATTCCCCATAAATTCGCCCCTCGCGCCAGACGTTGTGTTTTTCTTGGATATCTAGTAGGCCAGAATGCTTACAAACTCTATGATCTTACAACCCATCAAATGTTCACTAGCCGTAATGTTGTTTTTCATGAAACCATCTTTCCCTATGAGTCCATTCCATCCACTTCGACAACTTCAGTCCCTGTCCTTCCTCTTTCAATTTCCGACACCTATCACCAACTGGATCTTTCCCCACCAGTCCAACCACTCTCACCATCGGATACAATTTCTTCTCAGCCACCAACTGCTGGTCCTCCTCCCGAACCCCTTTTACGTCGCTCTCACTGATCTTGTCACCCTCCCATGACTTTACGTGATTATGTCTACAACCAAGTGACGTATCCCAACCATTTGCCGACTTTGTCCTCGGGTCCACAACAAGGTACACGATATACCCTTTGCAATTTTGTCTCTTATCATCGTTACTCACCATAGCATTACTCATTTACTGCTGCTGTCAGTCAAGATATTGAGCCTACATCTTATACTGAAGCAGCTTCTCATTCCCATTGGCAAGAAGCTATGCAATCTGAATTGGCTGCTTTAGAAGCCAACAACACTTGGTCCCTCACTTCCCTTCCTCTTGGTAAGAAGCCTATTGGTTGTCGTTGGGTTTACAAAATCAAAAGGCATTCGGATGGCACTATAGAGTGTTACAAAGCTCATTTGGTTGCAAAAGGTTACACACAATTGGAAGGTATAGATTACCATGATTCTTTTTCTCCCATTGCTAAAATGGTTACTATTCGTTGTTTATTCGCTTTAGCAGCTGCCCAGAATTGGTCACTTCACCAACTTGATGTCCACAATGCTTTTCTCCATGGTGATCTCCATGAATAAATTTATATGTCTCCACCTCTTGGTCTTCGGCGACAAGGGGAGAATCTAGTGTGTCGCCTCCACAAGTCGTTATATGGCTTAAAGCAAGCTTCACAACAATGGTTTTCCAAGTTCTCTACAGTTATCCAAGCTGCTAGATTTGTTCAATCCAAAGCAGATTACTCGTTATTCACACACCGAAAAGGAAAGTCTTTTACAGCATTGTTGATATATGTCTATGACATTCTCATTACGGGTAATGATGTTAATGCCATATTAACTCTCAAGCAATTTCTGCATAGCCGTTTCCGAGTTAAAGATTTGGGTAATTTGAAGTATTTTCTAGGCATCGAAGTTTCTCGATCAAAGAAAGGTATTTCCATTTCGCAACGAAAATATACTTTGGAAATTCTAAAAGATGGCGGACTTTTAGGTTCTAAACCTGTGAACTTTCCCATGGAGCAAAACGTAAAACTCTCGGATTCAGGAGAATTGTTTAAAGATCCATCTCAATATAGGCAACTTGTTGGATGCCTAATTTATTTGACAATTACTCAACCCGACATTACTTATTCGGTCCATGTGCTAAGCAGATTCATGCATGCACCAAGCCAACCACACATGGAGGCTGCCTTGCGTGTGTTGTGTTATTTGAAAATCAATCTAGGACAAGGCTTTTTTTCCCTTCTCAGAATGATTTGTCTTTGCGAGCCTTTTTTGATTCAAACTGGGCTAGTTGTCCAATATCTTGTAGATCCACTACATATTACTGTGTTTTTCTGGGATCCTCTCTGATTTCCTAGTGGAAAAAGAGGCAGAAAATCGTATCTCTCTCCTCAGCAGAAGCCGAATATAGAGCCATGGCAGGTACGTGCTGTGAATTGTCCTGGCTACGCTCATTATTGACAGATTTGAGAGTATTGCATCTAAATCTAGCATTGTTGTATTGTGATAACACAGCTGCCTTACATATAGCAACCAATCCCATCTTCCATGAAAGAACCAGACATATAGAGATGGATTGTCATTTTATTCGTGACAAAATATAAGATGGCTTGATTATAACCAAACATGTTGCTTCAACAAATTAGCTTGCAGATGTGTTCACTAAGCCATTGGGAAAAGAAATTTTCTCAACTATGATACGCAAGTTGGGAGTTCTTGACATTCACTCTCCAACATGAGGGGGAGTGTTGAGAATGACATACATGTTGATTGTAGGAGATCTCAACATGATTGTAGAATATCTCAGCATGATATCTCAGCATGATTGTAAAATGGCTAAGCATGATTGTAGAATAGCTCAACCTGATATCTCAGCATGATTGTAGAATGGCTCAGCATGATTGTAGAATAGCTCAACATGATTGTAGGAATTTTTTGTATGATGTTGTGTCTGTCTCCTAATTCAAAATTCAATTCAAGGAAAACATTCCTTTCTTATTTTTACAGTATGTTCTTCAGCCGAGATGAACCATCTGTGGTGAAACAAGCAGCAAGAGAAAACCATCTAGCCCAGTTTTGCCAGTCCAATTCCTTTAATTATAGTCCATTGTTCTTTTATAACTTTTACTGTTGCCGTTAGTATTGCACTCCTACCATCTTCAATAAAATTTTGTAATTCAATCTGTTTTTAAATCATGCCATTTCATATGTTCTTTCCATGTAAATATTTGAAATGCAGACTTTATCTTATGACAATCAGAGGATTGAAAGTCATAAATACACACACCTTTTCATAGGATACATAGCACAATTACATATTACATAGTTTTGGCTGGGCTATGACCTATGATTGATAAGGATCAAATATTTCATAAATAGTTTCTAAATGGAAAATATTTTTTTATTCTCCATTATTTTTTAGTTAAATGGTTTAATTGTGAGTTATGAATGTCTAGCTACGTGTTATAAGTGACATTCTTCTTTCTTCTTATTTTATATATATATTTTTATTTTTCATTTTATTTCACATTCTTTTAGTTATCTACCATGAATGATTGGTAATCCATTTGTTAACTATGACTTATCCCTGCATTGCTACCAGTTATTTATTTATAAGTTACCTACCAGTTATTTTTTTTATTTCTTTTTTCATAATTATTTATTTTGAATTTTGAATTATTGTCATACAATAAATCTCCACAATTAACTTGTTTTATTATAGTCTTTAATGAAAAAACATAAACCCTACTCCACCCCAGATCTCAAATGAAAACTTCTATTAACTTAATTATAATAAAGTTAAACCTTGAAAAAAAAATCTTCTCCCTCTTAATTAGCTTTTAATTCATGTGCACAGTTATAAGTATGGTGATCAATTCACATGTAGAGTTCAAGCTCCTTGGTGAGATGTGAATATTGTGGCTGAGGAGATGGGCGTTCGAGGGTTTGCTTGCAGGTTGCTGGTTGGAGTACTTGCAGGCTTCTGAACTGATGGCGATGGAAGACGTGATTTTTCGAGGTACAAATAGCCACTATAACCCTTATCATCCAGCCGGTTCATTTCTGTTTTGGCTCTTGGTTGATACGACTACCTGTTATCATTGTCAGTCATTTTTTCTGGGTTATTTCGGGATGGTTTGATCTTCGTTCTGGCGTCATTTTTTGGGTTATTCCTTTCGGTGGTTCCTAACCTTTGGCCAGACCTTTTACTCCGATACCATCCCTTTATGTTTTGATATGGGGTTTGTTGGCTCTTTGATCTTTGTTTTAGCCGTTACCGGCATCTGGAGTCCCTCCTCATAATCGAGGACTAGTACCAACCAGCTTAAAAGAAGTGGGAAGTTTCAGCTTATTTGTTGGTTTTTTGTCGTTATAGGCTTGATTTGGTGTCGTGTTTAATTTGTCTCCTATCTGTACGGAGTCTATCGGGATTGGTATCACTAGGGTTTTTCTGATTTGTATCGTTTCTACTTTGTCTTTCGGTCATAGACAAGGGTTATTATCCAGTGAGTAAACCCTACCCTCGTCGTCTCGGTCCTTTTATCGGGCTGTCTTTTTTTTTTGTCCTGGCTTTATTGTGGACTGATATGAGATATTTGGATTGGTATTTCGTTCTCGTGTTCAGCATTGAATATATGAGATGACTGCTAGTTCTTGTGACTATTAGCAATTTGTCTATCGCTCTCAGGATTCTGCTGGTTTATTTGATTTACATTACCATTCTTAGCCCCAAACTGAATTCCTGGACAGTTTTCGGTTGATTGGATTGACTGTCTATATTTGCTGTTCGTTCTTTTATGTGCCGGTATTGTGCCTTCTGTAAGGATTACTGCGACCTGAAGACCCCTGGTTTGATTGCCCAAGGGTTAGTGAGGAAGGGTTTTTTTCTTGGTCTCTGTATCTGGGTTTTCTATTGTGATATCCATATTCTGGATTTGAATGCGGCATACACTGGATATTTTTTTTTTGGGTCTGCGCTATCATAGGCACCTGTGGTATTGAGGGTATGAGTCATCTTATGTCCACTCTCATTCTCTCTTATCAGTGTATATTCCTTCTAGGATTTTATGTCGATGTAACCCTGTGTTAACTTGGCATAGGGACATATTCTGGTATATGGGGTTTTCGACTGTCTTGTTCCTTTCTTTGACAGTATCGATATCCGCTTTCTCTATATAGGCTTCTGATTTTAGCCATTGTGGTTTGGATTTGCGCTTTCACAGGCTCCTGAAGTTTTGAGGTTATCGAATTGTCTTTTTTCCTCTATCGTCTCCCTTTCGGCGTATGTTTCTGTTGGTGTTTATGTCGATTGTATCCATGTTTTTTCTTGGAATCCTAGAATGTATCTAAATTTTGGGGCATTTCGATTGTCTTGTTTCCTTTTCAGCTAGTTTGATCCCTTCAGAACTATTTGGGGTTTGTCAGCCTTCTACTATTTATGGAATGATCCCTTCTTTGCTGGAAATGAATTCGAATATACACATTATGAAGCTGTGATATATAGTTTCTTTCTGGATGCTTATATGCTCGAGACTCGAATTTGAAAGGTCTACTTTTGGGCGATCGATATTGGATGGTTTGATATAGATAAAGTTTTTATCTTTGTTTGTGGTCATCCTGGATTTTGGACTGTATCAGGCATTTGAGATCTGATAATCCTTTTTTTCCTTGGTCTGATACTAGATGTGCCGAATTGATATCTGATGTTTTCAATATTAGATATTTAGCTTGTTGTTGCTTGCTTGCCCAGCAATGCTCTTGGATGGGCTAATATAGAATGAAACTCTGTTTTTTTATTGTGGTTCGACTGGGCTTGTTGGAATGTATTCAGGAACTTTTGGGGTCTGATTGGTTACATTATTTATGGATGTTCCTTTCTATTTGATTATTGATATCAGAGACTCTCCTTATGTTCAGTTGTATTCAGCCCTATCCTTCTCATTGTTTATTTGTATGAGGCTCGAATTTGATGGTCTGATATTGATGAGGTGTTGTTCTATTTTAGGACTGACTTAGCATTCTGGATTGTTTTGTTTTATTGGGATCCGACTGTCTTCCTTCCATATATTTTGATCCTTTCTGTGCCGGGCTCAATATCTGAGATTTCATTAAGGAGATTTGATTCAAAGCCCTTTAACTCTGTTGCTCATAGTCCGGGGTTTGAACCTATTGGTTTGCTATTGATTGTGTTTTTTGATCTGTTTTTGGGGACTGCTTTCTGGGAAGCTTATTCCTTGGTTCTGGTGGTGGAGACCCATGATGGGTCTCCTGACCCTAGAATGGACCATGGTCCTGCTTGATTTCAGAGGCGTAGGAAGGCAAAGGCCTACAAAATTTTGGAAGGGAAACTATGCTATGTGGTTGGTCGGGATATATATATGGATAGGTTGGAAGCTTTGAGTTGTCGGGCTTTAATTGGTAGGCTGGAATATGCTTCCATGGAGAAAAAAGACTGGGTTTCTTGGGCTTTTGAGTATTGGAAACCTTTTCTAACCTATGTTCCTACTATCAGCTTGTTGGTTCGGGGCTGGATCATTTTTGTCTTCTTAGAGGACTCTCATGCCTCTGAGGTCTTAAGCCGTCTTTGGAGGGTGGGTAATGGTTCTTTAGTTCTTGATCGATGGCATGTAAACTTTGATCCAGTGAGAGAAAGAGTGGAAAAATGCCATCTGTGGGCAATTCTCCCAGGGCTTCCTTTCCCGCTCTGGAATCGATCTCTTTTGAAAGGAATTGGGAACACTATAGGACGGTTTGTGGCACTAGAGGATGCTTTCATGAATTCCTTTGATAAGAGGAAGGCAAAATTTCTTGTTGAACTTGATATCACTAAAGGCACTACAACAAAAACTGGATTTAGCATCTCTTTTTGCATCCTTTTTTGCGTCTAGACCATCTTTTAGTGTATTTTTCTTCATTTTTTGGACAAAATGGCACAATTTCACGGGTTGGTGCTATTTTAGTCATTTTTTGCGTCCTTTTTCTAAATCTGGCACAAATTGTGGCGTAATTTGCACCGGGTTTTGCACCTAGTTATGCGCCAAGTTTTGCATCAGGTTTTGCGCCTAGTTTTGCACCTAATTTTGCGCCTAGTTTGTACATCTACTCTTGTTGTGCCCCCTTTAACGCCCATGTTTGCCTCAACTTTTACGCCCTTATTTTCATCCACTTTTTCATCCTTTTTTACATCCACTTTTGCATCCACTTCTGCTTCTTTTTTTGCATCCCTTCGTGTGCCAAGTTTTGCATCAAAGTTTACATCCTGTTTTGAGTTTATTTTTGCATCTCGTTTTGTTTCAGCTATTTTTGCATCCATTTTTTCAGACACTTTTGCACCCATGTTTTCATCCATTTTTGCATCCCATTTTGCATCTATGTTTACGTCTTTTTTTGCATCTACTATTGCATCCACTTTTTTCGCATCCCAATTCCCACCCATTTTTGTGCTTACTTTTACACCCACTTTTGCTTCAACTTTTGCATCCATGTTTGCATCTTTTTTTGCATCCAATTTTACATCAGTTATTGCATCCCTTTTTGCATCCACTTTTGCATCCACTTTTGCATCGGGTTTTGCATTGGGTGTTACGACTACTTTTGTTGCATCCACTTTCGCATCCAATTTTGTATCCAATTTTACATCAATGGTTGTATCCACTTTTGCGCCACTTTTTTCATCAAGTTTTGCTTCCATGATTGCATCATTTTTTGCATCCACTTTTGCATCACCTTTTGCATCCATTTTTGGTACACCCCATTATGTTCCCACTTTTGCGCCTACTTTTGTTGCATCCATGTTTGCATCCTTTTTTGCATCCATGTTTTTATCCACTTTTGCATCCAGTTTTACACCCAGATGTTGAAGATGAAAATGAGGATAATGATTATGATATTGAGGATGGTTATGATGATGATGATAATGTTGTTGATAACAAGGAGAACGATGACAATGATAATGATGATGACGATTATGATGATGATGATGATGATGATGATGAGGATGAGGATAATGACAATGATGACATTGCCGATGATTATGATGGCAATGAAATGAATGGTGATGATGGTGATGATGACAATTATGATGAGTACAATCAGAATGATGATGTCGATCATCTTAAAAAATAAGTTGTCATTTGTCATGCATAAATCGTGTGTGTCCTCCATGACCCTTTTCCATTAATCACATATTTTGGGTAGATGCTATTTCTTATGCCAAAGGTAATGATGAATAACTGATGAAAATGTCAATAACCATGATGATGATGTCAAGGACAATGGTGATGTTGATGACATGGATGATGATTATGCCGATGATGATGACTATTGTGATAATCATGATAACAATGACAAAGATGATGATGATCATCATCATCATCATTTCCATCATTGTCTTCATTAAAAACATCATCACTGTCATTGTCATCAGGTTCATCATCATCATCATTTAAAGCATATGGGATATGTTTACCATTTAAAGCATGCATAACAAGTGGGATTATTCTAAAGCACCCCACCAAAGTACAAAATTCAAACCACAAGGGAAACATAATATTGAAATTGTTCCAATTTTCTTTCTCCCAACAAAACATGCTTCATTTTAGGGAATTATGTTAAAATCCATACATTCATAGTACATCCATACTATACTTGTAATAAATGTAAATATAATACTTACACTTGACTGTTGATTTTTTTGGTGTGTAGACCTGTTTACCCTTGACTGTTGATTCTTCTGGTGTCCAGACTTGTTTACCCTTGACTGTTTATTTTTTTCCTCTTCCAGCACTTTTAGCCTCGAGAGTTGCTCAAATCCTTTCAATTCTCTTTTTTTGTAGCAACTCATTTTTGTTTTTAATTATTTTATTCAATTTTTCCAATCTTGCTTCATATTCTGCAGTATCATTTTGTTGTTTAATGATCATCTCTCTCAATGCCCTTTGAAACTCAACCTTCAAACCTGCAATAAATGTTTCTTTCTGCTTTAATTCTTGTTGAAGTTTTTCTTCCTTACCAAATACAGTCTTCAATGGTGGCATGTTCAAAACTTCAGGCCTGTTTTTCAGCTCATTTTCAAGTCTCCCTATAGTTTCCTCATTTTTTTTCTTTTGAGCCTGATACATGTCTTTCAGTCTGTCAAGGTAAAAAATTGATTCTACTAGAACTACAGTAAATTTAGAACATCGATCCTTAATAATTTGATCCTTCTGGCCAATTATTTTTTCAGTTTTCACAATTCTTTTCTCTAAACCTGTAACACGATGTACCAAATCAAGAATTTGGACATCCTTAGTTCTGCACAATTCATCGCTAGCTTTGAAGGAATCCTCCCACAAGGTAGATTGTTCTTTGAAATGTACCATTTTATCAAATAAAGAAAAAACAAATCTACCATCAAAAGAATATTTGGCATGAATTAGGTCTTCATCACTCGTTGGTGAATGGTCCATATGATTGTTCACAAATTCCTCCCATTGATCTACATTTTCATTTCCATGCATTCCAACCAAAGTTGTGACAACAACATCTTCTTCAAGGGAAAGCGAAGGCATTTTGTTTCCCACAGGTTCCATATTGTCCTCTAAAGGTTGGCTGATCTTCTTTTTCTGGTTGAGTCACCTGTTGAAGAAGTAGAGTATGACTGATCTCTCTAGTTTTGGATATTGTTGATAAAGAAATTTGGGCTCAATTTGCGCTCAATCAATCACCAAGAACCTTGTCGCAACTACAACAAATGTGTTGAAAATGCATGAGTTGACCCGCGCATTGAAAGCTAGCATTGGTTTGGTGGGTGTGCAAAGATAGGCATATATCGTCGATATAGAGACGAAAATTCCTTTAAAATTAAAAACATCAATATTGCCACGATTTTTCCGCCATTTTAAAAAAAATGAAGTATTAATCCACGAATGTTCAAAACATGGAAATACTTCGTGGAAAAATCTGACCAAATGTATTAGTGGATCCATCTTGGAAGGCACTCTACCCTATACCATCGGTCACCTGGCACAGGCTTTGTCTTTGATGCCTCTCTCAACACATAACAAGAATTTAAAGGTCGATGACGCTCGGATTAGCTACCTGGTCACCTTGCTCGATGGCCTTGTACGGACTTGGCTTGAGCAGTAGATTATAATATGCATCCTCTACAACCACTCCATTGAATTTAGGAATTCCATCTCTCAAGCCAAATAGAGAGAAAGAAACAACAAGCAAGTAATTCACTCACTGATAATGTCGCTTAGACTCCATTGAATGCCTCACATGGGTAGTAGCTCAAGGTGAGCACAAGGCCAAACAACATTCTGTCATTCCATTTCTATTGGGTATAGAGATGATATCCACATAAGTGTGCGTAGAGTGGTGGATGACTGGGAAGTCAAGTTCGTAGCTCATCACCGCACAACACAACCCTTGCGTCATAGGCTTTTCCACTACTAGCGGATGAATATTTTTTTTTCCCAGTTTCTATAGGAAATCAACTATGCTCCCTCACCCCCAACTTCCAGTGATTATGATAGCTCCTCAACACAACAAACATCCTTGGCTTCATTGAGTCTGAACCAGCAGGACCCTGCCAAAGAAATTAACTAGATCGAGGACACCAAGTACACGTGATGTATGTTAGAGGCTCCACTCGACGTGGCGACAAGGGGGTGGATTGAAGAAGGGCACATGCAGATTGACAGCTCACCATAACAGATGTCAACACCTCCTCCTGCAATGGAGATGCATAAGGATATTGAAACTGCTCTCTTCGGTGAAGATGACGGCTACATCAAGCCGTGTCCCATTGTCAAACAACCGTGGCGAAAGCTGTAAGGTCCCAAGAATTTCTAAAATCTTATGTGTTTTTTTTTCTCTTTTCTATTAGCTTTGTTAGTATGCCGAATAAATATGATAGTTTTGACAGGTAAGACTTGGTTTCCCTCACAAAGGGAAATGTACGGACTGATGCAACAATTTTATGTATGTGCACTGATATTAAAGATACACATGTCTCAAACACTATGCATGTAATATTTTTTGTACTTTAATATAATTTTATGCCACTTACAAAAAAAAATGTTTGTACTAAACCTTCGATTCTCCTTTTCGAGCTCTTTCCTAGGTTCCTTTTCTAGCTTGCCTCTATATTATGATTTCCACTCTAATCCAATATCTAAGCGAGAGCCTCCAAAATCACAAGAAGGTGCAAAATTTCTCTCCAGAGATACGGTGAGGATAGACATGTTGCATGAGATATTAGTGACTTGTATTTCTAGTTTTTCAAATCCTTGCTCATAATCACCTACACGTTTTTTGCTATACGTGTCCACCGTGTTTAGGGTTTGAGGAATTTTTCCACCACTAAATCTTGCAATTTCCCACAAAAACCCAAAGAAAACTTCCCTCATAACAATATGTTTCATAAATTTCCATGTATATTCCATTGGAACAGTTTGTCAGAATGGATTTTACAACTTAATTATTTGTATTAGCATATTTCTATTGAATACTAAATAAATTGGGACTGAAAGAAAAATAACTAGAGAAAATATAGACATAAGATCGACATAAGATTTATCTTGGGATAACCCATTATGAGGGAAATCCAAGCCATAAATTGCTACTACAAGATCTCCTACTCCCTTTGTTTTACTCTAATATATACCCCCTTATTATTACTCAACTATGGAACAATACAATAATATCATAAGAATGGAGCCCCCTCTTCTCCTAATGCCTCGGTATTTAATGTAACCTCATAGTCATATAGGGTTATTTTTAGGTTTTTTTCATTCATTGATTCTTGATTAGGGTTAGGGTTTTGTACCTTCTAAAATGTCCTTGAATTTCCACACATGACCAACTTTTCATGTGTGAGAAATGCGAGATCACAAGGAATCCACATGGTATCATGGTGGTCAAGTAGATAGGTTAGTTTGCAAAAGGCATAACTCTTCATATGGACTTCGATTAAGATGAATCTTGCACCGTTGGAAAGGAATCTAAGTGTGGAATTGTGTAAGTGATGATCTTTTGAACCCAAAAAACACCATGTAAGCCCTCAAATAGGCCTCGTAAGGTTCCAAACCCCAAATATACAAAGTGAGAGTTGTCCCTAAAGTGGGCCCATCAAATCAATTCACCCAATCTGTCGATCCAAAAATAACTAAAATAAATGAAAAAATATGTATTGATCCATTTTGGATCATACTTGGAAGTGAAAGAACCCACTAGGAGTGTGTGTTTCATAGTTGTTGTCTTTCTTTAGTATTTCTTAGGGTTATAAGGTTCATTTCTTATGTAAGGTCCTTGTTTTTCGTTTTGTCCATCGTTTAATACCCTAGATCCATCTTTGCTATCTCAAACAAATTAATGAAGCTCATATCCTAGTTAGAGGGTAAAGACAACATATAGAGGTCCTATGTGGCATTTTAGTGCAAATTTCATGATGCTTGAGCTTGAGAAATGTTTTTAAATGCCTAAGGCCCTTGATATCCTTCTTTGAGCACTATTCACACCCAAATAACCATCAACTATAGAAAAGAAATCATAATGTCTCTTTAAGAAACACTTATGTTGTATAGATCCCCCCAAAAAAGATATGGTTTATAGGTATAAGTGTATTTCATGGTGATTGAGAGAAGTAAGATTCATTTAATGCCCTTTTACACTCCCACGATCCTCATTAGACCTTCATACATATTTTTGGTTCACAACTAACCTAGTAGTGGTTCCCATGTACTAATTTTTTAGGTTAGTAATAGCATGCACAGTTCATATGTGCTGGTTTGAGGATTTTTCCACGGAATCCTAGGAAGTAAGGGTCAGGGATCGAGGCTCTTTTTTTCTCCCCCTAGTATGTTCAAGGACTCAAGACCCATCCAAAGTGCCCAAAATATCATAATGGAAGATGCATTCAATTCAAATGCCAAAGACACCCTAAAGAGGGATTGTGTCATGATTTATAGGTTTCGTTCATAATTACTAATATAAAAAAGGTTCAATTAGAGAGGAAAGCTAGTGTTTCCCTACTTACCATGTTTATCCCTCAACAACCATTTCCATTGCATAGAACCTACTCATTGCACGTATATCAACTACGAAGTCCAAAAACCAGCTATAAAAGGAGGGATCCTCAAAATTTCAAAAACATCATAATGCACTTTTTTTCATTCACCAATGATTGTCAAGTATCAATGACCCATCCATGTTTCTTAGACATTATAATGGAATCCATATCCAACTCAAGTGTCAAAAACCCCTGTAGAGGTGTGACTCCATGCCATTTTACATAGCCCTTGATTATGAGAAGACTTGT
>LPNX010411193.1:3274-15441 GCA_001517045.1 Pseudotsuga menziesii
TCTGCAAGTATAATCCTTATTATGCCTAGCAAAATTGTAACTAATTAATGTATAACTACTTGCACATTTCAAGAATTTAGACCGTCAATTTCTGGCGTAAAAATCTGCCGTAAAAATAGAGGGCAATCTTAAAAGAAATGAATTAAGAATACTGCATTAGTTGATAGCATTCACATATGGCAGAGCAGAGCAATCAGATCTTCTCTTATATGGCAGAGCAGAGCAGACAATGTGGGGCATCAATCGAAACACTAAAACCATTGATCTGATGCATCTAGAAAGTAGACCAATCAAGTCTCTCCCATATGGTAGAAAGTACGAAACTAAATAAAACCATATAAACGAAAGCAGAGCAGTCAAATATTTGTCTCATATGGCAGAGCAAAGCAGACAGTGCTGCTTTTGTTAGAATGTTTCTATCACGCGAAACAATAAAACCATTGCATATGCCACATCCCATGCACCTTGAAAGCATGAAATGAAACGAAAGAAAACCATAAAAGAAATGAAAAGACGGCCATTGCATACGCCACATCCCATGCACCTTGAAAGAACGAAACGAAACGAAAGAAAACCATAAATGAAATAGAAAGAGGAGAAGTTGCGGAAATGCCAGAAATCGCGGAAGCGGAAAGAGGACAAGTTGCGGAAATGCCAGAAATTGCAGAAGCGGAAATGCCTGCCAAAAATTGCATAAATGCCAGAAATTACAGAAGTGGAAATGCCAAAAATTGCAGAAGCTGAAATGCTTGTAAATGAATGAATACATGAAATGATAGAAATCTGTAAATGATTTTAGAAATGAATCAATATATGAAATTGAAAGAAATAAGCCAATGGTGAGACTAGATACCCAGAAATGCCAGGCGTGCATTTTGGATGTTTCCCAGAAATTGCAGATTGCGGAAATGCCAGAAACCGAAAATGCTTGAAAGAAAATACATTACAGAAGTTAATAGAAGTTACGCCATCGCTGGTTTTCTCGAATCCCAAATCAACCCTTAAAAATGCAAGAAAATCTAAAAGTGAAAGAGACTATAAGCTAAGAAACGTTTAAAAAGCAAAAACGCAATGCAATCCTTTAAAAAACGAAAACGCAATTAAATCCTTTATAAAAGCTTACAAAGGGAAAAGCCTAAAGCTTAAAAAGCAAAAGAAACATAAAGCTTTATTTAGGAAAAAGCATAAAGTTTAAAAAGCAAAAAGAAACATAAAGCTTTATCTAGGAAAACGCATACAGCTTTTAAAAAAAAACATAAAGCTTAAAACAAAATAAACTTATAAAAATATATATATTATAAATTTGTCAAAATATTTGGTGTCAAATTGTATTTTGTTTTAACTAGGTTAATGTAAACATTTTAGAATTTTATTCAAATATTGAAATATAGATTATATATATTGTTTTAATTTATTGAAATTTAGATTATACATTTTGTTAAAATATACCTTGGTAAATTGTGTTTTTTTTAAGTGTAAAAAGAAACATTGTACAATATTTTTATATAAATGGTGTCAAAAGCAATTATTATGTTTATAAAATTCATAGCCAGTGAAAATGTATTGCATTGTTTCTATAAACTATGCTAAAGATGCATGGTTAGCAATGTAATTTTGTTCATTTTTGTTCAAATTTGTCCACATATTTTGACATAGGTGTAATTATGACTATACATCATCATCATCATCATTATCATCATCATCATCATTATTATTATTATTATTATCAGCTACATTTCTATTACTTACATTTGTAAATGTGGTTTGTTATTGTCATTAGTAATTGGGTTGTTATTGTCATTAGCAATCATGTTTATTGGCATTATCTATGTGTGAATGTCATCATCCTAGCCTAAATATTCCATTACTTCCATGCTAAATGTCCATGTGCATGACTTTGTCTCTAACTACATCCACACCACATCCCTATTAGCATGAATTTATCATAGCATCTCTAATGTTCTTAAGGATGAATGATATTTGTGAGAAATTAGATCAACCTCTGAAAAGAGTTTAATACCCAAAAGATATATTGTTTATTAAGAAAAATCCTTGAATTCATTTTATATCTTAGATAGTAGTATAAGTTCATTCGCATTGTTGGTGCTCTAGAATTACTTGGAAAATGCACCAGTAGCAACGTTCTAGTTTTCAATGTGCTTGTGGTTCTATATGTAGCTTCACAACTCCTCCAATACGTGATGTGGTACTAGTCTCCACTACCCAACGTAGTCTATCTCCACTAGGAAACTCCACGTTGCTTTGTCTAGGGGAAAGTCTCCATGAAAGTCTCCACCGTTAGAGCTCACCACCATGCAAAGAAGAAATCATTAACCCATACACATTTAACCATTCAACTAAATTTCTTCACGCATTCAACAATTGCGATGTGAGTAATACATGAAGGCACCAAACCATTGCAATATGAAACAACATGTAATAGCTCATTATATGCAATATGATGGAGTATGGATGCTTAGCTCCAAACTGCAGAATTCAACGTATCATGAAGAGAGTCAAAATTTGTTCACAAATTCAAACATGAGGCTACTCTAAGAAATATGAGCATCTGAATCCCTAGAAAAACACTGTAGAGAACAAAAAGATAGCAAGTGGAGAAGGAAGCTTGGTCCTCATGTGTTAATTATTTGAATGGAAGTCTATGCCTAGATCTTTGGATTATGCCCAGGCCACAAGAGTGTTGAGTACAAGAAGGGCATGACACACCGTACAGAAAGAAGAGAATATGGTAGGTGGAAGTGTAGGACAAAAACTAAAAAATATGTGCAAGTGGGACAAAAGAGAGTGCATTTAGTTGGTAGGAGCTATGTAGAGAATATGGAATGGAATGGAATAAATTCAGTATTAATGATATGGAAGAACCTAAATTCTCAAAAATAACATAAGAATATGGGTAGTATGCAAGTCATAGCACAAGATTTACAATCCCTTTGGTACGAGTGTTGGGATTCCCAATATGGAACACATTCAAATTGACTAACATAGACAAATACACAATAGATAGATAAGTGTTTATGCATATTTCTCATTAACACATGTAAATACATATACAATGTATGTGACCCTTGGTTTCATATTCCAAGCTATCTCTTGGATTGTTCCATATGCTTCTTCATATTCACCTCACGTGAATAGTAATACTACGAATTATACAAGGGAAATTAACCCTAACGTATTAATTTTTTCAATACCAATCATGCCAATGGACTCTAAGGTATGAGAACAACCCAATAATGTGAAAAATGGTTTGAATTCGAGGAGGAGTGGATTTCACTTAATTATAACCCAGTGTTGCTTAGTCCTTATGTATTTGAGGAACATTAGCTTCTTGGTAAAGCCTTATATAATCAAGGAACATTAGCCTCGGGTCATATGGATGATGTGAGATGGAAAATGGTTCTAATGCTTCAAATTATGATTTATAATGGTGATGAAATTGATCACAAGGTTAGTGAGAAAATTTTGGTTGCTAACACTCTCTCTTGGCCCAAGTGATTTTCCATCATTCTTAGACAATATGTACCTATTAAACCATCAAAAACATGAAAATATATTCAACTATCCCACATAACACACGCAAGACCTACCCTTTCTGCTCACCATCTCCTCATAGAACCTTTCCTTTATAGTGCTCTTCAGTGTGTAGAAATATTCCAACCTACTATATGAATCTAAGAGTATCCTATACAATTAATACCTACATTCTCAAGATTCAAAATATAAAAAAGAGTTTAGTGGGTGGGATTTTACTAACATGCTCATTCCATATGCTCACCCACAACCATCATTCTTCACTTTAATGTCTACAATTTCCTCTTCATAGTGTTAATTGTAATTAATGTCTCAGGCTATCCTAATTATTAAATGGAGAGAACACCATAATCTATATAACAACTTATACATGAGAGTGAATGACAGCTGACATTATTTTTTACCATAGAGTGAAGGACTCCTACAATTGGCATAAGAAGTATATTGAGCCCATGCTTCTTCAACTACATGAGAAGCATTTCCCACCAAGCTATCACATGTATTCAATGGTTGGTTTTAATAAATCAAAGGTGATAGTTTGATTAGTTAAGGAACATGGTATAAAATAGATGATTTATAAGGTTATAACTTGGAAAAAGAGGATTCACTTTCCCATAGGCCCCCTTTCCTCTTCCCCTCTAGTGAAATCATAGGCCCCCTACTGCTCTATACACAACCATATTATATCATTATATTGTTTACCAATATAATATTTACATAGATTTATCTCTTCATTATAATCCTAACACATGGCCCATATATAGATATTTACATCATACATGCCTAGTCATTCACTAGTCAGGCCTTTCCCTTCAGTTTCTCGCTACGAATATCTACTAGCATATTTCCATCATTTACACAATCTATATTATACATGCACAAGGTAAAAAATAAGGGTATTACATTTATCCATGATAGAGGGACCGAAATTGAAAACCAAATTGCTATCCTTTCTTGAATCAAATTCCATAAAAAAAAATTAATTGCAAGAGTAAATATAAGGATTTTCACTATGTAGAAGATTCCAAATGTGAAAAAAACACTCATGGATATCTACAGGATTTGTTCATAAACTATTAAATGTGGAAATCTAACTACTTCACTAATAATATGTGTGATTCATCTCAATTTCATTTCTTCTGGTGAAAACTAGGGTTTAAACTACTTACTCCATAAAAATTCCTTAGGAAGAAAAGGGAGACGACCCATTTCTTGAGTCTACCCGCTATTAGAAATATTGCAAATATGAGTTAAGCATAGCTCCTATGCACAACAAAGTGCAATCTAGGTTGGAGGTGAAATCAATTCTGGAAGAAGGGTTGGGATTTTGAAGAACAAAGAATGGAAGGGTTACCAAACTGAAGCCAATTGAGCTTCAGGGTTACCTTGACAAAAAAAATTCCATTTACACAAAAAAATGACACTTATAAACTGAGGTAATACTATTAATAGTAATAAAAGAAATATAAATGACCATTCTAGTGATTTTCACTATAATATAATTGTGAAATAACTCAAACTCACCTTTATAAATTCTCAATGTTTTATTAAAATTCAATTATCATTTTACCATTTAATAATTATATGATATTGTAATTTCCTTTTTCAACTTATTTATTTTTCTGTTTAAATTATTTTAAAAACTCATAACAATTATAATTGATCATCTTTCAATAAAACTATATTCTATAATAAAAAAGAACAATCATTATATCCTTTGCATTGTAAAAATATCTAATAATGTTAATAGTAAATTCATTTACATATTATCATTCACCATACTTCAATGTACATTTTGTATGAATGATTTTTTTTCTACTTATTATTGTTTTTTAAATATGAATCTTATCAATAATGATGTAAAATTTTTAGATGTATAAAGTTTAAGTATTTAATAAGATTCTTTTTCTAAAGAATAAATTTAAATATGATATGATTTTAATTTTAATTTTAATGTTAGGTTATTATAATCTTTGTAAAAATACATTATACAATGTTAAAATATAATTTTAGTTTGGAAAACATTCACCAACATATAATTTTAATTTGGAAGAAATTCACCTTGAATATACTTTTGAAAAACATTCCCATGTATTATAACTTATAAGACTCTAAAAGTGAAAAAAAATATTTAATATTTTAAATAAAAATATAATGCATATATTTTTATTATTTATTGATATAGGATTTGTAACATTGAATTGAAGTCAAAGGTTTCGTTCTCTAACAATGAAATTTGTAAAATTACATAAATATTTTAAGATTAATCATGGTAACAAGGATTAATGTAATATATAGGTATACCATAGAGTAAGATCAACTTAAATCTTTTAGGATAAGATTATGTTCTTGTGATTCTAGAAAGTCCTAAAATGTCAACATATTTAGGTCATTCTTAAGAAATCAGGTATTTTAATTAATGAGTATTTAATTAGTAAAATGGTTTATATTAAAGTAAACATTGTATTATATTTTTTGTTTTTATTTTTTTATTATGATTTAGATAAGATTCTGAGAGTATCTCGTATTTTTAATTTTCATATTAATATTTTCCATGGAAGTAAAGATTCTATTTGTATGATGTTAATTTCGAACAATATAAAATAACTTCCTTGATAATCATGTTAATTGTACATCTTATATTATCTGATTAAAATGAGAAGTTGTTTATCCACCTCACTCAAGTTCAAATCTTCTGTGTGAAATGTTTTCCCTTGTTTGTTCCTTAATTGATGTTGACAAGGTACCAATAATCTCACTCTTGTAAGTGTTTGAGGGTGAGATAAGATATTTCCAACCATTACCCAAATGAGATTATCTCAAACAATTGTAGCCAATATTTCATCCATTTTTCTTACAACGTTTCATTCAAAAAAATGGTACTTCATTATTTCTAGGAACCATACCAAACTAGTACCCCATATTGGGTGTTCTTTAGATAGAAGGACAATATGAAGGAACATGGAAGGTCCTAAGGAGAGGACTGGACCAATGACACATGTCCATCCTCCTGCTAAACGAATTGCCACCTTGCCCCTATTAATCAATTTATAAACCTCCTCGCTTTCTCTTAGCTCTAACGAAACATTATATCTATCAGCTCTATACTCATCCTTTTAATGGAATTGTCACATCCCCTCCTGTCCACCAAAGAGAGAATGCATCCATGGTGCTATCTAATCTAGGAAATTTAAATCCCATGAACATACACATGATAAAAATGCATTGAACTTAAACATACACAGATGCATAAATTATTAACATACAATGGAAGAAAAATTCATTCATTCACATCATTTAACATGTTCATCATATTGCATTAAGAAATTACAAAAGCAGATATTAAGAGAGACAAGAATACTTTTCTTGGAAGAAACTTGTCCCTCAACCAGCTATGTCGCTACAACGTTCCACCCAACCATAGGCCAGTGTGCTCATCAATCTCTCAGCAACACTACCACCCCCGAGTTGGGAATGATTCCCATAAGGAATAAGGGAACACTAATAGACTCACACATAACCAAGGATTTATCAAAATTTATCCAAGCCAGCACAACTGGGTTTAACAGAATACAAACAAGCTGGAAAGGCTGACTGCTAACCCAGTGAGCTTAATCCCAGAGCTATGCACACCTGCACTAGATCTAGCCTAACTTCTAAAAAATATACCCACCCAACACAAGGGAGCATCCCCTTCTCTGTTACACAGTCCCTCAGGATATGCCTTCCCTCCCAGTGCCATTCAGTGTGTGCAAAGAATAAAACCCGGACCCCCTAGATCTGTCAATGAGGTTCCTTCTCACACCAGGTTTATCAAGCTAGTCAGGTCCAATATCCACTCCCAAATCAGTTCAGATCAAGAAAAATATGCACACACAATAGAATACAAAGTTCTGGGTTGAGGAGAAATGGTTTTGGAAAAAAAAAGAATTATCAAGATGGGTAAAAATATCCCCTTAGCAGCAACTCAATTTCCATAGTTGTTTATGGCTCTAATGTGGTCAAAACGAACTCAACAACACCCAAAAAAACCATGGGTATCTTCTCCCACTCGATGTGCAAAACAAACATGTTTTTCTCGATTGAGTAATGAGGAAAACAACCACAAAAATGTCCAACAGATACCCCAACCACTAACTATTAGAAAAACAACTTCCCAGCCATGAGAAAAAAAACACATGAAACTTCCGAATGTGAATGAGATTTCCTAGGAGCTCCAAAAACATGGATGCATGAGGGAATGGGAAGAGATTTTTTGGTTTTTACTTGCCCAAGGAGTCAAAATGCGGTTCCCAAAAACTAATAGCTTCTCAAATTCGAATTTGGACTTCCATACCTTGCCCATCCCATGCAATAATAAACTCAACCAATTTTTGGTAGGAATAAATGATTGGATGAATAAGACAAGAAAGGTAGTTGAAAACTGGATGGGTTCTCCCTTTGACATTTGGATTTTCCCCATTGACCCAACTTTTGAATACCGCCCCCTTATCCTAAGGAAATCACCTCCCCATCTCATTATTGTTACATTGGAATTGCTGGTTGTGAGATTCACTATCCCTAATTTGGTACCTCTAAAGTTCTCATTTCATGCATGCACCTGCACGATCATGCTCACCAATTCCATGCCCCATTTCAAAAATGATCAAGGTGTGTCGAATACATGTCTCTTAATGAAGATGATTCAACCAATAAAATGAGTGTGCTGATTTGAACTACATCCCACACCCATCTGACCAAATCCAATGTTCTGGAAATGACACCCCATTATTTTTGAATGAATCATAAATCAACCCAAAGCATTGCTAAACAAACAATGTGTCATGCTCATGATCATCACTGACATAAAAATGGTATTCCTTGATAACATCACATGACTGAGGAGTGTTATCCCTACCATCAATGCTCACCTGAGCATGTCTATACAATACATGTCTCAAGATGGACAACTGGTTAGAGTGATAATACTCACTTTGGATCTCTCTCTAAGGAGAAAATGTGATTCTCAGTAAATTCTACCACCTATAGGATTGTGCCTGGCTGAAAAACCACATGAGAATGCTTAAATAATAAACAATGGACCATCATTTCTCCACCTTGAAGTGAGGGGTACTGCCCTAATACTCAAGCCTGAGACAACCTTGATGGTTGACTATTGGGGTAGTACCCCTCACTTCACGGTGTAGGTAAAATTGTTAACTGCTTGGCCACAAATGACATCTCTTTAGTTTTCCACGCCGGTGGGAATCTAGTCAATCTAGTAAGGGTCGTTTCCCTTTTTGCTTGATAGGTCCTCTCAATGGCTAGCTACTTCGGGGTTCCTGTGGTACTCCTCATAATGATTTTGAGGGAAAATCCCAAGTACTTCCCATAGTTGTTGTGGATGAGACTTATGTCGCAAACTAGATGTTATTAAGTAAATTAGGCTATTAAGTAAAATATTTTATTCTACCTTACCTCAAGTAAATTGTAATGTGATTGTAATTGTAAGTGTTGATTTTCTTTGAGATCATCATTGTCATTAATGCTTAAAGCCATATGATTCCTAGTCATTTGTACATGATTGTAATGTAATTGTAATTGTATTTTTTTAATGTAATTGTGATTGTAACATGTAATTATCATCATTATCATAATGTAATGTAAAATTGTATTTGTATTTACTCTACCTTACTGTCCCATTGATGTAAGGTTGGTGCATATGCACGTTAATGTGATTGTAATTATAATCATTTGATTTTATTTGAAATCATCATTGTTGTCAATGCTTAAAGCCATATGATTCCTAGTCATTTGTACATGACTGTAATGTAATCTAATTGTAATTGTAAAATTGCTTAATGTGATTGTAACGTAATTATCATCATTATCATAATGTAATGCAAAATTGTAATTTCAACACTATGAAATTGAATATATTATGCAATATGAAATTATATGAACTAGATCACTAGGAAAATGAAATTATATATATGAATATGAAATTGAATAGCTTAAAAATAAATTATACCAATACTGTTAGAAATGACATTTAATTCTCCAATTATAGGTTGATTTGCAACTTCTTCTCTTCTCAAGATTGCTCTTTTTTTTCTCTTTCTTTCTCTATCTTTCTATCTTATTTCTTTAGTGTTGGTTTGATTCCTACAAGATATTTTACTTCGATGCTATTTGCTCCCCATTGTGATCAAGATCAACAATCCAAATTCATACCTACAAGAATATCTAAACACAATACACAAATGTTTCAACTATGATAGTCAATTGTGAAAGATAAAATTAGTAACATGTTTATGTATTATTTTTTATGTTTATATATATAATTTTGTTTAGGAATTCTGGTGGGATATGTGGTTAGGAGGGTGGTGGGAATGACATTAATTCCATTAATGTCTAAGTCCATTCCCAGACATTTTTGTATTATTTTTTTACAAAATCTATACCTCCATCAAGGGTTGTAGAGTTACCTCCATCGAGGGTTTAACAAACCCTAGATCGAGGTGTTTAAATACCTCGATCAAGCTTCATACCTCGATCGAGGGCCTGAAAAATAGATATTTATCTGTCTTATTGAAAAATCAATGTTTCTCTATGTCTTCTAGGGGTTTAAACCCTACCATTCATGGCAGACAACTAAGCAGAGTTGATACCGATAGATTCGTCACTGAATCCTCTATCCATTGAGATAGCATGCATGTGTTTTGGCTTTCATATGTTTTTTTTTTTAAATTATTTCTAAAACTTATACTTAGAAAACTAGACACCAACTTCGAAGCAACTCAAAGAAAAATCTACAGGGTAAAATATCCACCTCCAAAAATTTCATAAAAATGCACATCCCACACATCGACGTGTCCTCTTGAAAAGGGTATCTTTGGTTTTTCAATTTTTCAAAACAGTGAAAAAAAGATGCGATGGACACACATGTGTATAAAATGATGTTGAAAGCATATGTGGTCACTTTCTAAAAACAATAAATAATTGTATAATGAAAAATAATTTAACAAGAAAATGTGCAGACCACAATGCATGTTGTGTAGATCATGCTCATGATTAATTATTAATGTAAGATTGAATTATTGGGCCCTAGACACACAATTCATTAAATGAAAATTTTCACACATTAAATGACATCAGAATATTTTAAAAAATATCATTGAGAAGCCAACATAATATTTTACAATTTGTTTTTTTACTGCAAGTCAAAATTCACATGGCATATATGCATTTTGAGGGATTCTATCTATCACATGAGTAAAAAAACATTTTCATTGCCAAATTTGGCCAAAACTTGTTACCCACCTTCATGGAATCACCCTCTAGTAAGTGAACATGGGATGTCATGCCCAGAATATTTAAGTGTTTAAGGACTCCACACTCCCTCGAATACATTACTATGTTTGGATTGTTCGTTGCATGGGAATCATCCAAATCGTGTTCATGCTCTTTCCAAATGACCATTATTTGTTTCAAATGCCTATGGGACATCCACAAAACATGCATTAAAGACATTTCATGGAGGAAAAAATTCAAATCCATGCTTTAAAATATCATTTTGGAATTTTTATTGTTGTTGATGCTCTTTCATTTAGCAAATAGAGAGACTACGCATTTCCCCTCTGAGGATAGGGAGGTGTCGATGCTTTATCCCCTTTCAGGGAGTGCTCGATGCACATCCCAAAAGGGAAAAGAGTATCACCTAGGGAACACTCTTCCCCTTTACAAAACTAACCCAAAAACCTAAAAAAGCATGATGAAATGCAAAAAAAGTATCAATAAAAATGAAGGGAAGGGTGAGAACTCTTACTTGGACTATACGGTTTGTCGAATGCATGTTTATAACCTTAAGAGTCCTCATCGCAAGATTTCCTCAGAATCCTCATCATGATTTTTCAATGATATGCCATGTATTTATAGATGAATAGAATATTGGTTGAATAAAAGTTGATTATAAATATATAATTTGATACCAAGAAGGAATCCTATTTCATATACAAAAATTTTATGCCAATGGCCTTTGGTTAAGTAATGGATATCTTCACATAGTACAAGCACCGTGGAAAATCATTGTAAATAAATGATGACCACCAATCAAACTCATATGATATCAATGTAAATTGGTTAAGCAATCAATAATTTTAATTGATGAGGACTTACATATCCATGTTATGACTAAATAATTCAAACAACGACTTCCTAATATGCCACTGGTATAGTTTGACCAAATAAAAAAAACCTTCGATTTTTTATGGAGATAGTTTGACCAAATCAAACATATATGGTATTACAACATACATGTTTTGTGTGTCGTAATATCATTTGAATCATTTATAAAAGGTAACACTTAAAGTGTGGTACAATGTTTTTCATGTAAACAACTTCAGAAGTTGAATTGGCAAAAACAACCTCTTGATTTTATGAAGATAGTTTCAACAAATAAAATATATCATGATTTTATGCCTCCTGCCTCCACCTCCTCAAACCAACTCCTCCCTCCTCCTCCTTACTCCTCCTCCTCCCTCCTCCTCATACTACACCCTGACTCCCTCCCCTTCTTTTTCTCTCCCTCCTCCACCCCCTCCCTACTCCTTGTTCTCCTTTTCTCTCCATCCCCC
>LPNX010411193.1:31905-59066 GCA_001517045.1 Pseudotsuga menziesii
AATCATAATGAGGAAAAATGTATTGCATTGTTTGTATAAACTATGGTAAAGATAAATGGTTAGGAGTGTAATGTTGTTCATTTTTGTTCAAATTTGTCCACATATTTTGACATAGGTGTAATTATCATTATACATGATTTCTGTTATTTTAGTATCTACATTTCTATTACTTACATTTGTAAATGTGGTTTGTTGTTGTCATTGGTAATTGGGTTATTATTGTCATTAGAAATCATCGACTATTTATTAGCATTATCTATGTGTGAATATCATCACCCTAGCCTAAATTTTCCATTAATTCCATGCTAAATGTCCATTTACATGAATTAATATTTAACTACATCCACACCACATCCTTATGATCATGAATTTATCATAGCATATCTGATGTTCTTAAGGATGCATGATATTTGCAAGAAATTAGATCAACCTCTGAAAAGAGTTTAATACCCAAAATATATATTGTTTATTAAGCAAGATCCTTGAATTCCTTTTATATGTAAGATAGTAGTATAAGTTCATTCACATTGTTGGAGCTCTAGAATTACTTGGAAAATGCACCAGTAGCAACTCTCTAGTTTTCAATGTGCTTGTGGTTCTGTATGTAGCTTCACCACTCCTCCAATACATGGTGTGGTACTAGTCTCCACTACCCAACACAGTCTATCTCCATTAGGAAACTCCATGTTTCTTTCTTCAGGGGCGAGTCTCCATGAAATTCTCCACCATTAGAGCTCACCATCATGCAAAGAAGAAATCATCCACCCATACACATTTAACCATTCAACTAAATTTCTTCATGCATTCAACAATTGTGATGTGAGTAATACATGAAGGAAAATCGTGGAGGCACCAAACCATTGCAATATTAAACAACATGTAATAGCTCATTATATGCAATATGATGGAGTATGGATGGTCAACTCCAAACTATAGAATTCAACGTATCATGAAGAGAGTCAAAATTTGTTCCCAAATTCAAACATGAGACTACTCTAAGAAATATGAGCATGTGAATCCCTAGAAAAACACTCCAAAGAAAAAAAAGATAGCAACTGGAGAGGGCAGCTTGGTCCTCATGTATTAGTGATTTGAATGGAATTCTATGCCTGGATGTTTGGATTACGCATAGGCCACAAGACTATTGAGTACAAGAAGGGTATGGCATGCCATACTGAAAGCGGAGAATATGGTAGGTGGAAGTGTAGGCCAAATTGAAAAAAATATTTGCAAGTAGGACAAAGGAGAATGCGTTTAGTTGGCAGGAGCTATGTGGAGAATATGGAAGGTAATGGCACAAATTCAATATTAATGATATGGACAAACCTCAAATCTCAAAAATAACATAAGAATATGAGTAATATGCAAGTCACACCACAAGATTTACAATCGGTGTGGTACCACTGTTGGGATTCCCAATATGGAACACAATCAAATTGACCAACATAGGCAAATACATAATAGATAGATAAGTGTTTATGCATATTTCTCATTAACACATGTACATATAGATATATAGTGTATGTGACCCTTGGTTTCATATTCCAAGGTGTCTCTTGGATTGTTCCATATGCTTCTTCATATTCACCTCACGTGAATAGTAATACTACAAAGTATACAAAGAAAATTTACCCTAATGTATTAATGTTTCCAACACCAATGATGCAAATGGACTCTAAGGTATGAGCACAACCCAATAATCTAAAAAATGATTTGAGTTCAAGGAGTAGTGTAGTTCATTTAATTAGAACCCAATGTTGCTTACTCCTTATGTATTTGATGTGGTTCCCAATGAGGCTAAATACAATCAAGAAACACTAGCTTCTTGGTAAATCCATATATAAACACTTCCTCGGGTCAAATGGATGATGTGAGATGGAAAATGGTTCTAATTCTTCCAATTATGAATTATAATGGTGATGAAATTGATCACAAGGTTAGTGAGAAAATTTTGGTTGCTAACACTCTCTCTTGGCCCAAGTGATTGTCTATCATTCTTAGACAATATGTATCTATTAAACTGTCACAAACATGAAAATATATTCAACTATCCCACATAACACAAGGAAGACCTACCCTTTCTACTCAACATCTCCTCATAGAACCTTTCCTTTACAGTGCTCTTTTGTGTGTAGAAAGATTCCAACCTACTGTATGCATCTAAAGAGTATCCTATACAATTAATACCTACATTGTCAAGAATTAAAATATAAAAAAGAGTTTAGTGGGTAGAACTTTACTAACGTGCTCATTTTATATGCTCACCCACAAAAATCATTCTTCACTTTAACGTCTACAATTTCCTCTTCATAGTGTCGATTGTAAATAATGTCTTGGGCTATCCCAATTATTAAATGGAGATAACACCATAATATGTAGAACAAATTTTACATGAGAGTGAATGAAAGCTGGCATTATTTTTTACCATAGAGTGAAGGACTCCTACAATTGGCATAAGAAGTATATTGAGCCCATGCTTCCTCAACTACATGAGAAGCCTTTCCCACCATCCTATCACATGTATTCAATAGTTGGTTTTACTAATTCAAAGGTGATAATTTGATTAGTTAAAGAACATGGTAGAAAATAGGTGATTTATAAGATTGGAACTTGGAAAAAGAGGATTCATATTCTCATAGGCCCCCTTTCCTCTTCCCCTCTAGTGAAATCATTGCCCCCCTACTACTCTCTACACAACCATTTTATATCATTGAATTCTTTACCAACATAATATTTTCATATATTTAAGTCTTCATTGTAAGCCTAACACATGGCCCATATATAGATATTTAGATCATACATGCCTAGCCATTCACTAGTCAGGCCTTTCCCTTGAGTTTCTCACTACGAATATCTAGTAGAATATTTCCATCATTTACACAATCTATATTAGACATGAAGAAGGTCAAAATAAGGGTATTACATTTGTCCATGATAGAGGGACCGAAATTGAAAACCAAATCTCTATCGTTTCTTGAATCAAATTCCATAAAAAAAAATCATAATTGCACGAGTGGATATAAGGATTTATTCCAAATGTGAAAAAAAAACTCATTGATATCTACAGGATTTGTTCATAATCTATTAAATCTACAAATTGAACTATTTCACTAATACTATGTGCAATTTATCCCAATTTCATTACTTTTGGTGAAAAGTACGGTTTAAACTACTTACTCCATAAAAATCCCTTTAGAAGAAAAGGGAGAGGACCCATTTCTTGAGTCTACCCACTATTTGAAATATTGCAAATATGAGTTAAGCATAGTTCCTATGCACAACAAAGTGCAATCAAGGTTGGAGGTGAAATCAACTAGGGAAGAGGGGTTGGGGTTTTGAAGATCAAAGAATGGAAGGGGTTACCAAACTAAAGCCAAGTGAGCGACACCAATAGACCTTAACCTTGACAAAACAAATTCCATTTACACAAAAAAATGATACTTATAAATTGAGATAATACTATTAATCATAATAAAATAAATAACGATGACCATTCGAGTGATTTTCACTATACTACAATTGTGAAATAACTCAAACTCACCTTTATAAACTCTCAATGTATTATTAAAATTCAATTATAATTTTATCATTTAATAATTATATGATATTGTAATTTCATTTTTCAACTTTTGAAATTTTCAACTTATTTATTTTGGTATTTAAATTATCTTAAAAAGTGGTAACAATTATAATTTATTGTCTTTCAATAAAAATATATTGTATAATTTTATTATAATAAAAAGGAAAATTATTATATTCCTTTCATTGTCCAAATATCTAATAATGTTAATATTAAATTCGTTTACATATTATCCTTCACCATACTTCAATATACATTGTGTATGAAAGATTTTTTTCTACTTATTATTCTTTTTAAATATGAATCTTACCAATAATGATGTATAAATTTTATATGTATAAAGTTTAAGTATTTAATAAGATTGTTTTTTTAAAGAAGAAAGTTAAATATGATATGATTTTGATTTTGATTTTAACGTTAGGTTATTATAATCTTTGTAAAAATCGCAATTTGAAAACAATAAAATCATTATTTTAATGAAAAATAAGTTCAAAGCTTTTATAATACCTGTAATACAAGTGAATTATACAATGTTAACATATCATTTTAATTTGGAAAACATTTAAAAACATATAATTTTAATGTGGAAGACATTCACCTTCAATATACTTTTGAAAAACATTCATATCTATTATAACTCGGTAATTTTAAGGGGCAAAATTTTGTCAATTGGTTAATTTTGGGGTTTTTTTCAAAAAATAAATTCCCTATTTGGTCGTTTTTAGTGTCTAATATCGCCTATATTTACATAGAATATGTTTTTTTATTATAATATTTGCCAAAAATTACACAATTCAGTGTTAATTTATGTTTCATATTTAATATTTCCCTACCTATCTATAAACATGTTTTTTCAATCGAAAATAATCGCCTAGAATACTATAATTAAGTATAATATTAGAATCCTTAAAAAATATTGTGATTATAAGACTCTGAAAGTTATAAAAAAATTATTTAATACTTTAATAAAAAAATAATGCATGCATTTTTATTATTTATTGATATAGGATTTGTAAGATTGAGTATTGAATTCAAAGGCTTCATTCTCTAACAATGCAATTTATAAAATTACATAAATATTTTAATATTAATCATGGTAATAAGGCTTAATCTAATATAGAGGTAGACCATAGAGTAAGATCAACTTAAATATTTTGCGATAAGATTATGTTGTTGTGATTCTAGAAAGTCCTAAAATGTCAACATATTTAGGTCATTCTTAAGAAATTAGGTATTTTAATTAATGAATATATAATTAGTAAAATGGTTTGTATTAGAGTAAACATTGTATTATAATTTTTGTTTTTATTTTTTTATTATGATTTAGAGAACATTATGAGAGTATCTCATATTTTTAATTTTCATATTAATATTTTCTATGGAAGTAAAGCATCTATTTATATGATGTTAATTTTGGAGAATATAAAATAACTTCCTTGATAATCATGTTAATTGCACATCTTAGATTATGTGATTAAAATGAGAAGTTGTTTATCCACCTCACTCAAGTTCAAATCTTCTGTATGAAATGTTTTCCCTTGTTTGTTCCTTAATTGACGCTGAAAAGGTACCAATAATCTCACTCTTGTAAGTGTTTAATTGTGAGACAATATATTTCCAATGATTACCCAAATGAGATTATCTCAACTGATTGTAGCTACTATTTTATCCCTTTTTCTTACAATGTTTCGTTCAAAAAAATGGTACTTCATTATTTCTACCAACCATACCAAACTAGTACCCCATATTGGGTGGTATTTAGATAAAAGGATGATATAAAGGCACATGGAAGGTCTGATGGAGAGGAATTGACCAATGACACATGTCCATCCTCCTACTAAAAGGATTTCCTCCTTGCCCCTATTAATCGATTTATAAACCTCCTCGCTCGCTCTTAGCTCTAATGAAACCTTATATCTATCAGTTCTATACTCATCCTTTTAATGGAATTATGGAAATAGCTTGACACTCTGGTGTAAATTACACTTGAAATTATGCTTTTTATAGTATTGGACCCATTAAATGGATCGATAAAATTCTAGGTGCCAACATAGAGGAAACTAGTGTAATGAGTTTTTTCAAAATCAATCATTTGCGAACCTAATTTCAAAACCAGGGGGCTAGATGGGTACTGGCTCTAGGGTTTTTGTGTTAATTTTTGTAGCGTCATATAGGTACTTCCACTTGAACATTGTATGAAATGTGAAATGTGTTGTTCAATGAATCTTAGACATATGAGATCCAATTTAGTAAAGTGAACTATTAAACTAAATGTACTTTTGTAATTACTTTATGTAAATGATCTAGAGCGCCCATGGTATTTGGTATTGCATGGAATTGGACCAAGATATTTTCATATTGTAATGTTATAGAAGGGAATAAAGGTGAGAAGAGGTGACACACAACAATCACACAGATTGAGTTAGATATCATTGAGTCGTTAAAGAAGGAATCTCAACCAAGTGTGCAAGTGCAAGGGTAGGGTTAGAGGGAACTAGCACGGAGAAACTGAAGGTTAGAAACTAGCAAGAATGAAGGAATGATCCTTCCATTTGACAGCTAGCATTTTGTCATTATATTTTCCTCAATTGGCCATTATCCCAAGAAGAGATCATATGATTTTATAGTTAATAAAATCAATTTTTTGTTGTTTTTTTCCGAGCTGGTCTTTTCAAGGGTAAATATGTGTTAAAGGAGTCTGTGATTGATGTGTTTTATTGTCACATAATTAGTTAGGACATCATTGTTTTTCCAGTTAATAATTTTTGTAAATTATTTGTGACTAAAATTCAGGTTTGAGACAAAAACTGGGTTTTCCCATTGACAAAAAGTGTTGGCTCCCCCTAACGCCTTCTAGTAGTCTAAAATACGAGTGTAAACACTCTTAAAATGGAGAAAATAAGAGATTTTGAGAACCTTCTAGAAGAAAGTCCTTGTCGAGGATTATCCCAACCGATTTGAGTGGGTGGGATTCGTACGCCTAAACTCTAGGGATGAGCCCTCATCTTCCTCCCAAAGAATCTCAATCCATTTGGTCCCTCTTTTGCCTTTATATGCAAGCTTATCCTCATCGATGAGAAGGGGGGAGAGGATTAAGAAAGTACCTTTATGTTGCTGGAATATTTCTTAGTGTAGGAGGAAAAGAGGTATGGTCATGTAAGTGAGAGTTTCGAGAGATTGTAGAGTTTTTGAAAATGAGTGAAAAAGAATTGTGAGGACAAGGATTCAACATCAACGATTTGATTGTAGTTTTCTTTATTTCTATTAATACAAATATGTTTCCCTTTCTCACGAATAATTTTTTTTTATGTTAGTTGTCCATTGCTTTTCTCCCTGATCATTATCATAGAGTGTTAAGTTATCTTGTTTCTTTCACTTTTGTATCTTGTTCTTTACATTCTTTTACAGATACAACAGAACATGAAAGAAATCAAATGACAAGGATGACCTTCATTGTGATGTAATAACTATTTACATTCAACTGATTTGACAATATTACCCATGTATATTAGGGACAAAATCTTTGTCCGCATTGATTGAGAATTTTCGATAAAAAATTGGCAATTTTTTTTCAATATTAAGACATTGTATGTTGTAAAATAAAAACAAAATGAAAGTAGCATCTTTCTTAGCTATGTCATCCCATTGATCATCCTCGGGTAAAGTTATATTAGGGTCACCCCTAAAATTGGTCCTCGCATAGGCATAATATTCCCCCATTAGAAGTTTGCCACACATCCATCAGAAGAATACCAAACCAATAGGTCATTGTGGCCCCCCATACAACCTCCATGGCGAGCCCTATCCTCCACCCAACTCAATATCCATGGATCTTGTGGCTCTAACCTGTTTAAAGCAACCTGAGGGAGTAATAGAGGGATCCTATCCAAGAAGAAAGACACTACTGTGGCACTGTAGCCGAACTTCTCAAAATCTCCCCAACGACATTTTGTGAGTTGATATTTGAGGCTCATTATAAGAGCCTCACTCCTGTTGAATATTTTTGGATCCATACACTCCAATGCATATAGCATGTGGGATCGATTCATCTGATGGGAATCCTTTCTACCCACCACCTTCTCAATAATAAACGAAACGGTCCTTAGAGGCCTATTCATGATGTATTTGATGGGAATTTTTTTTGTCTTGAGAACTACTCCCAATCACATTGTGCTCATTGATAAGGCCATCAATAATAATGTCTCCCCATTGAGGACAAGATATTGACACAAGAATCACTCTCCTACAAAGTTCGGTCAAGAAGAAATATCCTTAACATCTATGGTCAGGATATGGGTGACCACTTGGAAGTGTTGTTTCTCTAGGTCCCACATCCTGGTTAGAAGGTATAGGGTGCATCCATGGAGGTGGGTTTCAATTTTTGGCAAGGAATTTTTTAGCAAAATGAAAAAAACACACCCTTGATCGAGGTATTAATACCTTGTTCGAGGGTTTAACAAGCACTCGATTGAGGCTTTGTTAAACCTTCGATCGAGCTCTTGGTAAACCCTCGATCGAGGTATGAATACCTCAATCGAGGGTTTACCGAGAGCTTGATCAAGGGTTTAACAAAACATTGATCGAGGTCCCAAGATTGATAAAGCTATGGACCTCAATCGAAGTTCAGTTTTTTTCAAAATATAAAAAGGGCGGCAGGCATTCGCGGCCATTTTCCCTGTTTCTGCACAAACATCCATCGATCGAGCAGGTACCTCGACCGAGCATCTACGTCCCCAAAAACCTGGACTGTGTAGCTGCACCCTCGAAGACCTAGACTGAGATAACACACAAGCCACGCCCCATTTCACCACAATTTTAGTTTTGTTTTTATGTTTTAAAATGTTACGTTAAAATTGAAAAATTCATTATTATTGATGTTTTCAGGTTTGTTTTTTTCCTAATATGTTTGCAATGTGTGCCAGCAAGAAGAAATGATGTTGGTAGCATTTAAAATATGTTTAAAATTGGAATTGTTTTTTATTTAAAATTTAATTTTTTGTTATATATATATATTTTGTCAACCGGTAGCATTTGTGCTGCCGGTTTAATTTTTAAATGTCTGCATGGCAAGCAGAAACGCTGCCCAAATTTTTTCAATCCTTCGAGAACACACGGAGGATTGAAAAAATTCAAATCTGTTAAATTTAAATTTAAAATTTATAGTTTGTATAAATATTTCTATCAACCAACAGTCGTTGATGTCATCAGTTTAATTTTGAAATGTGTGCCGAGAAAGCAGAATTGTTGTCGATTTTTTTTCAATCTTTTGAGAATACACGGAGGATTGAAAAAAATCCAAACCCTAGATGCGAGACATCGTGAGACTTAAACCGACGTAGGCATTTATCTAAACAACCCATATATTTTACTTTAAATATTTTGATCATATATATTAAAATATTATATTAATTCAAATTCATATTTCTTATAAATATTTTTTTGATAATAAAATATGATAGGTATGTTTTGACATATTAGTTGAGATATTTTGATTTTAGTTTATTCAAAAATGTACTTATGTATTTTAGTTTATTTCTGAAGCTCAAACAAAAGTATGATAAAAATGTGGATTTTTTTGTTTTTTTAAAGGAAAAACATATTAATAAACAAGTGTGTAAATTTGACCAAAAAAAAATCAAATTAAAAAATTAATAGAAATTCATGATTTAATTATTTTTTTAAGCATCAAATTAAAAAATTAATAGAAATCCCTAATTTAAGATAAAATTATATTTTTGATATTTTTTAGAAAAAATATATAGATTTATATTCAACATTTTGAAATTTATAAATTATAAATTTAGAATATTTTAAAATAATAGTAAAATATATTACCAATAAAATATATAAATTTATACATTAAATTATGGAAAACACGAATTGTAATTTTTTTTTTTTTTAAATGGATGAAAAAATTTACATAATTATAGTTTAAAATTATAAATATCTATATGAAGTTAAGAGAAAGTCCATAGACATGGCAATGGATACATTTGAAAGGAACACCGGTGTAATCAAAATATGGGTGGATGAGTTATTACCCATATGAAGGACTTCATGAATCTCAATATACATAGGAATTTAAGAAATATCAACAAATCCCAATTATTTGTAACTCATTTCCACCCCATCGAAAAATCACAAAGCATTCCTTATAACACAAAAAACTTTTAGTGACTAGAATTCAACTTTTATTTTAGGAAGCTTCACCCAAATAAGTACCATGTCCATAATATCAAATTGAACAAGAAATAAAGGGGTACTCAACATTATGAAAATAAATCATAAACCCAATCACACCGCATATTCGATAGTCTTCTTCACACCACCTTCAAAGCAAAAACAAAAAGCTCGTCAATCCATTTTGTCTTGTAAAATTTTGGGTGGTTTTTTGAGTAAGAGTTTTTTATTCACATCCATATATAAAGTTAATTAAATTGAGTTATTTACAAAAAATAATTTATTACTCCTTGTTTCATGTAGGTGCATCTCTACAGCGGGGTTCTTCGGTTAACAGAAGGCGGAGCACTAGCAGATCTGCAGCCATTCCATGCCCTGGAGGTCGACAGGGGACTCATAACTATACAATTGTGCATGATGTACTCTTTGTTGATAGTTACAACAAATTAAATTGTTTCACATATGTATATTTAATCATCAACTTGTATATCTCTATTTTCATAGATTCGCCTAGGCATTCTATGCCGACACACACTCCTGTTGGGGAGATGAGCGACAACCTCTTTGTGCATATGAGTGGCAAGGATCAGGATACTGTTGGTGTCGATGGGGAGGATCCCAAAAATATAGGTAGATTAAATGCATATATATATTTCTTCCAGTTATCAGTACCTTTAATCTATATTGATTTCAAATTCACCGACAATTGATGTATGTATTTTGATTGACATTTATGTTTTCATCTAATTTTTAGGTGTTGCATAATAGGGCATGGACCCTCCCGAGGAAGCACCATGGGAGGATGATATCACATGTATCACGCTACAAGACATTACCAGTTAGCATGAGTGTTTGCAAGAAAACATCCTCTCCATTCCAAAGGACTCTCCTACATCATGTTTGATGCACATGATGTTAGAGGCAGTAAACAATCTACGAAAGGCCTATAGGTCCATCTGACCATTCAGTTCTCTTTGGATCTCTTCATGTTAGAAAATAATGGCTACTGTGAAGGGTATTGCTAAATGGGCCGTAGTGATAGATACACCAGCTGGCCATGATGTGATGGGAGCATTATTTGATATCTCTCCTGACTGCGCCCCTAGTCAACCGCTTAGACTCTAGAAGTTTAAGCTAGAGGATACATCACCTTATGTATATGATAGGTTAATTGGAGCATTGACCATGTTTCCCCACCATGAATAGGTTCCACTATACTTTGTAAAACATGTCTATGTAGAGTTTGTCCTCCATATGCACCTAGATTACACAAGCATGTTGTCACATGCCCGAATTTTGAAAGAAAAAAAAATTATATTATTTGGTATTATTTGAGGACAATATGTTTAATTTTATGAAAAGTTGTAATTAATGACTCACCAGAGTCAAGAATATTTAATCTAATTCTGAATATTTTACTTATAAAAAAATAAAGGAGGAGACAACAGCTTAGGAGAGCTGTTAAAAGAGTGTTTATTGGTCAAATTGGTGGAGGAGATTGGGTGGAGAGCAAACTGATATGTGGCAGCATCCTCAAACCCCTTCCAACTGTTGTAGGTGGCAACCTCCCTACATTTGGGGACATGATTCTCCAAGAAAGTGGAATCAGAGCAGGTGGCTCAATTAATGAAAACTGGCCCAAAAGACCTAGGAAATCTTTATACAAATTTCCATTGAAGAGAGTTGAGGCTACTCATTCTAAAGAAGCAATCATTCAGGTGAATGAATGTACTTCAGAGAAACTCAATGGAAGGGAAAAGTGTATTGAATGTACTTTAGTTTGTAGAATGTTAGAATCATGTACTCATTATTTTGTTTTGCTGTGTTAGTATCTGAGTCCGATTGATATATGAATCTTAAAGATTTAGTTTGTAGAATGTTAGAATCTAGTAGTATTTTTAAATGATTGAAGAAATGAACTTGATTGGAAAAGTAATGTGTTAGAATAGAAATAATTTCTAGACTGTGTTTTTCCACACCTAGAAAACCAGGCAGTACTTTGGCACAGGTAGAATGTTTAAATAGATAAGAGAATGTTTTAGTAAACAAGAATGTGTATTTGCAGACAGTAGAATAATTTTGTTTATGTTAAAATATTATGAAGGTTAAACAATGTTATGATATTTTTATATTTGTTTGTTTTCACCTAGTAACTGAATGAAATGCAGCAGAAAATCCACATTAGAGTTACAATGATTACATACAGATAAGTATTTAAACGAGCTACTAGTCACTTAGTTTATTTTCTGACAATATCAACTAAATTTAAGACTAAAGTCCTTAAAATTGTAGAGAATAAACTGAGTTACATAGTCTCTTTTATATCTTTTCAAGAACTCTCAATAAATTCTACTTAGCAGTTTAGTAAATAAGAACAATGTAAATATAAATATTAACTAGTATGAAACTACAAATTTTACATATGTAGAAACTATTTTATAAATATCAGCTAGGCTTATACATGTGAAGGAAAAGTTCAGGGTTAAAACCCTAATCAATTTATTTAATTATTATAAATCAAAACATCTAAATTGTAATCCATTTATCTGGATAATTATATAAATAAACAATTAAACTACTACAGACTCGTTACAGTCCTTCTTGAAAATAAATGTATAGTACAATTTTTTTTTAAAATATCACAACACCCCTGTAATAATAATTCAACCGAATTAAACAAGTAGCAAAACCCTGTTAATAATAAATTGAAGAACATATTTAGACAAGGGTTTCATTTCAGGAAAACCCTAGTTTGTATATTCTGAACAAGTAGGTTAATATTATAAATTACACACTACGACTGGCTTACAGTCTTAAATAATAACAATAATCTATTTACAAAAGATATTAGACAGTAATGTTCTTCATTAACAGTCGATTACGAAAAACCCTAACATACACAGAGTCACAATATACAATATTACTAGAAAAATGAGACTGAGCTCGAAGTAAATCTTTCTTAAAACCTAATGTATTACATTGACAGGCCGTAAGGCTGAAAACTTAACCAAATTACAACACCTGACTCAGGGTCAGGACTACCCAACAACATAGCGAGGGTTTGTAAACAAAATAGAACAAACAACTTTTTAAAAACCATGTATTTAATGGAGAAACCGGACATGCTTCCAAGCTCAGGGTTTCACCATCGACAACCTTGTCTACAAGCAGGGTGAGAACGCATTCTTTGAACCGAGGGCTTACCAGATGGAGCCATGAGTCCTCAAATCTAGCCAGCATTATCTTCGTCAATGGTTACAAGAGCTATGATGAGTTCCTGCAAGGAGAGCACGATGCTGTGCCTTATTACAAGACTATTTTTCTATTGAAAACCTAATTGTAAAAACAACTTTACTGTGATTCTATCATTTTTAAAAAGAAAAACAAAGATTTTACCTTTAATAAAAGAGTATTGAACAGTCTAGCGAAGAGACTGTCACCAGCTATGAATTACACATACAAAATATCCAAACCCTATGATGTCGATGGAGCACAACCAGTAGCAACGAAGCATTAGCTTCTCACAATAGTGATAGGCCACGGGGAAAGCAAGATGGAGCTAAGGACATGCTGCGAGCCAAATGTAAACAAAACCAGTAAAATATTGCATAGTAAAACCCATAGCTAAGAAGGTTGGAAACAAGACCGAACTCAGGAGACTATATCAACTTTAAACCAAAGTTTTAGAGCAAGCTAGTACAAGAAGAACCCTCACGGCCGCCATGAAACTATGCAAAGTAGCACGAAGGCCAGTGTGAACTTCGGAGGAAAAATGACAAAGTGAATAGGGTTAAAAGATTTTATATCACCAATAGATGGATAGGAAGTGACCACATGGCCTTAGATGATTCTAACCACGCAAGGGTCGATTCCAAAGTCCACCTAAGGTTCAATCATCAAAATTATTAAAACAATTATTTTTATCAAACTATGCATGAACTATGAAGTACGCATATATATATCACACTGATATGCATACTTAAACTATATCATAATGTTGATAGTTTCAAATTTAGCGTATGGCTAAACAATAATTTCTTGACGAAGTCCCTAGTGAAAGGTGGTAACCACTTGAGCTTATGGATAATCCCGAAGTCGATCATGCTTAGAACCTTTCTTTCTACAATTAGATTTATATACTTGCAAAATTATGATAAAGTATGCATGTATTATACTCCAAAATTATCACTTAAAAACCAATGGCTTGGGTGGTTATAATATATGGAGTGGAATAGAATAGTAAAAGATTATAAACATGAATTTTACAAGGTTTGACTTTGGTTTAAACTTTCATAGACATTAGTTGCTTCTTGACTTGTCAATACTAGTAATATACCATAATTTTTATTCAGCAAGATAGTTTGTGATTGTTCAAGATAACCTGTACTTAGCATAGTGAAGAATTTTGATCATCGTAGAAAGATCTACCATAATATCTACTATAAACATTAACTTAATATAAGAGAGGCATTATGGTAATAGTAAATTACAATGGAATAACCATTCTCAAGTCTATAGTCATTGGAACGACACTAATTGACTTAAATTTAGGAAATAAGGGTAAATAGTGTTCCATCTTGAAACGATGCAGTTATTTTTACAATAATCAAGGTTATAATGTCAAGGAGATTTCTATGCAGTAACATCCCTACAGAATGCAAATAATGATCAGATTGGTACTTTAGTAAATAATACGGTAATGTATGTGGTTACAATAGTACATGTAGTACGATATTAATGTAAGTAAGAAAGTTGATAACTTGTTAGTGAGCAACTATTTTATTTTTACATACAAGTAACAGGGTGATAATTTCCATAAGTAGTTAGGTAAAAATAAAATCAAAACATATATTCTATAGAGAATCTTTACTATCAATATTGATAGAAGCTCTTTCATGAATAAAAACAAATAGTACAAATAAATATAACATTTGCGAGATAAGCATGTTAAAATAGAAGTAAATATACAACAAAGATTACAAGCTTAGAGTTCAGAGTAACTATCTTTGGTTTCGCTAAGCTTAATAAAGAAAGCAACCCATATCTCTAAACTCTGCTTACAACAAAAACTATAGAAGATAAATTACTTTACCTCACTGAATTTGCCTGAGATTTATCAGCTTATTTTACTGGCATATTATTTGCAAACAGAAATACTTCTTGCTACCTTATGAATTAAAACGTTTACTTTTTTATCGTACCTATTAAACCTGTAAGAACCAATAATCCATCTGCATTGGCATAAATGCTAAGTAATACCAGGATTCAAAGTTAGTTTCCACCTACTTTCCATAAAGTAGACTTATTAGTAAACTAAAAGAAAACAGAATGCAAGTAAATATTATTTACGTTCCAAAAAAGAAGTTGGTTTAGTTAACGTAATTTGAAAGTGTATAATAATAATCGTTGGACTGTTTCATTTTCCACTAACCATTAGCTATTAGTAAACCTCATATTCAGCATTTTATGTTATCTTAAAAAAATTTAATTTTTGTGAAAATTTGGGGTTTTTGACATGTGGTATCAGAGCACAAGGTTCAAACGCTAGGCTTTGATGAAGCCCAACTTGCTTTTATGAACCAATGAATTCAAATTATTTTTCTGATGTTATTTTCTTTTAATGTTATTCAACAGAGAAATTGTTTTTGAAGTTTAAAAACGGGTATGGAAAGGCTGGAGGAATATGCGGAAGAGGAATCTCTATAGACTGAACAAGAAAACTTACCAAGAGACCCTATACAAGAATATCTAACCACTAATTCCTTAGAACTATTACAAACAGTATAAGACTTAAAATCTGAAATGGAATCTGTTAAACGAGAGAATGAAAGGATTCTGAGGGCTTAGGAGGAGCTGAATCGGATCCTAATAGAAATATTTCAAACTAAGGGAAGGGAAAAAAGAGCTAATTCAGAAGATACAAGTCATCAACATAAATATAAAAAGATTAAACAGACTAAAAATGAAAGCAGCTCATCTTCATAGGTATTTGGTGATTAACGTAATTTTCATTCCACTAGTAATAGTAGTGATGACAATAATTATACTAAAAAGAGAAAATATAAACCCTGTGAGGAAATTTCTGGGGAGTTTAAAAATATTAAACCACCAACATTCAATGGAGAGACTGAGAAGGGGGCGGAACTGGAATCCTGTTTATCTCGAATTAAGAAGTACTTCCATATTTATAACTATTCTAACCAATTAAAGGCTAGAATGGATATCTACAATATTTCAGGAAATGTTGATATTTGGTGGAAGGGCTTGAAGAGAGTGAAGGGAATAAAAGTGGAGAATGTAAATTGGAGTACCTTCAAGAGGTACTTTAAAAATAAATTTTTGTTCGAGCAGTACTATGAAGAGAGAGAAAAAGAATTCTATGAGCTTAAATTAGGATCAGTGACTAAGAAAGATCTAAACAACAAGTTTTTAAGTCTATTTAGGTATGTGCCATATCTTGTAGATGAAAAACCAAAGGTACAATGATTGCTCAGTTGTCTACCTTATCATATTAAGGACATGATTGAGTATGAAAATCAAAAAACTTTGGAAGAAGCTATGAGGAAAGCCAACTTCTATTATGAATAGAATCGGAAGAAGGAAATCATGGCCAACTAGAAGGCCAAGAAGAATAAAAACCATTATGATCAAAAGAAGAAAGAATTTGTGCCCAACCAGAATTCTGAAAACAATAAGGACATAAATTTTTCTAACAAGAATTTCCAAGGGAATAAGAATAATTCACCAATCAATCAAAATAATTCAAGGGGTAAAGAATATGCTAATAACCGTGGTAATTACACCAAGAACTTTGAACGCAAAGAACCTATAAAGTGTTGGCAGTGTAATGGCCCACATTATGCCTCAGTATGTCCTAATTGAAAAAATACTATCAGTAATATCCATACTATACAGGAGGAGATGATTGTTGGAGACTTAGCAAGAACTATGTGCAGGCTCAATTCAGCCTTGGAGAATCGTCATGTAGACTAACAAACTTCCATGGTGGAAGTAGAAGGTATGATAAACAAAACCCCTATAGCTATTTTAATTGATCCGGGAGCTAGTCTTAGTTATATTTCACCTAAATTGGTAGAAAAATGTAAGCTTCCCGTTGAAAAATTTGAAAATTCTTGGTTGGTTCAGTTAACCATTGGTGCAAAAAGGAAGGTAACTTGTCTTGTAAAAGAATGTGCAGTAGTTATGGATCAATTTGAAACTATTGTAAAGCTTAATGTATTAACTCTTAGTTCTTATGACTTACTAATCGGTATGGATTGGTTAGAACAACATAGGGTGATTTTAAATTGTTATGATAAAACCTTTATGTGTATAAATAATGAGGAAAAATCAATAAGTGTAAAGGGAATCCCTAGAAAAACAACCATAAGGTAGATTTCTGCTCTGCGGCTTAAGAGAGTTGTTAAGAAGGGTTTTAAAGCTTATGCAGTAAAAATAAATAATGAGGAGAATATAAATAAAATAGACAAATTAAAATTGGAGGACATACCAGTTTTAAGAGAGTATGTTGATATATTTCCATAAGAAATTCTTGGATTACCTCCGAAAAGGGAACTAGACATTACCATTGAGCTGGTACCTGGTGCAGTACCTAGCTCAAAGGCCCCTTATTGAATAAAAATACTCAAACTTAATGAATTAAAGTCATAATTAAAAGAACTTATTGACAAAAAGTATATTCGACCTAGTATGTCTCCTTGGGGGGCACCTGTCATCTTCGTTAAGAAAAAGGATGAAACCATGTTACTTTGCATAGATTACCGTCAGTTGAATAATGTAATGCCCCATATTAACGTTAATTAAAGTTTATTATTAAATACTTTTATTAAACTAAACTTATACCATATTAATGTTAAATTGAAGTTTATTAGTAAATACTTTTATTAAATTAAACTTATACTATATTAATGATTAAATTTTATTAGTAAATAATTTTATTAAATTAAAACTAATTATTTTACCGACTTTACAATTGCGTAAAACATTAAAATTGGTAATGTATGACATTTTGACACGTACAAGTCAAGATAAATACATTACACATGTCAGACCTATTGGAACGGCACTACCCATGATAAAATAAAATAATAATGTAAGAGGCGGTGGAAGGAGGTATAAGGAGGGGGGTTTTGGGATTTCACGGGAGGCCGTGGAGAGGTTGGATTTATTTTGGGGAAAATTGGACTCTGCATGAGGAAAACGAAGAAGAAAAATACTTGAGAAGGGGGACAACTCAAGGATGACAGTATCTGTAAATGACTGAGACTGAGAAGATAAAGAATGGAGAGGAATATGCTCTCAGTATTATTGGTCTGTGGGCTCGGGGGCTAGGAAACCCGTGGGTTTCCTAGGGCCAGCACATGATGAGAGCTGGTCGGCAGGGAGGCACATCATTTTGTTGATTAAGGCTCGGACAGAAAGCTGGAAGAAGAAGGAACCGGGTTTACAGCAAACTGTTGGATCTACCACGAATTCCAGGTATTTAAATTTCAGGTATGTAGATACTAAACTCATGCATGCTATTATGGTCTAATTTATGAAAAATTCATGAAGTTCTCAACATGTACAGCTCAAAATTTTCCCTTGAATATGTTTACAGTTCATACTTGTATTTACATATGTCTCTAAAATTTATAGAACAGACCTGGATATAAATATGTAAGACAATCTAACTGTTTTGATAGAGAACATTACAGAGAATTGGACATAGTGCTCTACCCATTAGGCAGAGCACTACAGAATGGTATCAAAGCATAGGCTCGAACACTTAGACCTAGACTACCACGACTTCGCATTATTTTTAACGCCTACAATAACTTAGAACAAAAAAAAATTGATATGGAGTGGCATGAACTTTGATTTTTTTTTTATTATTTACTTGCACGAAATTTCTGCCTCTTTAAATTACCTGCATGCACGAGCAAAAATGGAAACACCAGTAGAAAATATGGATACATTTGAAAACTGCATATATATATATATATATATATATATATGTATGTATATGTATATATCGCAAGAGAGAGATTAAAGAAAAAAATAACCTGGAACCGTCCAAAATGCTGCAACGCGGATGGACTTCATTTCGATCCAGACTAAGTTTCCTGGGATTTTTCATCACACAAAACTCATACTAATATTCGTTTCTCAGCATCTACTAAATTACTTCAAATTCCATTGATCGAATAAACCAAATAATTTTGAGTAACCAAATTATAGAATTCCAATCTTAGAATCAACAAGAATTAATTTCAAATAATCATGTCCCAGCAATTTATTCATAAGACAAAATAACGCTAGGATAAGTCGTGTTAATTCTGTTTTCAAAAACAAGAGCTTCAGCAATTTCTTTGAATGTGAAACAGGTAAGGAAACTATACAAAGCTAACATTATCAAAACTATGAGTAATGAATGCTCTGCTCAATAGGTTACTTGCTGAATGTTGGAATAAAAACCAAATCTCACATAAAGAAGAAAATTCAAAACTCGAAGTTGTGCATTGCAAAATGAGGGTTTCTAGCAGTCGTTAGGGCTTGTATGGTAATCTACTATCAGAAAACACCCATAAAATAAGGATGTTGTCAGCGAAACTTCCATGGTTAATTTCTTCCTCCCATGAATCAGCTAAGCAATTTAAGGCGCTTACCTGGGATTATGAAGGCATTGGAAGAGATGGTGGATAAATGATAAATAATAAAAGCAATGCAGCATTCAATTATATGTGCAATAGAGAACTCATAAGCTATTCCACAACCTATTGCAAAGAATTTCGAGCAATTAAACATGAGAATGAACGCACTCTCATGTGTTAAAATGGAGGACTTTTGGCTTCTTGATAGGAAGGGAAGATGATAGTGAAATACGGAAAGCATTCCACTGCTTCCCTCGCTGAGCTTCTTCCACAACTCTTCTTACGTCACTCTTCTTCCTCTACGCTTCTTCAGTAGAGAAACATACAATTCCTGATAAATGATAAATAAAAACTAAATCATTTACAGATGATGTAGTTTTAAGATTTTTGTAGAATGAGAACAAAAAAATTCCTTTCATAAGACAGAATGAAGCAAATATCATCACCAGAACTTTTTATTTCAGTCTCAGAAACGTATGGGAATCTCCCCCAAAGTTTTCAAAAACCTGTATCTCTGAAATTCTGAGTAAAAAAAAATTATATATATATATATATATATATATTGAAATTTCTAAGGGTTCACAACTTGCTTAATTGCAGAAATCAAATCATATTGTTTGCCGAAATAGTGAATTTATCAGAAATTCGTTAAGACAACAATTCCAGAATTGACAGGAAATTTAAACAAACCCTAAACCATCTTTCAATATTTAGAAATTGCAGAGAATATTTGTGGAAATTGTATTTCTAGTTCATCATCAATTGCTATTCTTCAGCACTAACAAGCCTGCGATAGAACTACATATGACCATACTGAAATTTTGGAAATTATCAAAATTATCCCGGGAGAAATTTTGGAAATTATCAAAATTAGCCCGGGAGAAGTTTCTCGGACTTTAAATCTTCCCTAGATTAATAAAATTTAGAAATCCCAATTCTGTAATGTATAATTAGGTCATACAAGCTTTTTTTAACCAGACTTGACATGCTGTTAGAGCTTGTATTTTTCGTTCAATCAGTCTACGGGAAATAGAAGAACGATATTATCAAGAAACGACAATAATACTTCACGATATCTCCGTTCCGCCACAGAAATAGCAGCTTCTGGAGCTCGACAGACTCTTAGCTAGATCCAAAGGGTAAAAGAAAATAGAAGAGCAAAAGCAAACAAAAACCCAGCAGAAAAAATAAATAAATAAATAATAAATAATAAAAAACCCCAATTTGCTCCAAATTTTACAGTAAATCGATGTTCTCAGCTCAACCTTGCACTCAGAAGCGGAATACAGCGTCTAAATGGCCAAAATCGCAGCAATTCCAACAATTCTAAAAGCTTGTTCGCCGGGATACCACAATGCTCGCAGCGTAGTAGAAGAAGCTTTCTCAATACAAGGTCTTGTGAAGTTATTTCCACATCTAAAGGCATCTGCAAGGCGAAAGAATTATTACTAACATTAAGACCTCGACACCCTTGGCCTGCTGGGCAGAGAAGGACCTCGCGTGCGGGTGAGAGCGAAAGAGTTTGTGAAGGGGGCGTGGGAGGAGTCCCACTGCATGTTGGTGGGCAGGTGGGGCGCATGCAGCCTCCAGTCACGTGGGTATGGGGCTGTGTGGGAGATAAGGAAAATATGTCGGCTTTAATCTTGATTTCACGAGCCGCGTGGCCTGCTTCATGTACGGTGTAAATACCAAATAAGGTATAATGCGTAGGGTTGAAATTATTTTAGTTTTATAATGTTTTAATGGTTATAAAAACATATAATAAATTTTACGTTTTTAAATTTTATTATGTTTTAAACTTTGCATATATTCAATTTAGAATTAAAGTCAATTGTTTAAAGCACGGTTATTTAAAGTTATTATAGGAGTACCTATTGATGGAGGTCTACCGGATTGGTCTTCCTCTATTCCGTGTGCGCCACAAGCATTATCTAACAACTGTGTATCCATGACCGCCTCACCGATGCAAGCAGAACCCATAGCAATTAGTGATTGTTTTGGCACTATGTTATCTCTCCATCTACCTGCTAAACAGAAGAAATAAGACTGGAAGATCGACCAAAGTGGATTGTATTGTATCTATCATCCAGCTATCTATTCTCTGAGCTGAAAATGGAGAACCTAGCTGGATGGCAGCTATTTACAACAGATATTTTCCCGCCTGCTAGTCCAACTTTATCTGATAGGATTGGTTCCTACAAAATTCTGGTTTTTACATGCCTACCTCCAGCCTACTATACATGCGTATTCTGCCCATTGCGCAGTAAATTCGTCATATATTCATAGGAAGAACTTTTGCTTTTGGAAAAATCAGGTAAGATGCTCCATTAAAAGTTGACTGTGATTAAAGCTTTCTTTGCAAGGGTTGTGAGTTCAGATCGAAAGCGACTAGCTCAATTAATTAAGACGTAGAGAAGAACTCAATGTATGTAGGACTTTTGTTGTGTTTCATTATATTTCCGAATAATGCTACAATTAATCCTTCTTCCACCGACTGCTTTCTCTTCTTTAAATGCTCAACAAATTATGCGTTGATGTGAAGAAACGAATTTTTTTTTCCAGTGTTTTGTTTTTGATAGCTATACTGCATGTGATTTTACCTCTTTCCCCAAAATATAAGAAACTCCTTCATCCAAATAAACCCCTTCATCCAAATTCGTCAATGGGTATCCATAAAAAAAAAAACAATTTATTTACTTGTTTGATGTATTGCCCATCGCTAATTGCAATATCGTTCAGATAATTTTGAACGTCGTGATATTCAAGGGATTTAATTGGAGGTACACTATGATTAAATACAAGTTCTGCAGTACTAGACTCTAAGAATGGTTCAACTTCATAGACGCATTCAGTGAGCAAACTCTCTTCATGAGAAATTTCACATCTCCCACATCCACTATACCCAATCTAAATATTGACACAGTGCAGCGCCTTGAAGCATTAACAGGCCGATGATGCGCGCCCTATTACAATGTAAGAACCCAGATATGGAGAACCTGAATCGGGATACCATCAAGTGGATCCCTACACCTCAACGCCCCCTCTCCACTCCCGAACCGAGACCAGACCGACCGGAATCCCTCACACATGCAAGCGATAGATGCTTACCAGTCAGCAATGACATTAATACTAGCAAATCTAGTGAGTCCAGCCATCTCTAAATAAACCCACAAATATAAAAAGCTAATAAACACGGATAGGGGGATGCCGCAGCTAGGATTCCCAGGATTGCCATTTGCAGGCTAGATGGATGTGTGGGTGGCTGGGAATCAGATTCAGGGCCCATTAAAACAACCATTCCATCGTTATCAAGTAAATTTGTAGCGCCCAAAATTACCTCTTCCAAAATTCGACTACTAACAAAACGATCAATGTCATCTTGATAAACGTCAAAATTAAATCCTCATTCAAAGGTGTATATAAATGGTGTATTTCATTATGAATATATTTTTAACTTTTGTTTATGGTATTTAAATAAGGGTTGGTAAAATTGACCAGAATTTATACGAATCACATTAGGAATATATTTATTTCAGTTAGGTTTGGTAAATTTGACGAGGATCTCCCAAGAGTGATTGGAACTTAGGGCGGCAAATAAGTAGTTCACCACCGTCTACCACGTGGATCAATCTCAGCTCGCTTACCATGCACATTAATACGCTCCAGCAAATGAAATTTGAACCGTTAATGAAGTCGTCCTTTCGAACTCTGAACAGGGCTGTTTATGGTTACCATGGCAATCAATACTGTAACTTGTTGATTTAACATGACTCCAATAATGTATGCTGCAACTCAAAACCCTATACCCTAATGCTTCCAGGAACCCTAAACCCCAACTTTTAAAGCCCTGGATAGCGCATGAATTGAACAGTAGATTTTCTTTTATCACACTTAAGTATAACATAAAAATATATTTGACAGGCACCAAATTTAAAAATATATTTGACAGGCACCAAATTTCTACGGACAATAAATGACAGGAACCCAAAAAAAATAAAAAAATAAAAAAATAAAATATCCACTAATCCACTAATGAATATTAAATACAATTTCAGTGCTCAAAAAGTTTCACCTACAGTTGGTGCAGTGTTTTTTATTGGTCTAAATGAACCATCTGTGCATTATGAACGGGTTCTAAGAAAACCTGTAACTATTCTGATTCAGTTTATATGTTTGTAACTAGTAAAATTTAAGTCTTTTTTCTTCAATCATGAAAGTTAGCTCTCATTTTCTTTGTTAAATTTACATTGGCACATAGTTTGATATTTGTTTTCTAAAACAGTTATTTATTTATATTTTGAAGCACGCATTTTATAGTGTTTAAAAAAAAAATTGTATTTTAAATTGAGTAGAAATATTCATTTCAACTTGTTAATTAGCTATTCCATAATAAAATACGTGTAATATCTTATCTCTTAGAAAGAGATCAGATTTGTTCTCAAAGCTCCTCAACTTTAAACTTCTGTGAACCATTGGATTTGTATTTGGGAAAATGCATTGGATTTGTATTAGATCTGCAAATTATTTGTAGTGGGTACTAAATGCTTGCCTTTTTGAGAGAATGGAAGATCTGTAGGTTAGAATTAACGCTGCTCTTTGTTCTAGAAGCTATATTGAGGGATAGAAGATTTTGCAAATAAAAGTTAATGTGAGAATAATGTCATCACAAATAAATACATATACATGCACATGTGTGTGTTGGTCATTTAGCACATAACATTTCAATGTCATCATTAACCTAGATTCCACTAAAATCCAGTTACATACACAAAACATGCTTTATTGTTATTTTTTATTTTTTATTTTTATTTTTAAACTGAACCACGTAGTGCACCTTTTGCACAAGTGTAAAACAATACGATAATTGAAACAAATGCGGCATCACATTATCCATAGTGTTCTATAGAGTGTATAGGCCAAGGTTTCACGGTAAAGAATAAATTGTATCAGAAGAGTAAAGAGGGGTAATTAGTTGGGGACTAAGTTAACATATTTATACATAAAATGTACTAAATAAATGGTTCAAATATACATGTAGGTTAAATGTGTCAATTTTACATGTGGGATAACATAAAGAACAAAATTTGGATAGAGTGATTTTTTAAAGTTTAAAATATATATATATATATATATAAATAAAAATAAAAATGTTAAGGTGTATAGAAGATGTATGGTGAATTAATAAACATGTTAGTAATAATGAATATAAAGTTTAAAAATGAGTATAAATCAATAATAATAAAAGCATGAGAGATGTATATATATATATATATATTTGTGGGTGTTAAAATTTCAAAATATGTTGTTGGTAGTGTTAACGTTTTCTTAAAATTTTATTAAGTGTAAATTTATTTATGAGAAGTCAACTAGGTTATAAAGGGATCACCTTCTAGGTGCAAAATCATATTACCTAAGTTAAATTATGATGAAATTATTTATCGAAGATTATGCGCGTTGTTACAAAATTTTAAGCAAGGGGATAGAAAGAGTACGCATAACTAATTCAACATTATAATTAAATACAATGTACTCTAACGAGGATGTTGATTAATTATGAGTTAATAGGAACGTCTCTTGATTAGTTTTGTGTGTCCTAGTGTGCATACAAAAGATTAGGTTATGTAAAAGTTCCATTTATCTTGTAAGGATACCCTATGTTAGGAGTGGTGATCACATGGTTGTATGAAGTACCAATCTAGAGATAGTATGTCAACATTCCTAGGGATGCCTAAGCGATTGCATTATTATAAATATTATTTATATTTTAAACTTGATATACACGGATTAATGAAAACATTAAAGGTGCTAAAGATACATTTTGATGAGCATTAAAGGGAGTGGTGCAATAGAATGGTTAGTTGTGTAATTAGTAAGTGACTAAGAGGTGTGAAAGTAATGATGATATCAATGGGTAAAAATATGTAATAACTAAAGTAGATTGAAGAGCGTTAGCAATAAATGAATGGTAAAAAAGGGAAAATTGTTTTAGGACTATTAATAGGAATTAGTATAGAAGGAGATGAACGTATAAATGGAATTCACATATTGTCGTAGAAAACGATATGACAAGCATGCAAACTAACAATTAAACTTCATATTATAGAAGTGTATCGCATTATTAAAATTACCAAGAAATAAGTAGTGCAATTGTAAGTATTCTATGTATAATGTGCCACTCATGGTGTAAGAGTTATATTTAAAGAAAAATTATTGATAAATGAGAGTTGATTAATAAACATAGTGGACTTCATGTTATTAAGACACTAGACCACTCACAATATGGATCCTGAAAAGTCATAAGCCATATAAATTTATGAGATCATAAGTCGTATAAATGAGAGAGAGAGTCAACAAATAATTCAATTCCTAAACAAGCCCTATATAAAAAGAATAATAATTTAATAATAATAAAATGAAGAATCAAAATAAATGATATTTGGGCTATAACATATTCTTATTAATCATAGCAAGACTATAGAACACTGTATAAATTGTTGTTGATAAGAATGTAGTAAGGTATAATGAACCTTGATGCATCTTACAAATGGGGATCCTCGAGGAGGACACAAGTAGTTACTAGGATATGTTTTTCAGATATATTAAGTGATAAAAGAAGTAAAATAGTAAAATGACATCGATAGGTTGATCAAGTAAAGGTTCAAGTGGGACTACCATAACTAATGAATTCTAGTAGTAAGACACCTATATTATGCATAATAATATCTTCTTATAATCGTATGTAATGCCCATAATTGACTAGACATATCGACATGTTACATTTTATTTTCTTAGTAAAACGTTGGACTCAGTTCGACTGAGTAAACCATATTTATGACATGATAGATGTTGCTACTATGTCTAAGATGTTACTATGCTTATGTTGATACATTGACTGTGATTGTGAAGTTACTATGTTATAGTTATCATGATATTCCTTTGTTCATAAAAACAGTGTATGTTTTCATCATTGATAAATGTAATAGATATAAATGATGTATGGGTATCGACCCATGATGTGATCAATTTAATGAGTTATACAATGAAAGGAAATGTTGTTGATAATATGAACCAACTGATGATTGAATGGAGATATTATTATGAATATATGTTTTCAAAGTACTAATCTGCAAGACACACAGGCTATGTAATAAATGGATACTTTATATGAAGTGTGGTATAGTACCTATTTCTACAGAAGAGCCTTGATTACCAAAATTGATGATACGATGACACAGACCAATAATCTCGATAGCAGCAAAGTATGTTTTTGATAGGGTATATAGACCCAGGATGTTGAGAGGGATGGATGTGTTCCACCCTATGTTTTTAGGACACCCGAGGTCGTGGGAGGGCAGTGCTGAGACACGCTCCCCATGTTTTTGTGATGACAATGGTTGAGTACCCGAGGTCGTGGGAGGGCCGTGCTCAGACACGCTCCCCATGTTGTTATTATGATGATGGTCGGATGCCTGCTATGAGAGGTTAGGTCCGCTGTTCAACCGACGCTATCGCTCTCAGGCTCTTGTGTGGTCAGATCGGTGAAGCCGACATCCACTTTATACTAGCAGAGGAAGGATAGGGAGGATGCAGACGTAGGTTAGGATGTGTGGACATTTTAGTTATTATGGTTGAAGGTTGGATAATTATGATACCGGACTAGTGATGGTAGGTACCAATCTTAACTAACTAAATAATAAGAACAGAATTGTTAAATAACTCCGAATGTCACAAGAAATTATATTATATCT
>LPNX010411193.1:72174-83013 GCA_001517045.1 Pseudotsuga menziesii
CTATTTCTCACAATTGTATTTTCGTTGTGCTATCTTTTTAATATATATAAATATATTTATTAAAGAGTAATTGCCATATGAGCCTTGAAATATTTCAGCCTATATAGTGTGGTAAAAGCAGCTTTTCAACTATTCATGAAGCATTAAGTAAATTAATATAAGAGTTAGCTCTTCACACTTCAGCTATTGCGCGGTTCCCTTGTTTTAAAAATCAAAGCATTGTCTTTCTTAATCGACTTCACTTTATATACCAAAGACTACCATGCTAGTGATTAAATACTACTCCTTAATCTCTTAGTATTTACAAGCACACAACAAATTATTCATTGAGTTTCTCAGTTCCCCTTTTCCGGAAAGCCCTTTCCCCCTAGTGGGTTCGTCGCCAAATGTCGTTTTAGTCGTTCAAAGCTTTCATTCGTTAACCTATCAATTTTAACCATAACTTGACAGAAGTTTATAGTCTATACTTACAGTGATATTCACTTACACTATGAGCTCTAGGTCGAGGTGGTGAGGGATGTTACAATTATACTCCAAACTTATCACTTAAAAACCAATGGCTCGGGTAGTTATAATACATGGAGTTGAATAGAATAGTAAAAGATTATAAACATGGATTTTACAAGGTTCGAATCTGGTTTAAATTTTCATAGACATTAGTTGCTTCTCAACTTGTCAATACTAGTAATGTGCCATATTTTTTATTTGGGAAGATTGTTTGTGATTGTTCAGAATAACATGTACTTAGCCTAGTGAAGAATTTTGATCATAGTAGAAAGATCTACCATAATAGATACTATAAACATTAACTTAATATAAGAGAGGCATTATGGTAATAGTAAATTACAATGGAATAACCATGCTCAAGTCTATAATCATTGGAACAACTCTGATTGACTTAGATTTAGGAAGTAAGGGTAAATAGTAATCCATCTTGAAACGATGCAGTTAATTTTATAATAATCAAGCTTATAATGTCAAGGATATTTCCATGCAGTAAGATCCCTACAGAATGCAAATAACGATCATATTTGTACTTTAGTAAATAATATAGTAATGTATGTGGTTACAATAGTACATGCAGTACAGGGTTAATGTAAGTAAAAAAGTTGATAACTTGTTATTGAGCAACTGTTTTTTTTACATACAAGTAACAGGTTGATCATTTCCATAACTAGTCAGTTAAAAATAAAATCAAAACATATATTCTATTGAGAACTTTTACTATCAATATTGATAGAAGCTCTTTCATGAATAAAAACCAATAATACGAATAAATATAACGTTTGGAAGATAATCATGTTAAAATAGAAATAAATATACCACAAATATTATGAGCTTAGAGTTCACAGTAAGTATATTTGGTGTCCCTAAGCTTAATAAAGAAAGCAACCCATATCTCTAAACTCTGCTTACAAGAGAAACTATAGAAGATAAATTACTTTACCTCACTAAAGTTGCCTGAGATTTATCAGCTTATTTTACTAGAATATTATTTGCAAACATAAATACTTCTTGATACCTTATGAATTAAAACATTTATTTGTTCGATCGTACCTATTAAACCTATAAGAACCAGCAATCCATTTGCATTAGCATAAGTGCTAAGTAAGCCCAGGATTCAAAGTTAGATTCCACCTACTTTCCATAAAGTAGACTTATTAGTAAACTGAAAGAAAACAGTATGCAAGTAAACCTTATTTGCGTTACAAAAAAAAAGCTACTTTAGTTAACATAATTTGAAAGTGTATAGTAATAATCGTTGGACTATTTCATTTTCCGCTAACCATTAGCTATTAGTAAACTGCATATTCAGCATTTTATGTTATCTTAAAAATTTTTAATTTTTCTGAAAATTTGGGGTTTTTGACACTCGTCATCCAACTTCTATGGTGCTGGTGGGGGACTCTGTCATATGCATCCTGGGCCTAGGAGAGATCCTGGACCTCAGCCAAATCCACAGCCTTTGGTAGTTTTCCCATCTACGACCATCCTTAGGATAGATGATGTAGCTGAGTCATCTCAGCTAGTGACTAAGGAGCGTGGTGCATTGGCATATGCGACACGCATGGCATTGCATGGTACCATGATGGCTATGCAGGAAGAGAGACACAGAGAACCCACTGCACCTATGGAGCTTGAGTTACAATGGGTTGTCGATGATGTTCTCAACATTATTGATCACAACACAATGCTGGAGTATGCTATCATGGCTCGCCATGAATATTTTGGACTCTATCATAGATGCAAGTCTCGACTGATGGGAAATGTATATCTTTATTGTCATCATTTGATTTTCATGATTGTAATGTATCCTCAAATGAATATTTCTTTAACTAATACTTTGCTTTGTGTTAAACCTCCATGAACGAGCCTGATTTCATGGAGGTCTTATTTGGCAGTGATGCATCCATTCGAGGGCCTACTGCAGTTTCATCCGCACACATCGATGAGGTATGTGTTAACTGTCATCCTAAATTTGAATCTATAAATTCAAGTCAATTGTTGAACACGTAATATTTTATATTGTTCCAACTCTCCTCATTTATCTTATTCATATTGTATAGGATAGAGGCAAGGCAATTGCACATGATTCTACAAATCCTTGCTCGAGTCGTACTCATGACATGCCAATCGACGAGGTACTAGTTATTTATGTTCAAATTGTTTGCACATTTATGTTCAAATTATAATTTCCATGTTCAAATTGAAATTCTCAACTTCAAATTGTAATTAATTAATATAACTATATTCATGTCCTGGAAATAGACACAAACACAGGAAGGTACAGATGAGGGCGTTGAAGCCGCTGTGATGTTTATGGATGAGTGGGATGTCGCTCATTGACTAGGTCCTAATGAAGGCTCGTCTTGGCAGCTACCCAACCTCCCAAACCTAACACTCGACTCAAGCGAGGTGACTTCATAGATCTGTGTTTCATATATATAATTGATTTTTTATCACATCCTACATGTAATTTAAATATGTGCTATGTAACTGACTTGTAGAGTTCACGGTTTTAACTTCTGCAGTTCTCAGACCTAGGAAATTTTACTTTTGATGTGCATGAGCAAGACGAGGGGAATACTGCAGCTGGTGGTAGTGTCCATGATGGTCGATCTCTTGATCAATGGCATAGGAGTGATTTGTAGACTATTATTTGTGGACATTATTATTTTGGACTTTATTATTTTGTACTTTATGATTAACGATATATATATAGTTTAAATTTATTAATGTTTTACAATCTCAATGTTATTTAAAAATCATTAATTTTATACAATGTTACAAAATTGTACAATTTTCCAATTTAGTAAATTACAGGTTTACAAAATTTACAAATTTACAATGTAAGATATACTAGTTGCAAATTACAACTACAATGTAAAATTTGATTTTGTATTTCAGAAGAAATTTTGATTTGCTACATCTCAAAAGCATCTCAACTATGTCAATGTATCAAAAGTGGCATATAACTTTCATTAACCTAGCCAATGGGTTATAGGAGTGCACGTATCCATAATACGATCATGGTCAGATACTGGCATCTTCCATCTCTTTGGTTCACCTCTCTTCACCTTGATTTTAATGAGATGTATCCGAGCTGCCACCACCAAATGACTATACTGACAAGATATATATTCAGGCATGAAATCTCTATAAATAATATAGTCACCTTGTCTTCTCACTTTTTTCAAAATGCGGCCCATCACAAATAGGTCACCAACTTGGTATGAGAACTCTCCATCAACAAAGGGTCGTACCGATCTGCTTTTGATTTATGTACACTGCATAGAAAAGTATGCCACATGATCGTCATTTCCCGGTGGTGAAATTACAAGAAATACATCACCTTCATCAAGATTTTCAAATATTAAACAAATATTAAATATATATATGCATGTGTACAAGACTAGAGGTTTAAACATTCAATCAAGTATCATGTACCTTGCTTAACCAAATAAGAAACCCGATCATGATCTAGTGAAACCACTACCTCGTAAGTGTGCATCTCTTGCCATGTCGAAATTAGATGTAGCCCCTTTGGATTAAGAGGGACATATTTCCATTGTTTGACATATGCATCGTTCATGCAATGATCAAACCCCAGTCCATTGGTGTTAATGTAGAACTCATAGAAACATGCATACTTCCTTGTTTCAATGGAAAATATGTTTCCCATGTCTTTACTATGAATTGAATGTAGTTTTCTTGTACTAGGTAAGGTATCGCAATACCATGGCATGGATCTATTCACATATCCAAGGGAAACATAAAAAAAAGAACCTGGATCGAATAAAAAACATCATATTTAGATATATAATAATACAAACACATTTATTAAATTACAATTAAGTTTTTGTTCCTACCTGCACACCGGACTTACTTGTTCACGACCTTGGTGACCCAAATTTTGTGTGCACCAATCAACCACTTATTCTGAGCACTTGAGTCGAGAAGCATTGTGATTCATTTGGTACCTCTAAAGTGCTAGTTTCATGTATGCACCTACGCAATGATGCTCACCATTTCCATACCCTGTTTCAAAAAATATCTAGGTGTGTCAAATACATGTCTCTTTGTGAAGAAGACTCAACCAATAAAATGAGCATGCTGATTTGAACTGTCTCGCACACCCATATGACCAAATCCAGTGTTCTATAAATCACACCCCATTATTTTTGAATGAATCATAAATCAACCCAAATAATTGTTGAGTAAACAATGTGTCATGCTCATGATCATCACTAACATAAAAATTGTATTCCTTGATCACATCGCGTGACTGATGAGTGTTATCCCTACCATCAATGCTCACCTAAGCATGTCTGTACAATACATGTTTGAAGATGGACACCTATTTGGAGTGATAATACTCGCTTTGTATCTCTCTCTGAGGAGAAAATGTGTAATTCTCAGTAAATTCTACCACCTATAGGATTGTGCTTGGCTCAAAAACCATATGAAAATGCTTAAATCATAAAGCTTGCCACCTGGCCCTGTGGGAGTGTTTAATGTATTTGTAAATACAAATTTGAAACTTGTCCATGAATTCTGAAATAGGAATATCATCCTCTTTGATTCCCTCTTCCATCCTTTCTTTATATTATTCTCTGCATATAAGAGCACAACAAGAAGTTTCATCGTTTTCATCTATCTTTACCCCAAATTTAGTGTATTTGTGCAGTGTTTTTCTTGAAACATGGAGTAGCTTTGACATTGTTGCGACCATTTGATTTCTTGAGGTGATTCGTGCCACAATAGTAGTTGTAATTTCCCTACGTACAACATTGATATTGGTTTTTCTTCACTTTCCAAATGCCAATAGTGCCATTGTTACATTTTTAGTTACATTCTCGCATGCATTTTTATTTTTAACATCCTTAAAACCCAACAACTTTGTGGCACACTTTAATTTTTTGTTTTTTTATCAATCCATGTAGGATTTTAGCTTGTGTACTCACTGATTGTTGTTCAAAGTACAACTTGATTATTTTACTAACATGATCTCTGATTATCCGATCAGGGGTCGGGTTCCCGAACTCTTCTTGAGTGGCATCATCCAATCCTCTTAAACAATTAGCAACCATTCCAATGTCATTAAAGCTCCCAATTACTCTTGAGAAATTAGAGGGCCCACGATCCTATGATGACTAGTTAGGATCTAGCAATAAATAAATACAAACTCAAAAATAAATACAAGCTCTTGGAATAAATACAAATAAATGAAAGCTCAAGAATAAAATTTTATTTTTACTTATCATATTGTCATTGTCAGTTAAAAAAACAACAAATAAATTATATAAGATTGAATATGGAGGAATGATGGTTGTTGTAGTAACTGGAGATGAATTTGGACCCTGTTTTAAATTGGATTCCTAATGGTTCAAAGGTATTAACTCGGCCACCAAGGTTGTCTTAGGATTGAGTATTGGAGAAGTACCCCTCACATTATGGTGCAGGTAAAACTATTAACTGCTTGGCCACAAATGACAGCTCTTTGGTTTACCTCATAGGTGGGAATCTAGTCAATTCGGTAGGGGTTGTTGCCCTTTTTGCTTGACAGGTCCTCTCAATGGCTAACTACTTCAGAGTTCCTTTGGTACTTCTGATAATGAGTTTTAGGGAAAATTGCAAGCACTTGCCACAGTTCTTGCGGATGAGACTTATGTCCCAAACCAGATGTTATTAAGTAAATTAGGTTATTAAGTAAAATATGTTATTCTACCTTACCTTAAATAATTTGTAATGTGATTGTAAGTGTAATTATGATTCTAATTGTAATTGTTGGTTTTCTTTGAGTTCATAATTGTCATCAATGCTTAAACCCATATGATTCCAAGTCATTTGTACATGATTGTAATGTAATTCTAACTGTAATTGTTTAATGTAATTGTGATTGTACCATGTAATTATCATCATTAACATAATGCAATGTAAAATTGTATTTGTATTTACTCTACCTCACTGTCCCATTGATGTAAGGTTGGTGCGTATGCACGTTAATGTGATTGTAATTATAATTGTTGATTTTCTTTGAGATCATCATTGTCGCCAATGCTTAACGCCATATGATTCCTAGTCATTTGTACATGATCGTAATGTAATGTAATTGTAATTGTAAAATTGTTTAATGTAACTGTAATTTAATTATCATCATTATCATAATGTAACGTAAAATTGTAATTTGAACACTATGAAAATGACCATATATGAATATGAAATTAAAATCATACTAAAATCGATGAAAGGAGAGATAAGGCTATACAAAATATGAAGAAAATAAGTGCAATGATAAGGCTATATATGCATATTCATTTAGAAGTAGATATTATGCTAGAATATTATGCACTATATTATTATATATATTCATCAACCATTCTCTAATTTCACTGGACAACTCTAGAACTAATAATACTATAATACACTTACTTTGTATATATGTAATTTAGTGTAACTTGGTTAAACATTTTTTTCAATTCTTTCACAACAAATACCATTATTTCACATGTACACATAAGTGGTTTTATAAGGTTGAATATATACATGCACATACAATGTATATAATTTTATGAATTAATTACAAAATTACAATTAAATTCTAAACAATTTAACACACACACACACACACACACATATATTATGAATTAGAACACTATGAAATTGAATATATGAATATGCAATTTATGAAATTATATGAATATGTGAATATATGAAATTATACAATTTACATACTGTTATGAATGTCCATATATATGAATTTATACATGCACATGTACAATGGATACAAGTTTATGAATCAATTACAAAATTATAATTAAATTCTAAATAATTTAACATGTATATATATAAAATTATGAACTAGAACACTATGAAACTGAATATATAAGAATATGCAACATGAAATTAAATATGAATATGTGAATATGAGATTATACAATTTACATACAATTGTTGAGACATATATATGAATTCATACATGCACACACGATGTATATAAGTTTATAAATTAATTACAAAATTACAATTTTATAAAACTATAATTAAATTCTAAACAATTTAACACACACACACACACACACACACACACACACACACATATATATATATATTATGAACTAAAACACTATGAAATTGAATATATCAATATGCAATTTATGAAATTATATGAATATGTGAATACGAAATTATACAATTTACATACAATTATGAGTACATATATATATGAATTCATACATGCACTTACAACATGTATATAAGTTTATGAATTAATTACAAAATTATAGTTACATTCTAAACAATTTAACACACACATATATATATATATATATATATATATATATATATATATATATGAACTAGAACACTATGAAATTATATCAATATACAAATATGAAATTATATGAACTAGATCACTAGGAAAAAGAAATTATATATATGAATATAAAATTGAATAGCTTAAAAATAAACTATACCAATACTGTTGGAAATGACATTTAATTCTCCAATTATAGGTTGATTTGCAACTTCTTCTCCTCTCAAGATTGCTCTTTTTTTTTTCTCTTTCTTTCTCTATATTCCTCTGTTATTTCTTCGGTGTTGCTTTGATTCCTACAAGATATTTTACTTCGACATTTTTGGTTCCCATGGTGATCAATATCAACAATCCAAATTCATACCTACAACAATATCTAAACACAATACGCAATTGTTTCAAATATGATAGTCAATTGTGAAACATAAAATTAGTAACATGTTTATGTATTATTTTGTATGTTTATATATAATTTATTTTTGGAATTCGGGTGGGAATTGAGGTTAGGAGGGTGGTTGGAATCACATTAAGTCTATTAATGCCTAAGTCCATTCCCGGACATTTTTTTATAATTTTTTTACAAAAGCCATCCCTCGATCAAGGGTTTAACAAACCATCGATCGAGGGCCTGAAAGCAGAGATTTATCCCTCTTATTGGAAAATAATTGTTTCTCTGTGTCTTCTAGGGGTGTAAACCATGCCATTCATGGCAGACAACTGAGCGAAGTTCATACCAATAGATTCATCACTAAATCCTCTATCCATTGAGATATCATGCGTGTGTTTTGGCATTGATATTTTTTTTAATTATTTCTAAAACTTATACTTAGAAAACCAAACAACAACTTCGAAGAAACTCAAAGAAAAATATGGAAGGTAAAATATACACATCCAAAAATTTCTTAAAAATGCACCGCCCACACATCGACTTTGGTTTTTCAATTTTTCAAAATAGTGAAAAAAAGCTAGGATGGACACACATGTGTATAAAATCATGTTGAAATCAGATGTGGTCACTTTTTAAAAATAATAAATAATTGTATATTGAGAAATAATTTAACAAAAAAATATGCATACCACCGTGCATTTTGTGTAGATCATGCTCATATATATATATATATATATATATTATTAATGTAAGATTGAATTACTGGGGTTGGTATATATGCATTTCGAGGGCTTCTATCTATCACATGAGTAATAAATCAAGTTTTCATCACCAAATTTGGCCAAAAATTGTTACCCACCTTCATGGAATCACCCTCTAGTAAGTGAGCATGGGCTCGCATGCCCAGAACATTGAAGTGTTTGAAGACTCCACACTCCCTCAAATACATTACCGTGTTTGGATCGTTTGTCGCTTGGGAATCATCCAACTCATGTTCATGCTTTTTCCGAATGGCCATTATGTGTTTCAAATACCTATGTGACATCCATAAAACATGCATTAAAGACATTTTATGGAGGAAAAAATTCAAATTCATGCTTTAAAATATCATTTTGGAATTTTTATGGTTGTTGATGCTCTTTCATTTAGCAAACAGGCAGACTACACATTTCCCCTCTGAGGATAGAGAGGTGTTGATGCTTTATCCCCCTTTGGGGAGTGCTTGACGCACATCCCAAAAGGGAAAAGACTATCTTCTAGGGAACGCTCTTCCCCTTTACAAAACTAACCCAAAAACCTAAAAAAGAATGATGAAATGCAAAAAAAGTATCAATAAAAATGAAGGGAAGGATGAGAACTCTTACTTGGACTATACGGTTTGTCGAATGCATGTTTATAACGCTTATAATCCTCATCACAAGATTGCCTCAGAACCCTCATCATGGTTTGTTGATGATATTCCATATATTTATAGATGAGTAGAATATTGGTAGAATCAAAGTTGATTATAAATATATAATTTCATACCAAGAAGGAATCATATTTCATAATCCAAAATTTTATGCCAATGGCCTTTGGTTAAGTAATGGATATCTTCACATAGTACAAGCACCATGGAAAGCCATTGTAAATAAATGACGACCACCGATCAATCTCATATGATATCAATGGAAACCGGTTAATCAATCAATAAGTTTAATTGATGAGGACTTGCATATCCATGTTATAACTAAACAAATTCAAACAACAAATTCCTAATATGACATTGGTATTGTTTAACCAAATAAAAAAGCCCTCCTATTTCTTATGGAGAGAATTTGACCAAATCAAATATATATGGTATTACAACATACATGTTTTTCGTGTCATAATATCATTTGAATCATTTATAAAAGGTAACACTTAAAGTGTGGTGCAATTTTTTTCATGTAAACAACTTCAAAAGTGCAATTGCTAAACAACCTATTGATTTTGTGAAGATAGTTTCAACAAATAAAATATATCATGATTTTATGCCTCTTGCCTCCACCTCCTCCCTCCTCCTCATTCCTCCTCACCCTCCCTCCTCCTGTCTCCCCTACCGTGCCTCCTCATTTTTCCCTTCTCCCTCCCATTCTCCTTTTATCCTCCTCCCTTTCCTTCATGCCCCACTCCTTTGTTCATGCTCTTCCTCCACTCCTCTCCCTTCCAATCTACCTCTGTCTTCTCCCTGCCCTGCCCCCCCATACTTCCACCTCCTCCTCTCTCCCTCCTCCCTCCCCTTATCCTTTCTTCATCCTCTTCTTCCACCCCTCTCCCTTCCATTCCTCCTACTCCTCTTCCTCCACCTCTCTCCCTTCCACTCCTCCTCATCCTTGTCGTCCACCTGTCTCCCTTCCACTCCTCCTAATCCTCTTCCTCCACCCCTCTCCATTCCTCCTCACCCTCTTCTTGCACTCCTTTCCTTTCCTCTTCATCATCTCTCCAGTTCCTTCCCTCATCCCCTTCCTCTCTCCCACACCCTCCCTCTACACTTCCTCCTCCTCCTCCTCTCTCCCATTCCCTCCCTTCTCCTCTCCCTGTACCCCACTCCTCCTCCTCCTCCTACTACTCCTAGCCCCTCCCTCCTCCCTCCTCCCTCCTCCTTTTCCCCTTA
>LPNX010411193.1:83611-93617 GCA_001517045.1 Pseudotsuga menziesii
TCCTCAACACTCCCTCTACCTCCTCCTCCTCTCTCTCCCATGCCCTGCTTCCATCTCTTCCCTCCTCCACTCCTCCCCCACTCCTCTTGCTCTCTCCCTTCTCCTCTCTCTCTCCTTGATCCTCTGTCCCCTTAAATTTGAGTAGTATTAACATGGTTTATTAGTTAGTAATGCATTACGAAATAAATTTTGACTATCCGCCATTACTAATAAAACTTATACATTTTGTTTGGACAAAAATATAATATATACATTTAAAAAATATTTATCTCTAATATTTATATATTTAAAAGCCATTTATAAAAACATATAACTATATTACCAATATAGTCAATAAAGGAATTGGAATAAATAGAGATGTATCACATATGAAGTTGTATTTTCATCTTTATATTTGTAGGATTAAAAACTCAAATTATTACTGGAGGTCTTTAAACTAATTAATACCCTAAAATAATTAATTTTTTTTACATACTTTACAAACCAATACAAATTATACAATTTATTTTTTAAATATACTATAAATATAATATATACCTTTCAAAAATATTTATACATCTAAACATTATTAATAAAACATATAACTATATTACCAATATAGTTAATAAAAATTTTGAAATGAATAGAGATGTATGCCATATGAAGTTGCATTTTCATCTTTATGTTTCTAGGATTAAAAGCTCAAATTATTATTGCAGTCTTTCAAATAATTAATACCCAAAAATAATTAAAATTTTGACATATTTTACAAACCAATAAAAAATCTAATTTATTTTTTTGGCATATTTTACAAATAATTAAAAAAAAAAATTTGGAGGACACTTTTCTGACATATTTTACAAAATAATTTAAAATATCTACAACCTTTTGACATTCTAAAAATAATAAAAAAAACATATGAATTTCCTTAATGTAAAAGTACCGTGTTGATAGAGAAGTATATTAAGCCCTATGCTCTTGAAGAAAATTTCATTAACATATAGACCTATACCAATGAGCAGAAAATATTGCATTCTCCAAATGGCTTCCATTTGCTTTAATGTGAGCAATACTTATTTCTGGAATCTTTTTATATAAAATTCCATTATCACTATTCATGAAACCTAGTTTTAACTGAAATAGATATTCATAAAACTGGGTTTTTACTGAAACAAACATCTCTTATTGAACAAATATTTTAAAAAAGAAAAGATCACATTCTCTGGCATCATTGTATATAAAAAATTGAGTTTTTACTGAAACAAACATTTTTTATTGAACAATGAATCTCAAACAACAGATATAAATTTGTCTATGGAGGTAGGTAGACAATATGACCATATTACCTGAGATTTCTTTTTGCATGATAATATATATATATATAGATAGTAACCAACATAGCATGCAACTATAGCAAATATACTATACAGTTCTTGTACTGGTTCAATAACTATATAATTTAAATTTCCTTGAGATTCATATGTTCATTATGGAGCTGGCTAAATCAGAGTCTCAAATACAAAGTTCGAACAACATATACAACTGTGCTGATGCATAAAAAACAGAAAAGGGTTTTGTAAACTATGTTGATGTATAAAAAAATGAACCTACACTTGCAACCTAGAGAAAAAGTACCATTTAATGGAGAGAGAACATATCAAATGGAAAATATCAAGAAGACCTAATATGGAAGCACAATAGTAATACATATGGTACATGTGGGAGAAAAAATAAATATGTCTATAAAAAAGTATCCCATTTAGTAAAATATCACCCTATAATATGTAATGTAGATTTTAGATAAATAGTTGGTGAGACTCGATATGCTTACCCTTTGTGTACATTTTGCATGTTTCCCTGGATAATTCTGATAATGATCGATGATCATCCAGATTAGCTGACTTCCAAAACTAACATATAGCTTTGGACATTGCTGCAGTCTGCATGTATAATCCTTATTATGCCTAACAAAATTGTAACTGATTAATGTATAATTTAGACCGTCAATTTCTGGCGTAAAAATCAGAGGGCAATCTTAAAAGAAATGAATTAACAATACTGCATTAGTTGATAGCATTCACATATGGCAGAGCAGAGCAATCATATCTTCTCTTATGTGGCAGAGCAGAGCAGACAATGTGGGGCATCAATTGAAACACTAAAACCATTGATCTGATGCATCTAGAAAGCAGACTAATCAAATCTCTCTCATATGGCAGAAAGCACGAAACTAAAGAAAACCATATAAATGAAAGCAGAGCAATCAAATATTTGTCTCATACGGCAGAGTAGAACAGACAGTGCTGCTGTTGTTAGAATGTTTCTATCACGCGAAACAATAAAACCATTGCATACGCCACATCCCATGCACCTTGAAAGCATGAAACGAAACGAAAGAAAACCATAACCGAAATGAAAAGATGGCCATTGCATACGCCACATCCCATGCACCTTGAAAGCACGAAACGAAACCAAAGAAAACCATAAACGAAATAGAAAGAGGAGAAGTTGGGGAAATGACAGAAATTGCGGAAGCAGAAAGAGGAGAAGTTGTGGAAATGCCAGAAATTGCAGAAGCGGAAATGACTGCCAAAAATTGCAGAAATGCCTGTCAGAAATTCCAAAATGCGGTAATACCAGAAATTGTAGAATGCGGAAATGCCCTTGGTGTAGCGGATACAAAACAGTGGAGAAAAAGAAGAAAAATCTTAAAGAAGGGAAAACCAACATAAACCTTAAAAACTGCAGAAATGCCAGAAATTACAGAAGTGGAAATGCCAAAAATTGCAGAAGCTGAAATGCTTGTAAATGAATGAATACATGAAATGTCAGAAATCTGTAAATGAATTTAGAAATGAATCAATATATGAAATTGAAATAAATAAGCCAATGGTGAGACTAGATACCCAGAAATGCCAGGCGTGCATTTTGCATGTTTCCCAGAAATTGTAGAATGCGGAAATGCCAGAAACCGAAAATGCTTGAAAGAAAATACATTACAGAAGTTACGCCATCGTTGGTTTTCTCGAATCCCAAATCCACCATTAAAAATGCAAGAAAAGCTAAAAGTGAAAGAGACTATAAGCTAAGAAACTTTTAAAATACAAAAACGCAATTCAATCCTTTATAAAAGCTTACAGAGGAAAAAGCCTAAAGCTTAAAAAGAAAAAGAAACATAAAGCTTTATTTAGGAAAAAGCATAAAGTTTAAAAAGCAAAAAAAACATAAAGCTTTATCTAGGAAAAAGCATACAACTTAAAAAAAGAAAAAAGCTTAAAAGAAAACAAACTTATAAAAATATATATTATAAATTTGTCAAAATATTTGGTGTCAAATTGTATTTTGTTTTAACTAGGTTAATGTAAACATTTTAGAATTTTATTCAAATATTGAAATATAGATTATATATATTGTTTTAATTTATTGAAATTTAGATTATACATTTTGTTAAAATATACCTTGTTAAATTGTGTTTTTTCAAAGTGTAAAAAGAAACATTGTACAATATATTTAAATAAATGGTGTCCATTGGCCAAAACAAGAAGATATAAAACCAATTACTATGTTTATAAAATTCATAGCCAATGAAAATGTATTGCATTGTTTCTATAAACTATGCTAAAGATGCATGGTTAGCAATGTAATTTTGTTCATTTTTGTTCAAATTTGTCCACATATTTTGACATAGGTGTAATTATGATTATACATTATCATCATCACCATTATTATTATTATTATTATTATTAGCTACATTTCTATTACTTACATTTGTAAATGTGGTTTGTTATTGTCATTGGTGATTGGGTTGTTATTGTCATTAGCAATCATGTTTGTTGGCATTATCTATGTGTGAATGTCATCATCCTAGCCTAAATTTTTCATTAATTCCATGCTAAATGTCCATGTGCATGACTTTGTCTTTAACTACATCCACACCACATCCCTATTAGCATGAATTTATCATAGCATCTCTAAGTTCTTAAGGATGCATGATATTTGTGAGAAATTAGATCAACCTCTAAAAAGAGTTTAATACCCAAAAGATATATTGTTTATTAAGCAAAATCCTTGAATTCCTTTTATATCTAAGATAGTAGTATAAGTTCATTCGCATTGTTGGTGCTCTAGAATTACTTGGAAAATGCACCAGTAGAAACGTTATAGTTTTCAATGTGCTTGTGGTTCTGTATGTAGCTTCACCACTCCTCCAATATGTGATGTGGTACTAGTATCCACTACCCAACGTAGTCTATCTCCACTAGGAAACTCCACGTTGCTTTCTCCAGTGGCGAGTCTCCATGAAAGTCTCCACCGTTAGAGCTCACCATCATGAAAAGAAGAAATCATTAACCCATACACATTTAATGATTCAACTGAATTTCTTCACGCATTCAACAATTGCGATGTGAGTAATACATGAACGCAAATCGTGGAGGCACCAAACCATTGCAATATGAAACAACATGTAATAGCTCATTATATGCAATATGATGGAGTATGGATGCTTAGTTCCAAATTTCAGAATTCAACGTATCGTGAAGAGAGTCAAAATTTGTTCACAAATTCAAACATGAGACTACTCTAAGAAATATGAGCATCTGAATCCCTAGAAAAACACTCTAGAGAACAAAAAGATAGCAAGTGGAGAAGGCAGCTTGGTCCTCATGTGTTAATTATTTGAATAGAAGTCTATGCCTAGATCTTTGGATTACGCCCAGGCCTTAAGAGTGTTGAGTACAAGAAGAGAATGACACACCATACAGAGAGAAGAGAATATGGCAGGTGGAAGTGTAGGCCAAAAATTAAAAAATATGTGCAAGTAGGACAACGAGAGTGCATTTAGTTGGCAGGAGCTATGTAGAGAATATGGAAGGGAATGGAATAAATTAAGTATTAATGATATGGAAGAACCTAAAATCTCAAAAATAACATAAGAATATGGGTCGTATGCAAGTCACAGCACAAGATATACAATCCCTTTGGTACGAGTGTTGGGATTACGAATATGGAACACAATCAATTTGACTAACATAGACAAATACACAATAGATAGATAAGTGTTTATGCATATTTCTCATTAACACATGTACATACATATACAATGTATGTGACCCTTGGTTTCATATTCCAAGCTGTCTCTTGGATTGTTCCATATGCTTCTTCATATTCACCTCATGTGAATAGTAATACTACAAATTATACAAAGGCAATTAACCCTAACATATTACTGTTTTCAATACCAATGATGCCAATGGACTCTAAGGTATGAGCACAACCCAATAATGTGAAAAATGGTTTGAATTCAAGGAGGAGTGGATTTCATTTAATTAGAACCCAATGTTGCTTAGTCCTTATGTATTTGAGGAACATTAGCTTCTTGGTAAAGCCTTATATAATCAAGGAACATTAGCGTCTTGGTAAAGCCTTATATAATCACTTCCTTGGGTCATATGGATGATGTGAGATGGAAAATGGTTCTAATTCTTCAAATTATGATTTATAATGGTGATGAAACTTATCACAAGGTTAGTGAGCAAATTTTGGTTGCTAATACTCTCTCTTGGCCCAAGTGATTTTCCATCATTCGTACACAATATGTACCTATTAAACCGTCAAAAACATGAAAATATATTCAACTATCCTACATAACACACACAATACCTACCCTTTCTTCTCACCATCTCCTCATAGAACCTTTCCTTTATAGTGCTCTTAAGTGTGTAGAAAGATTCTGACCTATTATATGAATCTAAAGAGTATCTTATACAATTAATACCTACATTCTCAAGAATCAAAAGATAAAAAAGAGTTTAGTGGGGTTGATTTTACTAACATGCTCATTCCATATGCTCACCCAAAACCATCATTCTTCACTTTAATGTCTACAATTTCCTCTTCATAGTGTTAATTGTAATTAATGTCTCAAGCTATCCTAATTATTAAATGGAGAGAAAACCATAATCTGTAGAACAAATTTTACATGAGAGTGAATGACAACTGACATTATTTTTTACCATAGAGTGAAGGAATCCTACAATTGGCATAAGAAGTATATAGAGCCCAGGCTTCCTCAACTACATGAGAAGCCTTTCCCACCAAGTTATCACATGTATTCAATGGTTGGTTTTAATAAATAAGAGGTGATAATTTTATTAGTTAAGAAACATGGTATAAAATAGATGATTTATAAGGTTATAACTTGGAAAAAGAGGATTCACTTTCCCATAGGCCCCCTTTCCTCTTCACCTCTAGTGAAATCATAGCCCCCCTATTGCTCTATACACAACCATATTATATCATTATATTGTTTACCAATGTAATATTTACATAGATTTAAGTATTCATTATAATCCTAACGCATGGCCCGTATATAGATATTTACATCATACATGCCTAGTCATTCACTAGTCAGGCCTTTCCCTTCAGTTTCTCGCTACGAATATCTACTAGCATATTTCCATCATTTACACAATCTATATTAGACATGCACAAGGTAAAAAATAAGGGTATTACATTTACCCATGATAGAGGGACCGAAATTGAAAACCAAATCACTATCCTTTCTTGAATCAAATTCCATAAAAAGAAACGTAATTGCAAGAATAAATATAAGGATTTTCACTATGTAGAAGATTCCAAATGTGAAAAAAACGCTCATGGATATCTACAAGATTTGTTCATAAACTATTAAATGTTGAAATCTAACTATTTCACTAATAATATGTGTGATTCATCTCAATTTCATTCATTCTGGTGAAAACTACGGTTTAAACTACTTACTCCATAAAAATTCCTTTAGAAGAAAAGGGAGACGACCCATTTCTTGAGTCTACTCGTTATTAGAAATATTGTAAATATGAGTTAAGAATAGCTCCTATGCACAACAAAGTGCAATCTACGTTGGAGGTGAAATCAATTGTGGAAGAAGGGTTGGGATTTTGAAGAACAAAGAATGGAAGGGTTACCAAACTGAAACCAATTGAACCACATCAATGAACCTTAACCTTGACAAAAAAAATTCCATTTACACAAAAAAATGACACTTGTAAATTGAGATAATACTATTAATCATAATAAAATAAATAACAATGGTCACCATTCTAGTGATTTTCACTATACTATAATTGTGAAATAACTCAAACTCACCTTTATAAATTATCAATGTATTATTAAAATTCAATTATCATTGTATCATTTAATAATTATATGATATTGTCATTTCCTTTTTCAACTTTTGAAATTTTCCACTTATTTATTTTGTTATTTAAATTATTTTAAAAACTGGTAACAATTATAATTGATCATCTTTCAATAAAACTATATTCTATAATAAAAAAGGTCAATTATTATATCCTTTGCATTGTAAAAATATCTAATAATGTTAATATTAAATTCGTTTACATATTATCATTAGCGATACTTCAATGTACATTTTGTATGAATGATTTTTTTTCTATTTATTATTGTTTTTTAAATATGAATCTTATCAATAATGATGTAAAAAATTTTGATGTATAAATTTTAAGTATTTAATAAGATTCTTTTTATAAAGAATAAATTTAAATATGATATGATTTTAATTTTAATTTTAATGTTAGGTTATTATAATCTTTGTAAAAATACATTATACAATGTTAAAATATCATTTTAATTTGGAAAACATTCACAAACATATAATTTTAATGTAGAAGAAAATCACCTTGAACATACTTTTGAAAAACATTCCCATGTATTATAACTTATAAGACTCTAAAAGTGAAAAAAAAATATTTAATATTTTAAATAAAAATATAATGCATATATTTTTATTATTTATTGATATAGGATTTGTAACATTGAATTGAAATCAAAGGTTTCATTCTCTAACAATGCAATTTGTAAAATTACATAAATATTTTAAGATTAATCATGGTAACAAGGCTTAATGTAATATAGAGGTATACCATAGAGTAAGATCAACTTAAATATTTTGAGATAAGATTATGTTCTTGTGATTCTAGAAAGTCCTAAAATGTCAACATATTTAGGTCATTCTTAAGAAATTAGGTATTTTAATTAATGAATATTTAATTACTAAAATGGTTTATATTAGAGTAAACATTGTATTATATTTTTTGTTTTTTTTTATTATTATTATGATTTAGAGAACATTCTGAGACTATCTCTTATTTTTAATTTTCATATTAATAGTTTCCATGGAAGTAAAGCTTCTATTTGTATGATGTTAATTTTGGACAATATAAAATAACTTCCTTGATAATAATGTTAATTGTACATCTTATATTATGTGATTAAAATGAGTTGTTTATCCACCTCACTCAAGTTCAAATCTTGTGTGTGAAATGTTTTCCCTTGTTTGTTCCTTAATTGATGTTGACAAGGTACCAATAACCTTACTCTTGTAAGTGTTTGAGGGTGAGATAAGATATTTCCAACCATTACCCAAATGAGATTATCTCAAACAATTGTAGCCAATATTTCATCCCTTTTTCTTACAACTTTTCATTCAAAAATATGGTACCTCATTATTTCTACCAACCATACCAAACTAGTACCCCATATTGGGTGGTATTTAGATAGAAGGACAATATGAAGGCATGTGGAAGGTCCTAAGGAGAGGACTGGACCAATGACACATGTCCATCCTCCTGCTAAACGAATTGCCACCTTGCCCCTATTAATCAATTTATAAACCTCCTTGCTTGCTCTTAGCTCTAATGAAAAATTATATCTATCAATTCTATACTCATCCTTTTAATGGAATTGTCACATCCCCTCCTGTCCACCAGAGAGAGAACGCGGCCATGGTGCTATCTAATCCAGGAAATTTAAATCCCATGAATATACACATGATAAAAATGCATTGAACTTAAACATACACAGATGCATAAATTATTAACATACAATGGAAGTAAAATTCATTCATTCACATCGTTTAACGTGTTCATTATATTTCATTAAGCAATTACAAAAGCAGATATTAAGAGAGACAAGAATACTTTTCTTGGAAGAAACTTGTCCCTCAACCAGCTATGTCACTACACCGTTCCACCCAACATAGGCCAGTGTGCTCATCAATCTCTCAACAACACTACCACGCCCGAGTTGGGAATGATTCCCATAAGGAATAAGGGAACACTAATAGACTCACACATAACCAAGGATTCATCAAAATTTATCCAAGCCAGGACAATTGGGTTTAACAAGATACAAAGGAGCTGGAAAGGCTGACTGCTAAGCTAGTGAGCTCAATCCTAGAGCTATGCACACCTGCACAATATCTAGTCTAACTTATAATACATCTACCCACCCAACACAAGGGAGCATCCCCTTCTCTGCTACACAGTCCCTCGGGATATGCCTTCTCTCCCAGTTCCATTCAGCGTGTGCAAAGAATAAAACCAACCCCCTAGATCTGTCAAGGAGGTTCCTTCTCACACTAGGTTTATCAAGCTAGTCAGGCCCAATTTCCACTTCCAAATCAGTTCAAATCAAGAAAAATATGCACACACAACAGAATACAAAATTCTAGGTTGAGGAGAAATGGTTTCGGCAACAAAATGAATTATCAAGATGGATAAAAATAACCCCTTAGCAGCAACTCGATTTCCATAGTTGTTTATGGCTCTAATGTGGTCAAAACGAACTCAAAAACACCCAAAAAAAACCGTGGGGCTCTTCTCCCACTCGATGTGCAAACCAAACATGTTTTCCTCAGTTGAGTAATGAGGAAAACAACCACGAAAATGCCCAACAGATACCACAAGCACTAACGATTAGAAAAACAACTTCCCAGCCATGGGGAAAATAACACATGAAACTTCCAAACATGAATGAGATTTCCTAGGAGCTCAAAAAACATGGATGCATGAGGAAATGGGAAGAGATTTTTTGGTTTTTACTGGCCCAAGAAGTCAAAATGTGTTTCCCAAAAACTGATAGGTTCTCAAATTCGAATTTGGACTTCCATACATTGCCCATCCCATGCAATAATAAACTCAACCAATTTCTGGCAGTAATGAATGAT
>LPNX010411201.1:4951-15432 GCA_001517045.1 Pseudotsuga menziesii
AATGGCGATGATCATGTTCATGATGTTGATGGTGATGAGGATGTTCATGAAGTTGAAGATGATGATCATGTTAATGATGATGATGATGATGATGATGAAGTTGAAGATGATGAAGAAGATGAAAATGATGATGAATGCTATTTTTGGTTTTACATAACGCGCACGTGATTTGTATGCACATAACGCGCTCGCATTTTTTTCTATATAATGTGTACGTGTTTTGTTTAGTTAAATCATGCTCGCGTTTTGTTTAAATTCAAAAATGTATTCCCTCCAAATGATAAGGCCGAGCCTCCACCCATGATTTCATGGAATTCCTATGCCTATGTGTCTGCTTTGTACTTTGCTTCGGATTCAACATGCCTGTGCCTTGGAGTATGATAAACCATGGCAAATTCAGCATTATATCCATATTTTCAATATGCTCGTGTTTAGCGATTCGTCTGATTATGCTGCACACCTCCATTTTTTATGAGATTTTAGAAACAGATATGGTTTTTTTTGTAGATTCTAAATATGTAAATTTTAACAAGAATACATAATTTTTTTTATTTTTTTCTTATTTATCTTCTGTCATCACTCCTCAACTCAAAAAACACACTGGTAGTGTTTCGTCCATATCTCTTTCGTTTCTCAACCATTTTAAAAAAAAATTATATGGTGCAATAAAGAACACCAACCTCTACATGCTAGAAAAAACCCATTTCCAAATAATTGCATTAAGACATTCAAATGTTGCACCCACAATTGATGTACCATTTTCGAGGTTTGATCTCTTAGATAATTAAAAAAAAATTAAAAAAATTATTTTTATTATTGGAAAAATAGTCGTGCACTAGTCCTAAAGGTTCTCTATACGTATACCAGTTTTCGTAAGTTTATTCCATCATTTAGACACTCAGACGCTACACCCACAAAAACATATACCTTATAATTTGTCCAAAAAATAAAAAGTGCCCGTTAAAATTTATCTAACTTATAGTTAACAGCATTTTCAGTAGAAAAAAAATATATATTTGGAAAGGTCATTCAATTTCCTACATTTCTTGTTTTTTATTGATCGCAAGATTCATTCTGTAAGTGTCTCAAAATATCCATGCAAGTTGATGGATGCCTATTTTTTCAGTTTTGTATTGCATCTAACATGCCAAAAGAGACCCTCAACTTCTTGCACACACCCGTATATCTTTAGTCACACAGTGACTGTCTTCCATGTAGACTTTGTATCCTTTCTGTATCAATTCTCCAATACTCAACAAATTATGCTTCAGACCTTCTACATGGTAAACATTAGGCATATACTTATGCTCCCCTTGTTTGCTTAGAATACTAACAATACCTTTTCCCAAAACAGTGACTTGGACATTATTTCCAAGTGTAACATCAGTTTGAATTGAATTATCTAGACTAGAAAATAAATTTAAATTATTAGTCATATGATTGTTGCAGCCTAAATCTAAATACCATATGTCAGACCGAATTTCTTGGATGGTATTTCATTCAATTGGGGATGCGCATGCCATCAACATTGTGCTCGATGAAATGTTGGTGTTCTTCAACTGATTCTGGCTTTGCTTTCCTTGGTCATATTGCTTCTTCCTACATTCATATGCATAATGACCAAATTTCTTACAGTAGTGACATTGAATCTTTGATTTATCAAACCTATGACCACTTGGTTGACTTGGGTTCTGATTCTATCCTTTACCAGCAACATCTGCAGGACTATTGCTACGTCATCCTCTTGAGAAGTTTCTTCCTCTACCTCTGAAATTATTTTTTCCCCTGCCTCTTCCATGGCTTATAGATGACCGTGTTGTGAATGCACCTTCCAATGATCTTTGTGTTCTGTTGAGCCTATGCTCATGATTGATAAGTGAAGCTTGCAACTCATCAATGGTAAACATTGTCATGTCTATGTGTTCTTCCAAGTTCACAACCAAGGATTCAAATCTTGGGGGAAGACTTCTGAGAATTTTCTCAACCACCCTTTGGTCTGTTATGGTTTCTCCATGAGATTTCAGTTGATTTATCAAACCAACAACTCTGGTAAAAAATGAGTCTACTGACTCTGAATCTTTCATGGGTAGAGATTCAAAATCTCTTCTCGGAATTTGCATCTTTGAAGTCTTTACATTGTCCAAACCTTGATAGGTTGTCCCCAATATGTCCCATGTCTGCTTTGCGGTAATAATTGTTGCTACTCTTGGGAGTATGCTTTCATGCATGGCTTGATGTATGTAGAATAGATCTTTTCCATCTTTCTTCCTCTGTTCCCTCAAGACATCTTTTTCAGCTTGTGAGAGATTATTATATGCCACTTGATCTATTGGTTCTGCATAACCATTCTAAACAATATCCTAAACATCTTGACCTCTAAACAAGGCCTTCATTGTTAGAGACCAATATTCATAATTTTTTCCTATAAAAATTGGAGCATTAGAGGGAATTTTAACTCAAAATGGGTCTCCTAAAAAAATTAATAAAATAATATTTATTAATTTTGGAGGATGAAAAGAAAAAACTACTTTTTGTTTCTATTTTCGACATATCTCCCCTTGTTTTTACTCAAATTTCGATCAAGAGAGCTCATTAGATGCAGAATTAAATTCTGCATCCAACGAGTACCCACTCGACATAATTTTGATGAACCCTGCTACCCCAAAAACAAGAAATACCTGAAAATGTGATGATGACGAGCTCTCTCGATCGAAATTTGAGTAAAAACATGGGGAGATATGTCGAAAATACAAACAAAAAAGTAGTTTTTTATGATAACTATCCCCAAATTTATAATAAAAAGGTGTTTAAGACCTATACGGTATTTCAAATTTAAAGCAATTTCATTGGCTAACACATGATAACATGGAATTTGAATTAGAGTTAAAAGACCCATTTTGAGTTGAAATTTCCTCTAATGTTTTTAAACTCGACATATTTGAACCGGAAGTAGAAACCATTTTAATTTTTGACTTTCCTTAGAAAATTACTTTTTCCCTTTTAGGACAAGATTTATTTTCTAAACTAGCTCTGATATCAGATCTCGAGAAAAATGGAAATCGCGGTAATTAACTTGAGTTACCGTGTGCAACACAACCTTTTGTCTTCCCCTTTTCACTTTTTCCAAATCTTGTGACTCAATTTACTTGTGACGGAATTTATTGCGCGATGGAATTACTACGCAGAGTTACTGTGCTATGACAGAATTACTGCGACGGAGTAAGCGCACAAACTTGGTAAAAACACAGAAGCTTGAGCTTCAAACTCTTCAGTGAGTTTTTCTTCTTCTTCTCCGCACTTCTCTTCTCCGTTCTATTCTGTTTGTTTGTTATATTTTCAAATTTACAATCTCCTTCTTAATATAGAAAATTTATGCCGACTAACCGACTTACTGGTAAAGACTGTAATTACTCTCTACCTAGAAACTTAGCTTCAACAACTAAATTCTATTGTCTTATATACGAGAGATCTAAACTCTTTATCATGTCAAATTCACTAACAGTTTTTGACCTGCTATAGACTCTGACAGAGTTTGCTGATGCGATTATGGATCAGCGAGTAATTAATATTTCGAACAATTATAATTTATCATATTTCCAATATTTTTAATGATGAGTTGAGCTTTATAGCATAGGAATTTCAACATCTTGGCAATTTCAAATGTTCCCCTTCTTTTGAAATGTTGATATAAAATTATGCCCTTCTTAATTGGAAGGGTAAAATTTAGATTTTAAATTTTATTTGAAGGGCAATTTTAACTTTACACTTCTAGGAAGGGCTATAACCCTTTGGTAGTGCTTGGAAGGGTTCAATTTTGAATGCCGAAATTTCTCGGCATGCGATGGACCTTATCAAGTCAGTCAAAGGTCATACAAGTGGATGTTGGCCACCACTGGTGTTTGTGAGAATTAAATATAATATGGTAAGAACACCTCCCACCATCCTTGTACAATGGGTTTCGGTGACTACTTCTAAGGAGGTTTCCATATCCCATTACTTGCTCATCCTTATTTTTTTTCCATCCTTGGAATGCTCGAGAAGGGAGGAAACTCTTGGCTTTTAGATCATGGATCCCAGAGTGAAATGGCATCCTTCATATGTCGAGAAGGAACAGGTAATAGAAGGGAGTAGGGCATTTGCAATGGACTCCATCATCCAGTATGAAAGTATGAGTGAAATATCGAAGTTGAAAAGATTCTTTTACGATTACAGGAAAATGTTAAAAGTTTATGTATGAGATAGCCACGGTGGTATCTGGAGAGAATAAGAAAGCGTCGGTGGATATCACCAGCATTTCCTCATGTCTGGATGACATCAAGGGCAGTGTTAGAGTTCAATATGGAGAGATAGAAGAATAACATGTAGGGTCATGAATATTGAGTCGCTCTTGCTCAGAAGGAATGAGGAATGAGAGGCACTTCCAACATCAGCAGTACTCCTAAGTGAATAGTGAAAGGAATGAGAGGTGGTTCGAACATCTGTAGTAAAGGCTCAATGCACTTCAAATAGACATGAATGGATGGAGAAGGGAAAATAATGATCCAATGCAACAAGATAGAATCCTCTCCATTGAAAAATCTTCCACTGTCCAACCAAGCATCGCAGAATACCAAACCCAGGAATGAATTTTAGTGTTTTTACTCTTTTTTTGTTAAATGTTTTTTTTTATAAAACTATGTAGGAAATTTGTTAGAATTTACTCTGTTAAAAAGAGTAGTTTAGGTTATGGACTTTTCCACTATTTTGGACCTTTGAATGAAGTGGTGGGGGACTCTGAATCCTTAAATTTTGTATGCTCAACATGTCTTTTACACCTGCTAAGGTTGGCTTGTATGTAACTTATACTTCTTATTTATAAAAAAAAAATTATCTTTCTCATTCTTGTTTAAAAAATAAAGTCCATAATCTCTACCTACATATCAAGAGTTTGTGCTCATATTATGACCTCATATAAAAACTTACATGCATCAAGTAAGATGTTAAACTATACTCATAGTTAACCATACCTCTCCACATAGTAAACTTGCATACAATTAATCGGCCACTAACTAGATAAAGATTATAACTCAACATCAAAAGATATGTTATCACTTACAAGTATGTGTACTAGATCTAATGATATTTAATGGAAGGAATGTATACCATATCATTTGCATGTTGATACACCAGCGTAGATCCATCTTCAACCCGGATCTATCAAGTACTGAGAGGGATCCATTTTTCTGGAGGTGTAAATCATTTTTATCTTAATTTTTTTACACATTAAGAAACAATTTATACCTCAATATATTTGATCACTCTCGGTTCTTGATATAACTAGGTTTAATATCAAATCAATATAATAATTTGTTTGTGTTTAAAGAGACATTATTTGTTTTTTTATTTCTTTTTTATGAGAACAACATGTTACATAATGTTACACAATGTTACACTTTATAACATCTCCCCCATACTAGGTTGTAAACACCTAGCTACTCTCAATGCAATCATCTATGAACTTGCAATCATAAAACCACTAAATATTTATCATAACGTTAATTATATAAAACTCTATTCAAAATCAAATATTATATAATTCTTTTCATGCAACAAAGATTATGCCAAGACATGGTTTGACCAACCATTCTTGAAGTAATCATTATGTGATTAGAAAGAATAATATAAATCATGAAAATATGCATAGTAAAATAGGGTCTTAATCTAGTATAATCCCCTAAGATATGCATAGTAAAATAGGGCCTTAATCTAGTATAATGCCCAACATTTCCAGCGTGTTAGTTCATCTCAAGTTTATCATTTACAATTCAAATCTAAAAATTAACCAATTGGCCCAACTATCTCAAAGGATGCAGGGAGTATCAAATTCCTTTTTAGAATGCTTCTTCTAGATGTTTATTCATTCATTTAATAGTCTATTATATTCCATTATGATGTCTAATAATGTCGTAACACAGTTCTCTTGCGTATGCATTCTTACAAGCATGCAATATTGATTAGTCCTTACACCCATTTATTTGCAGTTATCGAACTACAACAATGGCATATTCATGCATATTGAATCTCGACAACAATTACATCATATGTTTACTCGTAATTAACTAAACATGGGTGTGCAATAACAAAATAGAACTTGTATATTTTTTATTAATTAAATATAATTAAATAACAATAACACAACATAAAATAAACATTTAAATTCAATTGTCAAAAGATAACAATGGAATAGACAAAAGCACAATGCGCTTATTGATCATCTTCTCAATATTAAGCAAATGTATTTATACCAACGTAGATTTAAATCCTAGGCTCTATCAAGCACCCAGAGGGATCAAATCTCTCAGAGGTGCAAACCTCTTCTTAGGTATTACACTCAATGAACTATCAACTTTGGTGTGTCTATATATAGCCATTGATTTTATTCAAACCAAAAGACACATCTTTTTATTTAAGGTCCATATATAATATTTTTATTATTAATATTTAATATTATTTATGGCCCACATATAATATTTTTTATTATTTTTTATTTTGTTAGGAACGAACATTATAACATTTCTCCATACATGGTTTTAAAACCATATGCAAGGCCCTCATATAACCATGGGTTGTTTAGGAGGCCTTGCACATGGTCTTAAAACCATTTGCAAGGCCCTCCTAAACAATGCACAATAAACCCATGGGTTGTTTAAAAGGCTTTGCACATGGTTTTAAAACCATGTGCAAGGCCCTCCTAAACCATGTACAATAAAACCATGGGTTGCTTAGAAGGCATTGCATATGGTTTTAAAACCATATGAAAGGCCAACATTTTTTTGGGGATAATTCAATATTTTATTTTTTATTATTTTGTTAGGTAGGAACATTACATCTTCCCCATATTGAGTTTTTTTCCTCACCCACAATTTTTTTTACGGATAATTAAATTTTTACTTTTTTATTGTTTTGTTAGGTAGGAAGATTACAACATCTCCCCCATATTAGGTTGTTTTTTTGGCCAACATTTATTTTGGCCTATAGTTAAAATTTCTATTTTTGATTTAGTTATGTAACATTACAAGATCTCCCCCATACTGGGTTGTATAGCTCCTCTAGGCACAAAGATTACATAACATCAAAACAATGGGTCATCAAATACTATGGACGTCACTAGTTCTAGGTAATGTGATCAATTCAAGTAGTCAACTAACTAACTAATTAATGCAGTAGTGATAGTGGTGCGTTGAGATTACAATTCTTAACACACCCCCTTAATCTTAACTAGGACAATACTTTCAGCACTATCAATGCAAAAAGATGTCTGCTAGTCTATGTCTTAGCTAGGCTTACATTTCATTCAAAAACTTCAGCTTCACTTTCTTCCTTGAAGTGTACTTGGACTTCTTCTTCTTTGTCTTCTGGATCTTGATGCTAAGTAGTTGTTTTTCAATGTCTTCTGTAGCTTCTGGAACATAGTGCAATTCTTCTACTTTTGTTTCAACATGATTTTTATGGTTGTCATCTTTACCTGCACAATGAAAATTTTCATCAAAAAAAATAAGAATATATTTCAGCTCTTCTTGGAGAGCATTCACATCTTGGTGTTTCTCATCAATGGAAGCTACTTCATTATTGACTTCTTCATTTTCTTGTAAATAGTGCGCATCCTTCATTGCTTCTTCAAAAATTGTGAGCTGAGAAGAAAACAAAGCATACTGTAGATGCTCATCACTAATATGAGTCTTCTCATAGATCTCCCTCAAACTTCCGGTTTTCTGCAGTTGGGGTGGGCTGCTTGTTGTTGTTTCTTTTTTGTTGCTATCAACTGGTTGTTGCTCATTCTAAGCAACTATTGCAGCTTCTATGCTGCTATCAACCGTCTCTTTCTCAGAGAGACTATCTCTCACATCATTGAGAACAACTACAATGACAATTTTTCTTTCACTGTCATCATCAAACATAACTGGATCAACATCCTTTGCTCAGATTACATGATCACTATCTACCTCATAGACACAATCATCTTGACTGTCTTCGACTTCACTGTGGGATTCCTCGTGCTTTGTGTGACTTGCAAAGTCATCTTCCTCTACAGTTAGTTCCTCACTAAACACTTCTTTCAGTGTATCCCATGCTCTCTTTGGAGTATCAGCTTCTACAGTGTAATGAAATAAGGAATAGTCTACACTATCTTGTCAAAACATTAAACTTTTCGGGATCAATGGGATCCTCTTCAACGATGAAGTGCCACAAATCTTGTAATTTTAACAAATTAATTACTTTAACTGCCCATGCATCATATTCATCTCCATTGAAGGTCTGCCATAAACCCTCTAGTGTTAAGATATTCCTTACTTCTTCATATTCTTCTGGTAGTGCTTGTAGTAGAACCATCTTTAAAAATCGATCTTCTTGTCGAGATCACAACCTCTATTAAGATTGGATCTATTGTTGTGTGTGCTTTCCACTTTGTGAAAAGGCTTACCCAAGAGATAAAAATAAAGAAAAAAAATACACCCGATTCTTTCTTTGTGCTTTCCACTATGTGAAAAGGCTTACCCAAGACAATAAGGAATGGATGCGTATTGATCGCCTTCTCAATATTAAGCAAATGTATTTATAGGATTACATAACAGCAAAACCATGGGTCATCAAATACTATGGGCTATTAATTCTAGGTAATGTGACCAGTTCAAGTAGTCAACTAACTAACTAATTAATGCACTAGTGATAGTGGTAGGTTCAGATTACAATTCTTAACATGAATGGGTTCTCTCGGCAACTCAATGTGCAACTGCAACATTCCTCCCAACCATATGTGTTTCGTCCAACATGTACTATTTCTATTGAGAGGCCACTCCTGATCTAAGTAATGATTCCATTGGGACCAAAAAAAAATTGAAATCTCTCACAAGGACTTCTCATCATGACTTGAGTGCTAGGTTCTAGCCACTATTGGTCTTATCTAGTGCACAAAAGTCAAGTTCTTGCAATTGTATCTTTCGCAATACATGATGTTTCCTGTCATTTGATACAATGAAATCTTCTTGTTCATATTAACACGAAATTAAACTTTCCCTTACCACATCTACTAGCAACAAGGGAGAGAAACGTGATTCACCACAACAATTACTCGTATAATCCGATTAATAACAAAATAACTAAAACAAAAGGAGTTTCAGCCCCTTGGTGAACATTGAATAGACTTACTCATTGCATGAGTATTAAATAACAAAGGCACGAAAGGAAATTTACATGAGATATTCGTTGGGAGTTTGACTTTCAATCGCTGATATATTAGAGTTCTCTCTAAAATTCTAAAGCTTGGCTTTAAAACAACTAAAGAAAAAGAGTTCAATTCTAAGCATTTAAACAAATAGAGCTCAATTCTAAGCATTTAAACAAATAGAGCTCTCGTCTCTTAATTCTAAGCATTTAAACAAATTATAGGGCTCTCGTCTCTTATTAAATAACAAAATAAGGTTAAGCATTAACCATTTAAAAAAATAAGAAAATGATAGGGTTTGATGCTTGTAGATCTCATTTTTTTTCCAAGAAAGGGTTATATCGAAGGCTCGATTCCTAGAGCTCATGCTGAGAAACTTTGCTTCTTCACATTAACTATATACTTATGATCTACACTTATCTAAAGTAAAACTACCACATTATTTCAAATGTACATAGAGTTCTACACTCTTCAATTACTTACCGAGCTTTTCGCTTCTTCTACTATAAAACAAATTGAATGCAACCTCGTTCTTCTTGCATGAATAATGCAGTGCGTCCCTTTCCACAGAAGACAATGAAGCACATTCTTTATCGGGAATATATATAAAATAAATAAATCGCTCCCTTCAAGAATGGATGGCGTCCTTTATAATAACATTTTATAAGTTGAGGGCGACTTTTTCTACACAGATCACTCCTCTTACAAATAGGTTAAGAAAAAGATAATGTAATGGATTTGGATCTCTCTTAAAAGACCACTCCTCATTTTATTAGAACATAATATATAAAAAAGGGGATGGGAAAGTTATCCCTCCTCATGGAGGCCACTCCTCCTCTCTGCAATGTAAGCAATAACAAATAGTAAGGACACGAGTCGTTCCTCCTTATGGGGTCCACTCCTCTACACAACTTAAGACATACAAAATAGTAAGGAGGGGAGACGGTCCTGTGCACAAACATAACCAAAATAGTTAGGTTATGGAAACGTGTGCACAAACATAACCAAATCACTTTTCAACAATGGCAAATACGATATAAAATGTGGTCGATCAAACATGACTAAAGATTCAGTTGAAAAGATGAGAAGAAAGCTCAACCACGTCAGATATGCTTACGATTAACGACAATCATGGAGTTTGGTACACCTGCACATTGTAAAATGGAATTTAAAAATAGTTGGTCTGTGTCGTGGACTCGTTAGACTTCCATTTCACTTGTACTCTACTCCATTAGCTCACCAAAGAGCAAAATAAAGTCTCCTCTACGTCTCAAGACCA
>LPNX010411201.1:16438-34523 GCA_001517045.1 Pseudotsuga menziesii
CATTGTTTCACCGCGATCATAATTCCGTCATGATCTTTTGCATGGTTTTACCTTGTACAACAAATTTCATGTGTTTTGCAGACACGAAACATCAAAAAAGTTGAAATACACCAAATCTATAAAATCCAAGAAAATTCGTTTCCTCGGATTCAAACAAAGTTGATAAAATAAAGTATATTGTGATATATTTACGTGAGAAACTTATTTTTAGGTACACAATTTAACTTTGATATGACTTATATTTACATCAAAAGTAGTTTGCCTCAACAACTTCTTGTGTTAAGATTAATTTAACTTTGATATGACTTATACTTGCATCAAAAGTAGTTTGCCTCAACAACTTGTTGTGTTAAGAATGGTAATCTTAACAGACATAATACATTAATTAGTTCGTTACTTGAATAGTTGAATTGGTTTAATGACCCATAATATTTATTTATGGTTTTGTTGTTATGTAGCTGTTGCTTGATATTGATAAGGCAATTCATTTGCCTATGTAATAGTTATTACCATTCTGTGTTTTTTCAGTCTTCTGTAATCTTTAACTTGGTATCACAGTTTATTATGGCTTGATTCATTTCTTATTATCTTGGGTAAGCCTTTTCATATAGTGAAAAGCATACATACAAAAAGGTTATCATTAAAACCTAAACACATCAAATAAGATTTATTTTTATTTGTATTTTTATATTTTTTAGCTAACCTTTTCACAAAGTGAAAAACACAAACATAGATCGAATCTTATTAGAGATTGTGATCTAAACAAGAAAATCCATTCTTGAAAATAATACCTTATCACAATAGCATATACCCTCTCTTCTATATTAATATTTATACTATGAATTTGAACTTGTTGTAAGTAGTTCCAAGTACATGTAATGTCACCGTAAGAAAATTTCCTTTGTGATGGAAAATTGGTTTCTGTAAACATGATCTGGTCTCATCTGGTTTTCTTTGATCAGTATTATTTCTATACGTGACAAAACAAAGGTGATCATGTGAAATGCAGATACATTCATTCTGAACGTTGTTCCTGGGAAGACATATCTTCTTCGAATAATTAATGCTGCCCTCAATGATGAAATGTTCCTGGCCATTGCCAATCATACTATGACTGTGGTGGAGGTGGATGCGGTGTATACCAAGCCTGTGACGACAGACACCATTATGATAGCACCTGGACAGACGACCAATGTCTTGCTAACTGCTTCTGCATCCGACTACAAGGGTAAACAATTCTTCATAGCAGCTAGTCCATATGCGACAGGTCAAGGCACATTCGACAACACCACTCTTGCAGGGATTCTAAGCTACTCTAAACATGTCCATTTTAACACTTCTCATCTAAATTCTTCTTCTAATTTTAGCAATATTATCCTTCCAAAGCTCCCAGTCTTTAACGATACTGCTTTCGCCACCAACTTTACCCTAAAGATCAAAAGCTTAGCCAATGCACAATACCCAGCATTGGTTCCACAGACAGTAGACAGAAAGTTCTATTTCACTGTGAGTCTTGGATTGAATCCATGTCCAAAGGGTCAGAAATGCCAGGGAGTCAATGGAACCAAATTCACTGCATCCATTAACAATATTTCCTTTGTTATGCCCTCCGTTGCTCTTTTGCAATCACATTACACAGGCAAAATGAAGGGAGTTTATAAGACCAACTTCCCAGATAAGCCTCTATTCCCATTCAACTACACAGGCAATCCTCCCAAAAACGTCACAACTCCCATGAACGGAACAAGGGTGAAAGTCCTCCCTTTCAACACCACTGTCCAGCTGGTTCTGCAGGACACTAGCATCGCAGGTGCTGAGAGCCATCCTCTCCATTTGCATGGCTTCAATTTCTTCGTCGTAGGCCAAGGGTTTGGAAATTACAATAAAACAAAAGATTCCCCAAAATTTAACCTCGTCGACCCTGTAGAAAGAAACACCGCTGGAGTGCCAGCAGGTGGCTGGCTGGCCTTGAGATTCAGAGCTGACAATCCAGGTAAACTGTCTAATATTCTAAACTCAAATGATAGGATATATATATTTTTATAAAAAATGACTCATAAACAAGAATATCCCTCTGAGTTACTGTTAAATCGTGATTTTAAATTAAATTATCGTTATTCTTGCAGAGGAATGATACAGTAACTTTTATTTGGTGCTTGCTGCAGGTGTCTGGTTCATGCACTGTCATTTAGAAGTTCACACGTCGTGGGGACTGAAGATGGCTTGGATTGTGAAAAATGGCAAAGGACCGTCCCAATCACTACTTCCTCCTCCACCTGACCTTCCTATCTGCTAGAAGATATGGATTCATGTGCCATGCGATTTATTTCATTCTGTACTGCATAAGCTGATCCCCGAATAGTGTTTTTTAGTTCATTATGTTTTCTTGGGAATGGCCATGACCATCCCACTAGTACTATTGTATTTGAGAAATGTGTGTATATCTGCAGAGGCTAGCCAGATCTCCAAAGAGTGTGACATAAATTCAGTTTTTTTTATATTTGAGAAATCTATTCTACTTCTGTTGGACATTATTCAGTTTAAAATTTTGTTTTGAATTAATTACGTTTTCATAATTTAACATATTCCACGAGGAAGAATGGAATATAAATAGACGTGTGCGTATAGTAATATATTACAAAATTCAAATCATTTTATGACCGTATGAGATTGATAATGGTTCTTGAATTCCAACGATGAGATCTTAATGCAGGTTCCAATCCGGAGACTGCGTGTATGTGGCTACACTCACTGTATTGACTATTAGCAATAATCACACTAAATTAATAATGTGTCTGAATACATTGATAGGCCTAAATTTAAGCACATACTATAGGGAAAAACATTAATATAAAAAGTATGTGCTTAAATTTACGCCTATCGCGACACATTATTAATTTAATGTGGTTGTTGCTAGTAACGGATGAGCGCATAGACATATCTACAAAGTATTAATAGAAATAATATTGTTATTTTAATTATAATATATAATAAATAATATTTAATATATTTATTACCATATTATTTAATTAATATAAAACATAATATACTTAAAATATTATTAATACAATGTTTTTCTGTATAGAATATATGAAAAATATCAAGAAAATTCTTAAAGAAATTTTATAAACATCTAAAATCCACACCATTTATTTATTAATCAAAATATAAATACATTATTAATTACTTAAAATATTATTAATACAATGTTTTTCTGTATAGTATATATGAAAAATATCAAGAAAATTCTTAAAGAAATTTTATAAACATCTAAAATCCACACCATTTATTTATTAATCAAAATATAAATACATTATTAATTAATTGATTAATGTGTCACAATAATATTATATATCATAACACTTCGGGTTATATCATAATGCATATAAGACATAATTATTAGATTACTTTATAGATTGGGATAAGTTGAATGATGAGTATTTAATTATTTTTAATTCATGGTTAATATTTTATTTGAGGAAGATTATGGTCAATTGAATGATGATGATTCGAAAAAAACATTTAAGATATAAAATAACAAAAAAATATATTTATGTTTTAAAATAAAAATATGAACTCTAAGTAAAAAAATTTAAATAATACTATCTCTCTATAATATTATATCTCTCTATAATGTATCTCTATATATAGTGATCTTCACAATTAACGTGTTAACAAAAAGAATGAAACATAAATTTATTATAATAATTAATTATGAATAATTTTTAAAATTATTATAATTAATTACGATGTTTTAAATATTATTATTTTTAATATTATAATATTAATTAAATATTTATAATATACAATTTATTAAAAAATAGTCTCATTAAATAAAATAGCATTGATAAAAGTATATTAATTAATTAATAATATAATAATAATTAATTAAAATAATGTCATTAAATTATAATAATAAATAATTAAAATAATGTCACTGTATTGATAGAAATAATATTGTTTAATTAATTCTAATAAATAATATCATTTATTTATTACCACATTATTTAATTAATATAAAACATTAAATAAAACATAATATAGGTAAAATATTATTAATACAATTTTTTTCCCTATAATATATATTAAAAATATATCAGAAAGTTAATTATATCCAATATTATTTATTATATATGTTAAGCATACTTTATTATTTAATACCTTCACAATTACTACATACCACATTGGTTATGATAATATATGGTTGTGTTGCTCAAAATATGGTTAATGGTCAAAATATTGATGTTGGTATTTGTAATCAATTACATGATATCATTTAAATAATTTGTCGCAATATTACAATTAGTAAGACATATCACAATGTGACAAAACCCTTGATTAATGTCGCTAATGTAACATAACTGTGATAAACGTCACGATGCGACAAAACACTTATTAAACGCCCACTCTCGCATTATTAATGTGTCACATCTTTGGTTGTGTTGACATATACCAACCAAACACTATAACAAACCATGGTTTAATGTTGTAATGTGATATAACCCTTGATAACGTCGCAGTGAAATGTAAACTTTAATAAACATCATAATGCAACATAACATTATGATATGCAACATAAACTGTGTTAAACATCACAATGCGACATAATGCTTATTAAACGTCCACTATCACATTATTAATGTGTCTTCCATGTGGTTGTGTTGACATATACCAACCAAACACTGTAATAAACCATGGCTTAACGTTGGAATGTGATATAACCCTTGAAAACATTGGAGTGAAATGTAAACCTTGAAAAGCATTACAATGCGACATACATTCTACATTACTTTATAGAATGTGGATGCTTTAAACCATTTTTTTTGTCAAACGTCTCTCTCTCTCTCTCTCTCTCTCTCTATATATATATATATATATATATATGTAAATAAAATTCTTAGATAAATTTTCTAAACATCCAAACAGACATTATTAATGTGTCAAATATTGGACATCATTACAATGTGACATAACCCTTGGCGAATATCACAATGTGACACAACCCTTGATGAATTTCGCTAATGTAACATAACATGTGATAAACGTCACAATGCGACATAATTGCAATGTTGCATTATGGCTATGTTGAGTAATGTGGTAATGTGACAATATGTAAGTCATTGTAATGTTGCATAATGATTGGGTGTAGTGACATTTTCAGGTGTTAACTCTGTTTTGACATAAGAGAAGGGTTATGTTCGATTGCATTGTTTCTATATGAATATATTTTATTATGGTTATGTTAATTAATGTGGTTCATTACATTACAACATTAAAAGTAATTTCATAAGACAAGTATATGTTTAATGTGAGAAGTGCTATGGTGGATCATCATAGTGAGTGAGCATCAAGTTGAATTGTGACATTGCTGTATGGTCATGATGGTTACTGGATTTTCGTTACATGATGCCATTAATTAAATTGTTTTGTAGTAGTTGGGTTTAGTTTTATTTTGAATTTCTTATTGCATTTTGAAATCGATGAAGGGCTATCTTGGATTCTGATGTTCATTGCTGCTTATGGTGTATTGTGACATGCGGTGTATAGAAAGTCATCATAAATTACAAGATCGTTAGTTATGTTGTTTTCATTTGAACAAGGCGTGAATGTCAATTGTGGAGAAAATATGGAATATCTTTGTTATTTCAAGTGGGAATAATTGTTATATAATCTGCAATGTTTGTACTGAGATGTTTTCGTAGACTGGAATACTGCAACAGTTGTTTAATTGATGTTTATTTAATGTGAAACTAAATTATTTTCTAAGCAATTTCAATTCCATATATTTTATGATCTGTGATATTTATGAAAAAATAAAAATTTTAAAGGAATACAAAAAGTAACAATTTCAATATAATAGTAAGCAATGCATCCATGAATATGATGTAAATGAATGTATGGATTGTTAAAATGAGGGAATCTAGGAATTTAATTGCAACAATTACATATATTATTTATACTGTTACTTGAGAAAGTGAAATATTGTATTGATTATTTAAATTGTAATTTGAGCACTTGATATATGCAACTGTTGAAAAACATTTGACATTATGTCAACTTAGTATGGAAAGTCATCATAAATTACCTTATCGTCAGTTATGGAATATCTTTGTTATTACAAGTGCAAAAAATGTGTTCTTTAATGTGCAATGTTTGTTATCATACCGAGGTGAAATCAAATGCTTTGTTTATTCATTTGTTGATAATGCAATCTTTTAGTGTATAAGGTCAAGATATGTAATATTAGATGTACTATTTAAAAGATGCAAAGTATTGTTTCCATAAAATTCTCGATATAGCCAATAAATTTTGATGTTATACAGTAAATAAATCTGTTTATTTTAGATCAGAAGAAATAAAAATAACGATTTGAAGCAAAAAACTCGAACATAGCCACTCCAAATTTCCATATCCTTTATAAAAAGCTTCATGGGCTGAAGACATGTTTTATTTGAAACCAAAACACGCCAAAATTTGCACAAAGTGCAAAAACTAAAACATACATTTTTTTACAAAGACTCATAAACCTATTGAATTCCATGCCACAACCCTATAGGGACTGAAACAGTGTCGGAGGGACTGGGAGAAGATCATTGAATAAAACCATGCTTGGAGTTAGAGGAAAGAAATTCTTATACATGATAATGTTACTGCATTGATTGTTCGCTGTCAACGGTAGACGGTGATTTGGAAGTGATGATCTTTCATCAACTGCAAAATGAGTAACACCACAAGTTTCCAAATCATAGTATATGAATGGAATTTCAACATTCTTGCACATCAATATAGAATTTCAAAAATATACCCAACTACTACAAAAGAATTTAAGTAATTTCATCATGTAACAAAAATCGAGCAAACAACATTACCATATTCCAACAGAAACATAACAAATCATAAAAATAATTTCTTTGAAAGAACACACAAAGCTATTTAAGCTACTCATAAATAAAATTAAATATACATAGTTATTACCAACAGAAACATAGTAAATGATAAAAATAATTTCTTTGCTCAACATAGACACAGTAGAACACAACCATGAGCCAATGGCATAAGACACCACAAGAACCAATGAACATGAGAATCCAATACAACCCCTCATCGATTTTAGAATGCGAAAATAAATTCAAAACAAATATAAACCCAACTACTACAAAACATTTTAATTAATGGCATCATGTAAAAAAAATCCAGCAACCAACATTACCATATTGCAGCAGAAACATAACAAATCATAAAAATAATTTATTAGAACCAGCACACAAAGCTATTGAAACTACTTATAAATAAGATATAGGTTGACAACAAATTACTTAGGAATAAATCAAAATTCAAAATATTATTCAAACTTATAAAATATCTTCAACACATTTAGATAACTGTATGCAACAATAGACTGAATAAATACAATGACGCGAACAGAAAGAAAAGGGACTCTCACTATTTTTTTTATGTAGATGGTGATGACAGTGGCTCAACAACTTTTTTTTTTCTTGGCATGACACCATGAATTTTCTTTGCTTTTTTTTCAGTATTTTTTTGGGTTTTTTTGCCAAGATCATCAATTCCAGTCTTGTCATATTTTATTGCATCCTCAAGCTTGTCATATACCAACCCAAAACCTGAAGATATTTGTCCATACGTACGAAAACCGTAAATAAATATCTGTTGTGTACCAGTAATGCCAAATTTCTTCCCTGTCTCCTTTTGAATTTCTGGTTTGGAAAGGTTTCCTTTTCCAGGATGAAGAACATGTATCTGAAATCGACGCCTCAACCTTGGTTCATCTATGAGGTGTCTGATGCATACTGTTGGACGATGTTTGATTTTTTTTAGATCCATTTTTTATTTGGATTTGACGCAAAGATCTAGAAAATAAAAACATATATGGTTTTATGAATTCGAACATAATGTTAACCAAATGATACAATAAACAACATTGGAGGAAATGTGGCATAAGCACTAAAACTCTAAGATATCAACAACAATTAAATCATGCAATATAACAAAAACGTAAGTTGCATAAAATGGTGACATCCATGGTCATGGTTATATATGTCAAAATCATTGGCATGCCATCTCGTAATCTATCATTCAATACTGTTTTTCTGGCACATTTCATTAGTACATTCACATTTAATCAATAAAACCAAATTAAAAAAATTACATTTAGTTGTGAGGATCTTATGAAAAAAAAATAGATAACTAACTATATCTTTACTCTTTCAACACATAGAAAAGAATATGAAGAACAAAAATCCAAATAAATTAGTAAAAAATATAATGGCTGCCACTATGTTTTTATGTCATAATACAACTTAAAAAATGCTTGTCAATTGAACTGTAATTGAACATATTGAAAAAGTGTATGTTAACATATAGGACCAAATCTTATTATCGACAACTATATGAAAAGACAATGAATAAATAGAGATTAAACTATGTTAGTTTGTAAATTGGTTTGTTTTCTTGCAATCTATATTTCTTCATACCAATTCAAATAATAACAATGAAACATGTCAATATAAATATCTATACAATAAACAATCAAGTTACCTAATAACCTGATAGTTGTGATCTTTAAGCTGAAATGGATTCCAACCGTTGTTCTTCTTTTCTCCTGATTGTAGCATATGCACTTTTCGCCATTTTTGAATACCTTTCAAATGTAAACGATGGAGATATTTGTAAACCGTCAATAGATTTTACCCTTGAAATTGCTGTGAAATTTAAACCTTGCCTCTCTGCGATACCGATATCAATGGTTTCCCTTTGTAAAGTCAAACCTTGCGATTTGTGTATGGTAAGAGCCCAAGCCATACGCAATGGGATTTGCTTGCGATTTCCTCTAGCAATAGGTGTTATTGGAACAATTTTGGGATATCTGATGTCCCATGGTAGACCAATGTAATCATCAAATGAGACTGTAGCATACATTGGCAGTTGTGGTGGTTTGGATCCATTAGAGAAAAATATGTTTTCAACTATCCCAAGTGCTCCATTTACCAACCCTACTTCCACCCACAAGTTACATGTCAACATCACTCATTGACCAGGACATAAAAGCACTTCTTGTTGAAGCTGGTCATCATCAGCATCAGAAAAATCTTTATTCTTCGTATGTTCAGCAATGCACCATGCTATAGGAATTCCAAGTGACTTTAGCATGCATCGATTATGTACATTTACCAAGTTGTTCGTAGGAAACAAATGGATTTCTGAACTGAAAGTATTACTTTCAGTACCATCCATATTTGCATCTGTTCGTGACATTAAAAGATTCCAATCATCCACTATTGGGTTTGCATTTCTGATGTTGGTTAGCAACCTCTTAAATTTGACTTGATTTGGATCTGTTCCTTGTTGACGAAATATCGTGTCCAATGTAACAACCTTTCTGAAATCTTTCCATAACACCTTGCCAACTGTGTTTCCTATGTACAATGGTTTATCTTTGACAGGAGGAAACTGCCCAAGATCTCCAACAAGAATCATTGATCTCCCACCAAAAGGAACTGACCTTTTTTCAGGAAATGCCTCCCGAAGACGTGAATCAATTTGTATGAACAACCTTGGCCCAATGAAACTCATTTCATCAATTAAAATGTGTGTAACATATCGCATTTCCTCTTGAAATACAGAAAGTGACTCACCCTGTAAAGATTTGAAGTCTTTAACAGGGATTCTAAGGGTCAAGTGAATTGTTTTGGCTTATATGTTGAACGCAGCTATTCCTGTAGGTGCCAGCAATAGCAAAGGGCTTTTTCCATTTATCAAATGCATTGAAAATTCATGTCCAAGACAATGTATAAGGTAATACTTTCCTGTCCCTGCAGTTCCTTTAATTATCATCTTCAGCGGGTTTGCATTAGGTCCTTCATGGAAATGTTCAATAATAGTCTCAAAACAAAGACGTTGCTTATCAGAAAAAGAGGATGGAGAAGACGACCTAGAATGTGAGACATATGGTATGGATCCTCTTGAGCGTACATTTTTTATGAAATCTGTTGGATCCTCCAAGTTTCTATTCCAACCTGTAGTACTATTCCATGCATGGATCAATTCAAAGTCTCTGCAACCAAGAGTATCAATGTCTGAAACGTGAACAGTATTGGGAGGAACAAGACATGACAACATCTCCCACTCATCCATGTCATTCTCATGAATCACTTCATCCTCATGTGTATCGTCATCTTCTTCATTGGTATCTGGTTCTAAAGGTATCCTATTGACATGCCAAGCTCGATATCTAAGGATCCTCTAGTTATGAATAATAATTTCTGTGCTGACTCCAATATCAATCTAAATGTTTCTAAACGATTTATAGAGAAGTAATTCACTGAGGCAAAATGACTCAAAGGAATCTGAATTGTTTTTAGGAACTTCTCAGAACTGTGGCCATACACGAACTATCGTAGGTGTATCTCTTGGCTTCCATGGTTCTCTCTGACGTCGACCACTAAAAGACCATGATCGTCCAGTTTCAATCAAAGATAAGTGCTCCAGAAATGGAGGTCTATTTTGGTAGTGTGCTAGAAACCCAGATCCTATTGGGAATTTGTTGTTATCCGAGTTGGAAGAAACTCTTTTGAATATTTTTCTGCCAACATTAATTGAAACAAAGCTATAGCTATAAATAACAAGAGGAAGCTTTAACAACATATGACAAGTTTCCTGTGCTCCTATATCTCTTTCCACAATTGTTTCGGCAAGAAAATTTTTATATGCACATATAGAGGGAATGTCAGAGTCAACGACATTGGAGATTCTTTTCAGCATGTCTTGATAGCTTTCTGATCTTCTCTCTGATTTTTAAGAATACTTTGTAATGTATTTCAAAACTGCGTGATGTGAAAGAACCGGCTGGCAATCAACATTGGCACGCCATATTGAAAGAAGAGGAATGTTATGGACATTTAACCTGTCGTCGTTGCAAGCAGGTTCGTATTTTTTGTGTCATTTGTCATTGACAAATATTTTCGACTGGTCTTGAAGTTCCCATGGTGCATTTTATCGGCACATGTAGGAGGAACCTTTTTTACGTAAACATGAATGAACACTGCATCTTGTGTGTCGTTGCAATCAATTCGCTAGTTGCTCATAGTCGTCAAGGGGATTTGTATTGAATATTTCACTGGTATCCAATAAGCAAGGATATTCCTCCAGAGGCCGATGAATAGATATGTTCCTGTGGTGAGCATCACGAGGATTCAATGCTATTACATAGTTGTCAAAGTATCGTCTTGCTGCATCAACTCTTATCGTGTCTGTCCAATCCAGTTGTTCCATGTCCGGTGCACCTTCTAACCATAGAAATCCATGGATATGTGCTGATCCCCTATGCTACCATTCATACCTATGAAACTCATCATGTTTCAATAATATTAGGTTGCAACAAAATTTCAAGTAATAATCTAACATGTTAGATTGAAAAATAGAATAAGGAAACGACATACCTGTACCAGTAGTCTTTAGCATGAAGGTATTTTACAATGATTTTGTCACGGGATATACTGAAACGTTCATGCATATACTTTGCAACAATATGTGGATATTTTATAACATTATCAGTTCTCCATCTATTCCGGTTCTGTGCAGATACAGGTGCAGAATTGGGCATAACTTTATGTAGGTCTGGCCACTTGGTATCAGCTGCACTCAGAGTGAAAAACAAATTTGGGCAACCTATTTGTGATATCATGTCAGTAAGCTCACTGTGACATGTGTTCCAATATGCCTTCGTTCCTCGAAGACATGAACCAAAACGCATCAATCGTTCAGCTAATTTGGTGTCAGGGAATTCAATGAGCTCCTTACATAGATCTTCAATTGTGGTAGGTATGCCATCTTCAATGTTTTTTTCACGAATACAGCAGTTGTTCCTTGGCTTCGATGTCTCATTATCATGTTCAATACAAAACACCAAAACCTTGGATGTTTTCCAAACCTTTGATCACAATATGTAAGTAGGTGTAACACATACTCATTTAAGCGGACATCCTTCAAACGTGGTTGCAACCAATCAGCAGTGCCCATGGGAAACAATGTTGGAAATGCCATGTCAAACAAACCTTCTATGTTGTATTCATTTATTGGAGACAAACCAATCTCTGGCCATTCCATATCTAAATCTGACAAAGAAGATTCTTTGTTAACAAAGTTTCGTATCTCCTCTATCTCTCTTTGTGCATTTGGCATTCTAGCTGTAAAGGATGAAGGATGAGTTTTGAGTCGATGAGTTCCAAATCTATCAATGTCTGCATCAATTTATTTTGAGTCAGCTATGTCAAAGTTGATATAACGCAATTTAGAGGAGACATCTGTTGGCTGGTCTGGGAGACATATGACTGATTCTGGATCAACTTCAACATCTCGGTAATATTTGTCCACCTGTATTTTGTAATGCAATGCATCCATTACTCACGACCAACTAAAAATGAAATCATAGTGCTTGGATGGAGGCCCTGCTCTCCTGATAATTAATATGTCTAGGTCTTCAATTCGACGAGGAAGAGTCTTAGCAATTGAAACAATATCATGTGGGAAGCTAATTGTATGGCTGCTGTATTTATATTGACCTCCACGTGCATGTGTGACCTGTAGTATTGGATTCACTCGTGCTATTAGCATTTCTTCAATCTGTGTCAAAATTGATAAAACAGGAGGTTGTTTTCCATGATTCATTTTGTTATCTCGAGAAAAATGATGGATACCACACTCTTGCCTACATCTCACACAAATAGGTCCTTCATCTCGTCTGAAAACATTCATTCCAGGGTATGATTCATGACAAACATTACACTTTTGCACAATTGACAATTTATCAATTTCGGCACGAAATGCTCGATGGAAAGAGGACATTTGCTGGAAAAGTTCAACCATGTTTCTTGATGTATGTATATTTAAACCTGGATCTTGAGCATGGACATTACCATTCAATGGAAAGTGAGGTGAGACATGTCGACATCTCTCTCCTCTATTGTTGTGACGATGTAGATTCCTAACTTGCCTTCGTCAAGTACCATCGCCTGAAACCTGACCCAAATTGATTTCATCATGAAAATTATTATCAAGGTTGGTTTCCATCATATTGTTCAGATGAGTTGGGGTTTGAATGTTGTGTCCTCGACGAGCCTCGATGCTATTATCCTGAAAAGTGAAAATGTCATTGTTAAATATTATGTCAAATCTTCTGGTAAGATCTAAATATGGAAGTTGTGTATGAACAGGCTAAGTAAGACCTTCGATGTTCCAAGAAAAATAGTCCTTTCTGCATCTCCACTTGGTCTACTGAGCATGATCTGCTTTTGAATCATTGCTTGATCATTCATTGCTGCAGAATTGTTTTCCCAATTGAGGTCCATGTTCTTTGGTTGGCTGCACACAACATAATTTTGACCAACATTTTGTAGAGAGTCATCATCACCAGAAGACGGAATGACATTGATCGATGTCATGTCGTTTTGACAATTATGTCCATGGATGTCGTTTTGACAATTATGTCCATGAATTTCAAAATGATTTTTCATTGAATTATTAAACAGGAAGATGAAATAGTATTGTATCTAATACTACCTTATTTTGATCAAGGTCAAATGCATGGTTGTTGTCATGGATAGGTGAAACAATACCTTGGTTGTTCCAATAGAAATAGTTCTTGCCGGACTGGACATTTGCAAACCGGTTTCGAGTTGATTTCGAAACCCTTGATCTTCATTCGTTAACAATGCATTATTTGCGTGGCTGTGTGAGTCATTCATAGCAGACTCGGAAATCATCTCCTTTGTTGTTCCAAGATAAATTGTTCTTATACAACTGCTTCTTTCAGCTGTATTGGTGTTATTATTTTGTATTGTTTCTGGTTGATTTTTATACATAGCTGCCTCACGCTCATCAAATGATTGATTCGGAAGATTGTTGCGAGTAGTTATCTAAACATTGAACATGTGTGTAAGTATATATATATTGTACAGATAAATAATTTTTCAAATATAGACAATCCCATGTAATCCTTATACCTCGATACCATGATTAGAAAACATTTCGCCCGAAGTATGACCTACGAAAGGTTCAATAACTTCATTCAACCTTTCGTTATAGTTGTTGCTATATGTTGGATTTGATGATATAAATTGACTTCGGCGATTTGATCTCCTCATTATATCAGATATGCTCTGGAATTTAGCGGGCTCCCCCTGAGAATCAATGACATTTACAAAGGAAGGACCATGTCATTCTCTTATATGTTCACCAATTTGCTCACTATTCTCTTGGTATACTAAATGACGTTTCCTATTAATGCCTTCCTTTTTTTATTATAGTGTTTTCGCGAGGATTCGTTTTTTGCGTGACGCGATGTTTCCATCAAGTTCTTCTCACTGCTCGAATTATTGTTTTTCTCTGACGACATATCTACATGAGCATAAAAAAATTAGTTTATGTCAAACCATATTACTGTACAAAGTAATGTTACAAGTATAGCACAAAGAAACACAAACGTAAAAGTTGTCAACTTTATTCAAAGATTATCTTTTAATATTTCTAAGAGTTTTAAACTTTATTCAAATATTAACTTATAATATTTGTATTGCCGAAGATCGCCAAGATATAAAATAATATTGTAATGAAGTGTTCTATCCAAGAAAATAAAAATTGGCATGTATGAATAATTTCTATTTCATAGAGAATGTAAATTGGCAAACATCAGAAGAGACAAATCCAATAAGCATGGTAATGAAGTATTGAAGATGTCGATTTGCATAAGTACAGGTAAGTAAAATTCCACATGTAGCACTCATTGCCAAAAATCCAGTAAAGTAGGTTGTGAAGAAATATTTTGAATAAGTATGATTAAGACCCATCCAAACATGTCAACTTGCATAACATACATGTAAGTTACATGCCATATATGTTTATATTATCCCATTGAAAACACATCATCAATAGAATCCATGTTTGGGAAACTTAGAATGATGGATATGTTGTCTACAAGCTCAACAACACTTAGGTGTGTTGGATTTTCAAGTTTGGATAATGCAGAATCCAACATTCTATCCTCGCTTACAAAATTAGAATGTGCGTCGATGAAGTCATAGAAACCAAAAGCAAGACGGTCGTATTTGCACATGAGCAAGTAATTATCAAGTGCTGCAACAGGAAAATATCCACTGCATTTGCCATTAATGCGCGAGGTCAAATTAGACATGATACTCCATCACAATCCACCTTCTAAACATCCAATTCTTATCGAAGAATTTGTTGAATCATTTTGATTTTTTGTTGGTTCTATAGACCACGCTGTAGTTCTCCCATCATTTATAAAACAAAGAATCTCATTGCGATAACATGCTAGGCTAATCGATAATGTTGAATTCGAGTGTGGAATAAACTGGAACCCCCATTTGTTATCCTCAAGATCTATCCAACATAGCTTGTATATACATATATGATTATCTCTAGAAACCACATGACTATCCACCCATAACATTGTTTCATTATACAATATGGGATTTTTGGGCCGCAAAACATCGCCATCGATAGGACATGTTTGTCTCCACTACATATGAATAATGCTGGAAATAAAATATTTTGTTTGAAACTCTGCATAAATATGTTTCAATGCTACCCAATGGTATTTTTGTTGCTCAAAATTTTTCAGCAATGTAAAGAAACCCCAATGACCAAGTCCAAGAGACCCTACAAATGTACAAGTCTTTGTGAATGGATTGGCGATGTAGTAGTTTATTTTTCGATATAAGATACTGGGGGATGAAACTGCAACAATTGAACCACATGTGGATTCAATTTTGTAGTCATTGTTTAGGACTTGCATAGAAAGAGATGAACATTTTCCTTTTTGGCTAATGTAATGGCCAACGAACCGATGTCTACCAGAAGAGCCAAAACCAACCAAAACTCCATATTCTTTTGTTTGATTGTGTTTCCATTGTGAGATGAAATTATTTTCAGACACAATACGATTCCAACCTTTGCAAACCATTTTCAAAAGGATAATCATAGATAAAGGCAACCAAAGAAAGATCATTTCAATTATGTCTATTGGCAGAGATCTCCAAATTACAGGGACCAGGTCCATTTCTATAACACAACATAAGAGAATCGATTAGCAAATGGATTGATGTAAATAAGCCTTCAGTTCCAAATACTCATAAATCACAGGTTTTTTTTTGCAGGCATAAGTATAATTTCAAAGTGCTAGGCCAAGGGAAACATTTTTTTGCATGTTACTTGTACAATTGAAGTACAATATAAAATGACAAAATGTAAAGATGATCGCAAAAAAATACATACAGTACAAGAAAACATAACATCCACAATGGATATTATTTGGTGCAATATAATTGTTTAGATATATATCTAAAGATTACATGGATGTAGATAATATAAAACAATGATCGAAATTCACAAAATATGAAAAAAAAAAAAAAAATTGCATATTGTTTACATGCCATAACGCTCCAACGAATCCTCCCAATTTGTAGGAAAAGGGAGTAAATCGTCGAATGCTTTCATGCTTGGAGTTAGAGGGCAAACATTTCTAGACATTAAAATGTTGGTACATTGGATGTCTACTGGCATAGGCAATCGATGACTTCGGAGCAATGATCCTTCATCGGGTCCTACATGAGTAACCCTGCAGGTGTTGAGGTCATAATATATGTACGGGATTTGGCCATACCTACACATCAGAATAAAACTCCCCACAGCCCGAAATGGAAGGTACCTTGGACAACGTGTATTTATATGGAGTGTCATAACCTCTAAAAGGGTCCATCTCAAATCTCTTCCAAATATCCAAAACTCATGCACCTCTTCAACTGCAGATGCACCAATCCTCGGATCTATCATTTCAGTTATGGACCATATAGTTGTTCTACCATCGTTCACAGACATAACAGTTGGTTTTGATGTACAGTCAAACACATGGACCATTTGATGCGTCCTGTATGAATTGCATGACTAGCCCATTTGTTCAATCCAATGTCGAGTGACCACATAGTATAGGAATATAGAGCATCTTCCTTTGAAATGATTCTCATATGTATCCAATATATTTTTCCATTAAAAAGAACTGCATCTTTAGGAGGGGTTGGAATGAAGCTAGTTGCATCAATTTCTCTGCAATCTCTATTCACATTGCTGGACACAAAAAAAATTGAACCATGTTCGTTCTCTTCATGACGAACAACTATCCATCCCTGTTTGTGATCATCGATGTTGCTTATGAGTGTGAAGAATCCAAGCACTCCAATTTCAATCACGCCTATATATAAAAACCGTCCTTCGAATGGGTTAGTAATAAAGTAGCGCTTGTGACCTGGCAATGAACAAAACATTGATAGAAAAATATTTGAACCAGCTGTGCATTCAACTAAATAATTGTTTTATGGATTGGTAATATGCAGAAAAGACGTATGGCCTACAGAATTTATAAACTTATATAGTATTTCGATCTCGTATGGCCACCAGAAGTTCTAAATGCTCATTGCCACAAAATTGCCTGGAAATGTTTAGAAGTTGATCCGAACCGGATATATGTTGAAAAAGGAACCCACAACAAAATCGATTTCAATATCTCCATTGGAAACAAACTCCAGATGGCAGGATCCATTTGTATCTATATAACAAAACAATGAAAAAACATATGGTTATGAACAAAACCAATAAAAATGAAAAAATATTTATTTTTCCATTTTATACATGGAACATAACTTCATTTGTTGACATAAAGCAATGTCTATGTCAAACAAAATTGATCTTCCAATTTCAATATTGAGGTCATTGACATGTGATTTATGAGTCCAACATCCAAAAGCAGATGTTATAGTGATAAACGACATGTCAATGTTACGTATCCTATGTCTATCATCCAACAATGGAATGGTAAATGGGAATAAATTCGTTTTTTGGTTGGGCCAAATATATGTTCATCAAAACCTAATATATCATTTTCAGGTGTCTCATGATTATAGATATTGAGGTCATTGACATGTCATTTTTTAGTCTAACATCCAAAAATTGGATGTGCAAGAGGGGCCTCACCAATTGGCTGAGCACATGT
>LPNX010411201.1:36508-66324 GCA_001517045.1 Pseudotsuga menziesii
TGGTATTGTCATGGTTCTTTCAAAATGTAAGATCTGATGTGCATGAACAACAAAGTTTATTAGTTAAGGCAGTGCTTCATAGTTTAACTCTTTAGTATATTAATAATTCAAAGTTTAATACAGACACACCACTTATATAGTGACAGAGCAAGACAATAAAGATGAAATGACTAAATTACTTAACTCATATAATTTCAAATGTTCAATTCGTTACAACTAAAATGTAATTTTTATCCATCCTCATTCACCATACCCCAATTTGTGTTGTCATTTGTCATGTGACAAGAAGATTTGTGATAAAACTTTTTGTTCCCGTGACCTAGCTCCATCTAAGTTAGGAGATGGATGGGCGGAATAATTTTTATCCATCCTCATTCACCATACCCCAATTTGTGTTGTCATTTGTCATGTGACAAGAATATTTGTGATAAAACTTTTTGTTCCTGTGACCTAGCTCCATATAAGTTAGGAGATGGCTGGGAGGAATTATATTTCTATATCAATTATTGTGAGTACTGTCAATGACATGAAATCAATCCAACAAATAGTCCACCACAACGTTTGCATTTGCATATCGTCTGGATGAACTGAGGTGAACAGTACAATTTCGAACAAACCTCTGGCACCCAATTTCTGCAACAATACATGGACCCCGAGGCTCTTCAACATGTAAACAAAAGTCTCTAAAGTCACTTAAAGGTGATTGTGAGAGGTGAGAGAGCTCCATGCTTAACAACATTATGTATACATCGATGATTTACCTTATTTGACATCTCCTTTAGTACTATATTAATGTACATGTGGTGGAAGCAAAAATATTAATAAAAACATATTAAAATATGTATTTTTTAAATAATAATTAATCTTAAACATTAATTAATAAATGAAATGTTAGAAATGAGATATCTTTTTATAACTATTTAAATTTGTATAGATACAATAAATAAAAAGTATATATGCCTTTTACATTTAGTGAAGGCATATATGCCTTCACAAATTGAAAACCCTTTATATAATTTTTAAAATATATTACTCATATCTTATTATTCAAATTATTATATTATGTCAATAATTTATTATTATAATTAAATATAATTAATAACATAAAAGACATGTATTACTTTAGATATATACATATAAAAGGCATATATACATTAAATTTGTGTTGAAAAACGTGAAAAATGCCTATGGGACTATGGATTTGTGAGATTATGTGAAAAACAATTCTAGCACACCCACATAGTTTGTGGTTGGATAACTTTGATAGGGATCAAATGGTTGAGAGATAGTAATGGAATAGAAGACACTTGTGAGTTATCTATGCCTTTCTACATGTTATCATCCACATTCTTCAGGTTATCCATGAAGTGTTGGTTATACATTCATCACTTGTGAGTTATCCATTCATCCCTACCAATTATCCCTTGATGAGATACCAATTTTTAATTTTTTATATTTTTTTGGTTTATAATTGTTTATTTCTAATTTTGGAAGTGCCATAAAATCAATCTCTACTATACTCTTGTCTCATCCTCTTATCTAGATAAAACAATCTAGACCATATTCCACCTTAAATCTCACATAAAAAAGCTTATTAAGATTATACTACCACCATAAAATAAATCTTTGATTATACAGTTCTTGCAATTCAGATAAACATAGAAGCAAATAAGAGTGGGTAACTGTAAAAAGCATTTCTATTCTTTAAAAACATTCAACTCATTCAAAGTGTACCCATAAGTAGGTTGTTCCTTAGAGTCAATGTTTAAATACAACCAATGGACTTATTGAATAATACTTCACTTTTAATGATATTGCATATAAAAACATCAAGATACAACTTGATTGTAAAGGACAATATATAATAAATGAAATGTTAGAAATGAGATAGTTTTTTATAACTATTTAAATTTGTATACTTTAAATATATACATAAAATTAAGGAAATATATATTACTTTAGATATATACATATAAAAGGCATATATACTTTTTATATATACAAATAGAAAACATATATATATTGAATATATACATAAAACTCATATATATTTTGAATATATACATCGAACTCATTGTTGACAATATTCCAACATGAAAAAAAGGTATCCTCCTCAGCAAAATGAAATGAACATGGTACTAAAAGGTCTAAGCGATGGCGAACATTACCAAAAATGAACATGGTACTAAAAAGTCTAAGAGATGGCAAACATGGTTGGTGAGGGGTAGTAAGGACATGGACATATATTTTATTTTTATTTTTAAAATTACGTCAACCTTATGTAGAGGAAATAAGTGTACTACGACATCCCATAAGCAAGAGTTTGCAAACCTACATTACGATCATGCTAGATAAACCAAATCATGCCATTGTTGATTTCGTAGTTAAAGTAACATTTTTTAAATAATATTATACGAATTATTAAGCCCATCAACATTGGTTTTATCCAATCTTAGCATTGGTTCCACCCAATTTTAACTTTGAATTGCTATGCTACTTGGGCAATCGACCAACTTCTTTGCTTTCGATACAATTGTAGTTGATTACTGTAAAATGAGAGAGAGGCAGCCTTATGAGTAATAGTAAAAACCTTAGTTTAAATGTTCGACAGACTGATAGACGTATCTATTAAGAGCTTAAGCCAGAACCAGAGCCAGTCCATATTCGACTGATACTCTTAACTGGCCATTGTTACTACTTGCCATGGTTTCTAAACAGTATATTAAGATGGCTTCTAACCTAATTTTACATGCACAGTAAAATAATTCCACTTGGCAATGCTTAAGACAACTACGTAAGCACCCGGATGGCAGTCTTAGAGAAAATTTTACGTGCATTGTAAAATAATTCATATTCATTTATTTTATGTAGAAATAGCATTGACTCAGATGTCATATCCAAGTTTTCCACAAGTTAACTATAGACCTAGAACTTTCTGGTGGATGACAGTCTCAGAGAAAATTCTACATGCACGGTAAAATAATTCCACTTGGCAATGCTTAAGACACCTACTTAAGCATGCGGATGGAACTCTTAGGGAAAATTTTACATGCATTGTAAAATAATTCCACTTGCTTAAGACATCTAGTTAAGCACGAAAGCTTTTGGAGTCTCGACACCTATGTTTCTCTCCTCTGATGCTTCATGCTTTCTTCTCCTATTCAAAGCTCTTCTTTGCCTCACAGATTTTAACGGTGAATATTGCCTGAATTCTCACTGATCTTACATTTTTTGTTTGTCCTTGCAATTTCTCACATGGTCTGATTGAGCGATTTATAAATATTTGAGATAATTGAAGGAAAATCTGCACATAAATATGTGTAATATTTGCCTTTGTTCATAGTTGCAGCTGCAGTTGCTGTGATTGGAGCTTTCTGCAGGTTCACCTGGAGGTATGCAGCATTTTTAGGTACAACAGAGGGCACATATGTCTCCAATGGGCATGGGAATTCTAGCTATGGCTTCCACTTCAAGTCGAGATGGTATGTTGCTGCCTTCCATGCATGTATTGGCACTTCCTGGTTCTACAATTCATTGCTATTATTTGTTTATAATTTATACTCAATGCATGCAATAATTTAGTATGAGTTTCGCTCATTCTTTCACACAGAGCTCATTACAGTGAGGTATGAGCTATAGTGCCCTCATTTTTTCAATTCCATATTGCAATAATCTGAAAAATGCCTTACATATAAACCTGTAGTTTAGTCAAGTCTCATGCATTTTAGAACACACCTAATTAGATATGATATCTAGGCCAACCTCACAGTTCCTTCCCCTCCCTATTTTTCAGATTATTATGAATAATCTGCTAAGCAACCCATGGATATCAATATGTTGTTCCATTTTGATGATAAAATGAATATGGTCAAACTTCCCAGCATCACAGCAGCCAAATTCCATTCCAACTACACTTCTTGTTATTGTAAAAGCCTCAGAGACATCTCCTTTGATGCCTCTACCCCTTTATATCAAGCATGAGATGAAATGTCCCACACATTCCCCTTTCTGAAGTTGTAAATAAACCTGCCCATAGGGTAGAGGTGTTCGAGTTCCTTAGAGTAGGAGAGCATCCTCAAACCCAGCCTGCTGGAATTCAAATGGAAAAAAAAAACTGCAGGCCAGGATGAAAATGTCATGGCTCTCCAAGAGGTTTTCCCCTTGCTAGGGACTGTATCAGATAGGAATGACCAGCTTAATTCTTCTTTCTACATCACCCTAGAGCTCCAAAACCTCCATCTCCACAAGTGCTTATATGACTCTGGAGCCTTTCGTTCATTGAATCCTTTGGAAATATCATCTCAAATAATTGTACTCATTTGATTCCAAGAGGGTCGAATGCCTGGGGATGATCAAGGAGCTGGTGGTAAGAATGGTGCATATTCCAATAAAGTTGGTTATTATGGATGTGGTTATTGCAGATGTCGGTCCAACATATGGCATGATTTTATCCAGACACCAGGGGAGTTCTGTAGGCTGTAGTATTCAATTTGAACTATCCTACGCCACCATACAAATATTTGAGGGTTACAGTCATTGTTTATATAAATAATTGGTTATACTCTTTTTCCCCCAAAAAAACCTCGAAAGAAATGGATCTAAATAATCAGATCGATTACAAGCCTGGGAGCTAAAGAAAGACTATGGAGAAGAGCCTAGGGTTAGGATCTTTTTCTAGGTTAGGGTTGGAATATTGAGCAAGATTAGGGTTAGGTGAGCATTTTTAAGGTCAATGGGCTAGGGTGAAAGTAAGCCCAAAAAGCCTCTCTATGCTCTGAATTGCATCTTTAATACGTTAGGTAAAAAAGTGACTAATGTGTAGATTATTGTGTTATCTATTCTAATTATTACAGCCCCTGTACAATATGCGCAATCCGCAGTATAGGTTCCTCATTCTGACTGTCAGTATGTTTCTCGTTCTTAGTATCAGTTTTAGCTCTAGAGAATATAACTTATAGAGGATATAGCGTAATGGAATTACCACCAATATTTGTTTTATGTGCTGACATTTTGAGTGCAATTTCAGTCTAACAAAGCGCATGGGATACAACATGGGAATTCTAGCTATGGCTTCCACTTCAAGTCGAGATGTTATGTTGCTGCCTTCCATGCATGTATTGGCACTTCCTGGTTCTATAATGCATGCAATAATTTAACCGAAAAGCTTCTCTATTCGCTAGTAAATATGCTCTGAATTGCATCTTTAATACGTTAGGTAAAAAAGTGACTAATGTGTAGATTATTGTGTTATTACAGCCCCGGTACGATATGCGCAATCCACAGTATAAATTCCTCATTCTGAGTATCAGTATGTTTCTCGTTCTTAGTATCAATTTTAGCTCTAGTCTCTAGCGTAAAAGATATTCAACTAATTATTACAGCCCCGGTACGATATGCGCAATCCACGGTATAAATTCCTCATTATGAGTATCAGTATGTTTCTCAGTTGTAACCCTAATACGATGCAGAACAGTGAAAGCAGAAGCAACCTTGTATCTTGGGGAATCTGAGGCTTACCTCTACTACACAGGCGGTCCAAGACGGCGAATGCACAGGCACTCCAACAAATGCTCCAAGACGACGACTGCTCCAAGACAGGGAATGCTCTAATGCTCTAGCGAATGCTCCAATATCTCACGGTGAATGCTCAGGATGGTGAAACTGTCAGGTATCTCCTCGGCGACTAACAGACTCTTCCACGTGTATCTCCTCCATGGTTATCTCCTCCACCACCACGTCTCCTAACAGACTGCACTCATCTCCTAGTCGGCGGCTAACAACTGATGTCATCTCCTAACTCTACGGCTAGTTAGGAGTGTTAAAAGATCAGACGATTGGGATGATTTGGAGCATCCACTTGGCGGGATTTGCAGGATCTTGATGATCCGCTCAAGCAAGTCCACCCCCAAAAATACCATTGATAATTAAGCCTATCGGCGTAAAAATAACGGAACCATGAGACGAAACCTTGTTCGCCTAGTCTACGTTACAAATCCCATAATTAACCACCAAAGGGTTCGATGTAATTATGATTTCTAATACTTTCATAATCACATAAGACCTTCTTTGGCCATTAAAAAAAATTGTTACAAAACATAATTAATTTTCTTACAAAACATATTGTATCTGTAGAATGTTTGTTAATAAAAGGTGTATAGATGTTGAACAAAGCGTTTACTATAACTAATTTTCCATTTTTTAATGATATTTTTATATAATTTTTAAATTAACAAACTACCCAAAACCTTGACATAAGAATTATGTCAAAAGTACCAGAATAATAATAATAAAAAATGAATGATTTTTTAATATAATTTGTAATTCTAGAAATGAGGCAAAGCTTTCAAATTAAGATTTCAAAGGTTTTCAAAAAATCAAAATAAATATTTTTTTAACTGTTTTTAATTCAATTTATATTTTAAATCCAAAATAAACAAATTTAATGGTTCATATATGTTTTAATTCAATTTATATTTTATATCTTAAAATAAAACCAATTCAATTGTTTATGGAATGAAAAATTATAATTATATATGACGGTGAAAAGTTAAAATTTTAATTATAATTTTATGTTTGAAAATATAATTATATCTATGTTTTTTAAGCATTAAAATATGTATTAGGATTAAAGAATTATCTTTGTTGTGTCAAACATTAAAATCATATTCATATTTCACTTGATAGGCAAAGATTTCATTGGAATTATTTATTGGGGCCTATGTTTCTACTTTGTAACCTTGAATCATGGCATTCACTATGAGTGTACCATCAATGGTCATTTAGCAAAAATTGGACAATTTTGCTCTGAGCCAAGTGTTAGGGTTGGGGGAGGGGCTTCTTTGACCCCGTTGGAAATAAGATACACTCTTTTGTGTGAGGATTGGGAAGTAGGACAAACAATCACCCAAAATAGGTTGCTTTAATAAAGGGACTTGAAACAATGGTAGAGCTTAATATCATAAACTATAAGTCTTTAGATATTCTTGGATAGTCATACAAAAAGATAAAAAAACATACAAATAAGGAAAAAAAAACTAATGAAAGAGTAAAAAAAATTTAATTTTTGCACTTATTCATGACATCTATTTAATTTTTTCATCTTTAAACACAAAAATAATGCAAAAGCATATATGGAAGCCAACAAAGGCTCTCTTCTCAAGCAAAGTGAATTCTTGATAACAACAAATGTCTTTGCAACAAACGATATGTCTTTTCACTTTTAACCAGCAGTTCCCTCGGGATAAGACTTAGGGGGAGAGATAGTAGTGCTCCTTGGTAGTAAGGAACTCAACCCACTCTCCATAAGTGAACCATAGAGCAAGTATGGCCCTCAATAAGTTGGTCAATGGTCAGGCAGGTGGATGTTGTGCCCCTCTGAATTTTGTGTGCAATAAATGTATGATCGCCAATGGCCATATCCTTTCAACGAGCCTTATTTACTAGACAAACCAGTCTTTAAGATGAGTATGTCCATTGTCAAAGACGCACCACTGTTTATGGCATAATGTATGATGGCCAATGGCCATATCCTTTCGGCGAGCCTTATTTCTTTGACAAACTAGTCAAAGACGAGTCTGTCCTTATTTACTAAACAAACTAGTCTTTAAGACGAGTCTGTCCATTGTCAGAGAAGCACATCCTTTCGGCGAGCCTTATTTACCAGACAAACTAGTCTTTAAGACGAGTATGTCCATTGTCAGAGACGCACGGCTGTTTATGGCATGAGGTATGGTGAATCAGTGATTTACATGATACATCCATCCGATCAGGCCTGGAATTTGACGTTCCACAGAACGTTTTTTCATTTCCAGGATGTATTTGACAGGTGGCCAAGATTTTGACACGTCAAATATGACCGGGCATAAAATAGTGAACCCGTCAAACTAACGTCCGTGTTGGCAGCAAACCCGTCAATTTTTTTTATAGCTTAATAAGCCGAACAGGGGTCTAGGAGTATAGGAGTCTGGACTGCCACGATTTCGGATATTTTTCCCAGCATGTTGACCCAAGGTCCCAAACTCGAGGGCCAATGTGACAATGTAGTGGCATCCTGGCAGGTGCTTGAAGCTTCGTTCCAACTTCCACGTAGACGGTAGGAGCCTGGAGGACGTTAAATGCATGGAGTTAATGCAGTTAATGGGGTTGGTGAATTCGATTTTGAATTTCGTTGATCTTGCAAGTTGCATGATGCATCTTGAGACTTCGCCTAAACTTTCGAGAAACCCCATTCGGCATCACCCAGGTTCCGAAGGCTCTGCCTGCTATACTTTTTCATTGCCCGCTCGCAGCCCTGGAGATCCAGCCCACAACGGCCGAAGCATCGCGGTCTTGAATTTCCATCTGCGTACACCTCTCGAGTCTCGAACAGGCCACGCACTAACCTTGACACCTCCCCTCTTCGAATATCCATGGAAGCCTCGGCCCTCCACTCTGGAAGGAGATAGAAGCTGCAGTGTGCAGATTCTGCGCAGTTTTTGACACCGGCGGTCATATGGATCGAGACCGAGCAACTTACAATCGTAGCCCAAATGCTTGGTTCCGGTGGACCGTGGCCTGGAGGCGAAATTGATGTCGTGTGTAGTGAAGACTGCATCCATACATTATTTTGTTATTGATATTGATTCTCTTCCTGCTCAACCAGAAAGCCGCCGCCCTCAAGTGTACTGCGTCACAGGAGGAGGAGGATTAGAGACAGTCCCTGGCTAGCTCCCATGAGCTCACTACCAAAACCTTTCGAAAGCCGAAATCGAGGAGTGTGATGTGGCCATAGCTCCTGGCCAGATGGTAAAGCGTCTGGTGAAGAGATCAATTCGCATCCAGCAGATGAAGGTGTCCACTGTTGGGCCGGAAGTTCTGTGGCAATAGGTATGCTCTCTTTGGAAATTAAATTGTAATTAATTTAATGGCCAATCATTATAATTTTATTGTGGCTGTTTTCTCCAAATCCTTCAGTCTCTGTAGGAAGAATGAAAATAAAAATAATCTATATACAATTAATCAATAAATTATGAAATGGGTTTGTGTGATGGGGACTCGGGACTTGGCACTATAGATTCCAGGTTGATTGCTGAGTATTTCTACTCTGTACAGATGAATTTTCCTTGGTTAACTTCGATGCACCTTGTCGTGTGGGTTCTATCAAGTACGATACTGAAATCTCACAAACCACCGTATTGTATACCTCCAACAAAGCGGCCGTGTGCACCCTTAGATAACCTTTGGATATATTGTGGCCCTCTGGATAACTTTCTGGATATGTGAACAACTTTAAATCAATCCTCTGTATCATCCAGCTGTTTGGCTTTGGCTTTGAATAACTTTCTAGGTATCTAAACAGCTTCAAATTAATGATGTATAGCCTGATCCTTAGCTTTCGCTCAATAAAGCTACCTTCTACTTCTATAAACTTAAAATCAATGCTCTGCAAACTTAAATTAATGCTCTGCAACAAGGTGCTTAACTTAAAATCATTGCTCTGCAAACTTAAAATTAATGCTCTGCAACAAGGTGCTTAATGGCATATTTTTTTTTAAAGGAACAGGATAATCTTTATAGGATTTGTCTCTTTCCTCGTGAAATTTCAAGTTATAAGATAAAAAAATAAGGGTTACTTATAGTTTAATAAATAAGAGTTTTTTCAAATTTTCTGAAGATTTTTGAAAATCACAAAATCTATACAAAACTTTTAAAATTTTATAAACGACTTGCTACTATTCCAAATTTAAATTAAGCACTAGCAACATTTAAAAGTGAAAATTTAAACAACTACATCCAATTTATAATAAACCTAGGAGAAATGCAAGGATAGCAAAGAACAATATAGATAAAGGCTTATTCGATAGGGTATTTTAGGTAATTGGAGACAAGGGTTGGCGAGAACCAGTTTTTTTTTTTCTATTTTGCCCTCTGTTTTAAAAGAAATTGTAAAGAGATACAAACTCAAAAAATTAATAAAATTTATTTAAACAATTTTAATATTGAACAAAATAATTAGTTATTATTATGTATGAGAAAATAATGTATTATCATTATATATGATTATATGTATTAGAAAGAAATTGTAAAGAAATACAAACTCAAAAAATTAATAAAATTTATTTAAACAATTTTAATATTGAACAAAATAATTAGTTATTATTATGTATGAGAAAATAATGTATTATCATTATATATGATTATATGTATTGGAATATACATTCTATATGTAAAAGCATTTAAATCGTTGTAAGAGTATTCTAAATACATTAATCAAATTCTTATCAGCTTATTTAGTTTAATGAAAAAATGATTATTTTAATGAAGCTATTATTTCAAATTGATTATTTTTATAAAGTTGGTAGCAAAATTCTTATTGGCTTATTTAGTTTTGATGAAAATATTGATTATTTTTATGGATTCATAAAAGTAGAAAATATTTTAACAATGTTAAAAATACAAAACTGAAATCTTCTAATGAAATTTAACTTTTTAATCAAATCAAAATAGGAAAAGTTAAAATTTATGCCCAACCAAAATCTTCATATATCTATATAGCCTCACATCCAATTATATATATACTAAACAACAACAATAAAGATATATATTTTTATTTACATGGAAACATGCACTGAAAACCCAGCAATAGTTCCCCACATTAATAGATGGTTTAGGTCATAAAAGTCAAAGGCCTAACCATAAATGTAGAATATATTTAAACAATGTTAATAAATACAAAACTTAAATCTTATATAATGAAATCCAACTTTTTAATCAAATCAAAATAGTAAAAGTTAAATACATACCCAACCAAAATCTGCATATATCTATATAACCTCACATCCAAATATATATACTAAATTGCAACAAAATATATATATATATATTCACAAATGTGGAAAATATTTTAAACATTGTTAAAAAATACAAAACTTAAATCTTCTAATGAAATTTAACTTTTTATAATCAAATTAAAATTTGAAAAGTTAAATATATGCCCAATCAGAATTTGCATATATCTATATAGCCTCACATCCAAATATATATACTAAATAGTAACAATAAAAACATATATTTTTATTCACATCGAAACATGCACGGAAACGAGCAATACTTCCCCACATTAGTAGATGATAAAGGTGATAAATAGCAGAAAGCCTAACTATAAGGTAGAATATATTTTAAACAATGTTAAAAAATACAAAACTTAAATCTTCTAATAAAATTCAACTTTTTAATCAAATGTAAAAGTTGAAGTTATGCCCAATCAAAATCTACAGATATCTAGATAGCCTCACATCTAAATATATACACTAAACAGCAACAATAAAAAATATATATATATATTTGTATGTAGAACACCTGTCTTAGGGTTTTTTCCTTTCTGAAAAAAAAAAGTTTACACAAACACACAAAAAAAATTGACACTCAGAAATTTATGTAAAATCGTAAAAATGCAAGACCGTCAACAAAAATCCATTTGACGGGCAGAGGGAATTTGAAATTCCAGGCCTGCATCCGATCCATCTATGGTAGGTTAACTGATTTTGAGGATCGCTAGGATCGCTGGGTTGGAAGCTGTGCGTCATTATAAGGATGGGACGAATGTAGGCCGCCATGATGGTATCACTTGCAGCTTAGTTCAATTTCAAATGCAAAAATTTGAACCGCATTTTCCCTCCGACTCTATTTCAAATTGTTTGCTTATATTGTGGTTTCCATTTAGTCTTGGAACGCATTTGGGAGAAAGTCGAGGTACCAAATAAATTATGGCTTGGTTGGATAAATTGTGCGTACTCTTCCCTGCCTTCTTGGATGGAACTGCAGAATGTGGAGTTTCTGCGAGTGTCCGGGAGCGAGTTAAAGACATTAGGGGAAAGGGAAAAGGAGTTGCAGGTAATTAGAAATTCGTTGTGTTAGCTTGGTTTATTTAGTCGATATTAATATATTACCACACTGTTTCTATCCAATTGAACAATTTTTCTAATTGATCCATATATAAATGGATTTTCGGTTGATCTGTCTGCAGAAACCTTCGCAGCTGCCGGCATTTTTGGAGGTGTTGAACACAAGCGGCTGTGTGAACCTGAAGAGCATAAGGAGGTTGGTGCAATGGGAAAAGCTTCTAATCCTAAATTCTAATAGGCACTGCGAGTTAGAAGCGCTACCAAATCTAAAAAATTGGTGTCTGAAGCTGAAAAGCATAGGCGGCTCGGTGCAGTGGGAAAGGCTTCGAATTCTAGCTATTAGTTGGTGCTCTGAGTTACAAGCGCTTCCGAGTATGGAAACGTTGGAATCTTTGGAGGAGTTTTACGCATCTGGATGTGTGAAGCTGAAGAGAATACCAGGATTGGAGCAGTGGGCAAAGCTTCGATTCCTAAATGTTAATGGGTGCTCTGGGTTAGAACCGTTGGGAAGTATGGAAAGATTGATATTGGAGGAGTTTTATCGCATCTGGATGTGTGAGGTTGAGAGGCATAAGCTTGTTGGAACATGGTATAATGCTTGAATTCCCTACCTTCGTTGACCCTGACCCATTTTCGAAAATAATTTATTTCACAAACAGGAACAGAAGGGGGCGGAATGACTTCACCGTGTTTCCAAACTCTTTCCCAACTCCTATCAAAACTCCAAAGCTCCAAAATCATGCTTTCCCCATTTTTATCGATTCTTTTGATCACACAAAGCTGTTTTTTATGCTCTGCAATATGGCACAGAAAGGACCTGTCTTCAAACTCATGAAGGGAATGAAATTGATTCTGTCCACAAATCTTCTTCCACATCAAACGCCAACACCATGTTGCTTTTGCTGTAATATGAAGACACCAACCAACACAAGAAACGCACTTGCAGGATTAATGGAGAACATCAACACTAATAATTACGAGGCATTCTATTCCATTCTCTTAACTTTTTCCATGCGCCTTCTTGGAAATTGTAAACAAAACTAGTCATTCCACAATCAAACGCTTCCGTTTGCTTGGTCTTGAAACACAAGACTAGTTTGCACACCTTGCTTTTTCGGTCGTAGGCGGTTCCTGTATAAAATGCCCCTCTGTTGTCAACCATGTCAGTTACCGTCAATATCTTATGGTCATGGGGAAAGAGAGGGTTAAACACCAATAACAAATAAGGCGCCTCAACTGTCCTAAAACACATGAATCCATCACCGTAAGAGGAAAAAGACCAGTGGTATCGCCTCAAATGGTAGGGAAACGGATTTTTCCAGCTGACCTTGACATGCCTTCCTTCGTGCCAAATTCGAGACCTCAAAACCGGCTGGTACATACTTTTCTTAAACAAATTTGTAAAAACATCTGGATGACCAACAGCGTGCCGATCATATTCAATGGCAAAAGAAGGATCTGAAAGCAAGTAATGAAAATACTTACAGGTGAGTGCCATTCTACGTATATCCAAAATGGAAAGCTTTGTTACCACTAAAATTTTCAGATCTGTTTTCAATTTAATCCATTAACTGCTTTCCAAAGCGTTAGTGAGTGAATTCAGTGAAGCGATGGAATTTTGGTGAGACATCGTCATACTGTGCAGGAAAGAGAGCCGCATCTGAAAATGGAACAGAATGGTGAGTCGATAAAAATTATATTTATAAGTTTAAGGCACATGCTTTGGTTTATTGGAGAAACCATTTCCTTTTATTTAAATTTAGCATCTCTCCATGTATATATTTGTTATAAGCTAGTATATCTCTCCATGTATATATTTGTTATTACTTGATGTTCTCTTATTATTAAAATTACTAGACAATTCTACAACTGCCTTTTATTATTAAAATTATCAGACAATTTTACCACTGCCTTTTATCTATGCATTGTTAAAATCACAAGTTGTGATTTATCATAACGTCTTTTTTAAGTATGTCATTATTCATACATCAGCAACTAATTATCCACCATACATGGAGCAACCATATATATATATAATTGTTTATTTAAAATTTTAAATAAATTGAGTAAAATCATAAAATCAATATGTAGAGTACAATTATCTAAATATAAACACATATCTATATAACTAGCTTATCCACATAGTTTGTGGCTAGATCAAGTAGATAGGGATAAAATGGTTAAGAGATAGTTATAAAATGAAAAACACTTTGGAATTTTTTTTGTTATTTCTCATATTCTTTTATCTATATTTTATCACGGACTATTGGTTATCCATGCATTGCAGCAAAGTTACCCATTCACCAGCTAACTACCAATTATTTTTATATTCTTTTTTTATAACTGTTTATTTCAAAATTTGAAACTGTCATAGAATCAATCTAGAGAGTACACTTGGTTCGTACTAGTTCTTAGATGAAAAAGCATAGGTCTTAGTCCACCCCAAATCTCAAATAAAAACATCTATGAACTTAAGTATAAACTTTTACGCATAAAAAGTTAATCAGTCCACCCCAAATCTCAAATAAAAACATCTATGGACTTAATTATAAACTTTTACACATAAAAAGTTAATTAATCCACCCCAAATCTCAAATAAAAACATATATGAACTTAATTATAAACTTTTACACATAAAAAGTTAATCAAGCCTCTCTATCCATGTTTCCAAAGTGTAAACTTTTTATTATAATTTTTCTCTCACTTGTTAACTCTAGTCATATTATTATTATTTTTTTAAATTAATTATTAAAAAATAATTAAATAAAAATATAAAATATTCCTTACCATTATTTAATTTAAAACATAAAATATGTTAAAATTGAATTTAATATTTATTGTATGGAAAGATTCAGTAATCTATTCACATCCTCATATTTCTTAAAAAAAATTATATGACAATAAAACTATCACAACTAATTAATTTGGAGTGGGCGAAATAATTTTTTTAAATTGTTTTTTATTTTTAAATTTGGAATTGTTATAAAATAAATTTCTATATTTAGGAAGAGGAAGTTTTAGCATTACCACTCAACTTGTGGATGGTGAACATCTATATTCCACAAGCTAAGTTTCACTAGACACAAGTTAGGGTACAACTAGTTAACTTGTAGTTGACAAACACTAGTTGACAAACACTGATAACACACAAGTTAAGTAGCACAATCAAATTGAATATATTACTTGTTATGCATGTCTAATTGTGATCACCCATTGCCTACGCCTCAAGTTGTTGTTATCAACAGTCTTGAACTGGACCGAGAACCATAGTACAATTCTCTCATTATCCATGCATCACCTACAAATTATTTTTTAGATTTTTTTTATAATTGTTTGTTTCGAATTTGGAATAATGACCCTAAAATTAATCTACACAATACACTTGTCTCATCCTTGTGCAATCTATTATTAGTGGAAATCAATCTCTAATCCAAATCAAAATAGGAGAGATTTAAATCAATAGATGCCAGTCTAACACACACATATATAACTTGGAACCATTTACCCAACCTAAAAAGTATAAATATTTATCAACATTAGCGCAAATATAAATACTTATAAATACAAATATCTATAAATATAATCAAAAATCAAAAATCAAAAATCAAATCTCTTTGGAAATTTAAAAATTAAATTAAATTAAAGCATGCCATATAAAATTAACTACAAGATTCGCCTTCAAAGTTTAACTTATTTATATCATAATTGGAGAAAGATTGAGCAAATCCATAAGTGTTTTATAACGTATAACCTCAAAATTAAAAGCAATACACCATATCCTATTATCCTTATAGAAGTGGGTCTTTCCCCTATTGACTAGGCTCCTGTTGTACAAGCACAAAATCAATAACATGGGAGACCATAGGCTTCCTAAGCTAGCTTTTAATTCCACCCAAAACCACCTAAGGCTTAAGCAAGGTTGGTATAAAGATACCATGGCCTGGTTAAACCACTGGGAGATTGACGAAAATATTGCATTGCAAAATATTAATAACATTTAAAATATTGTTACTTCTAAGTTTAAAGAGAAATTATGGTGTGAGAAATATTAGAGGCTAAAAGAAAATTAAGATATTATAATGAGGTCATCAACCCTACTCTAGAAGATCAAAAGAATCTCTCTGTTTTAACCAGTTCAAAGAAAAAAACTAATATAGCCAAGATAAGAATGAACTCTCATGAGCTCCATAGTGAAACAGGTTGTTGGGAAATTCCTAAAACACTATGGGTGGAAAGGCTCTACCATCTCTGTGAGAATAAGAACATTGAAGATGAAAATCACTTCCTCTTAGAGTGCCCTACGTACACCCACATTAGATCTCATTTTCATCATCTTTGTTGCAACACCAGCCTTCCTAGCCTTTTAACTTGTCGAAATTATAGTGAGCTCGGGACGCTTCTCACCAAGCTCTTTGAGCATAGGAATACAAATTTAAACCAAACTAATTAATTGGTTTCTTTAGGTCCGAGAGGGTGTTAACATCATCATCATATGATTACAATGTAGGAAATAAAAGCTCTCGATGAAGTACGTTTTAGGGTAATAACAACTTTTCTCTTATGTTTCCAACTATTTATTTAAAAAAATTCGTTCACAACGATCATGTTGAGATTGTATTCAGTAATGCATATTAGTGAATAAAAAAAAGCAATATTTTTACATGTCCATGTAATGTTATTCTTTAAAAAAAATTAAGATGAAGGCTTTCTTTCTCCGAGGTCAAGTTTGAGAAACCATGTACCTCTTTTCATTGTACCTCGATCTAATAAAAACGTGACACGTATTACCTGTGCTGATCTAATAAAATGTGACAAGTATTACCTGTGCTGCTTCATGTTTGTTGAAGTATCTCATACTACAATTTTATCTGATCTCTCATTATATCTCGGTCGTCATTAACAATCAAAGAGTGGAGGCAGAGTCGCCTTGGCGAAGGTCGGGTAATCAGAGTAGAGAGTGAGCATATTGTTGAAAGGGTGATCTCTATCAGAGTGTGGCTTCTTCTTGAGGAAGAAAGAATCATACCCTTAAGCTAACAATGGTTTCATGTCCCTTTTGAAGCAACAATTCAATGTCTTTCTTATATTTCCTGCACTATATTTCCCTCTTGTTCTTCAGCAACTTTATGCAGGACACCGCCATCTTCAACATCGCATTGTTGGGTTCCCAATCAGCCAATGAATTATTAGTATCTCTCTCACATGTTTTAGTATTTGATATATTGGTGTTATGTGTGTTCAACAAGTCAGGTAGCCACTGCATTACGAAAACTTGCATATTCAAGAATTCAGGTAGTCGCTCCATTACGAAAACTGGTGTTTTCAGGAATTCAGGCAGTCGATGTAGTCGGAGGCATTTATGGACTCTGTTGTCTGTCTACCATTGTTAAATGCACCCTTGTAACCTAGGGTCTCTAGGGTTACCAACTTACTAAGACACTTGCAGACAATCAGATTATGTAGAAATTGAAATGGCAATAGGAAAGAAATGTGGCAAACCTGGTTTATGACGGTTGATCCAAGCTTTGTCTTCTCCTCTTTTAGTCTCTTACAAAGCATACAGGGCTTCTCCAATTCAATTGCAAAGAACAAATTATTCTAGAAATATCTTGTATATATATGAATGGTTAATGAGATGCATATTCATAATAAAATAATTGGAACAATTCACAATTCATCATATACAAGAATGCAACAATACAAATATTGGAAGAAGAACTTTCTTTATTAATAAACAAAGAATGGTGAGATTACAACACAGCTTCTGAAACAAGGACTCCTCTGCAAACCAAGAACATTGAGTTCTGCTGCTCCAAGATGCCTGAAGGTATACCACCAGCATAACTTTGCTCTTCTAAGAATGATTCATTAGCCCCATCCCAAGCCTTCTATTTATACATGGAGAAATACAGAGGTTTCGATGGTTAAGATGGTTGAGATAGTTGAGATAGTTATGATTAGGGACTCAACTGATCTCGACTAATCATGATTTATATTTTTTAACATTGAATTAAGGTACATGCAAGTATTAATATAGGAAAGGCACATGTGACACGCTCCTTGCTCAAAGGAAACTCGTGTGTTCAATGTACACATGGGTTGCAATCCAAATACTCACGCGTGACACGCGAGTTACAACGCAAAGAGTAGCGTGTGCAACCCTAATCTCCAAATAAAAATATATGAAGCTGGTTAGGAGAAAGGATGATTTTAAGGAACCATACTTATTTAAAAGTGTATAAATGTTGGCGAATATTACCAATTCTTAAAACGCCAACTATGAAATGATTGGCAATATTTTTCAAAAAAAAATTTAATTTCCAAGGATTCTATATCGTTTATATAATAATCTAGTGATTTTTAGGGTGAAAAATGTTTACCCCATCAAAATTGGGCGAAATAGGGCTTCAAAAAATGCAAAATGGCGAATCGTTTTTGGGAGAAAAACACAGAAAAATAGCCCACTGGGCTAAAATTCGCCCCTAAAAGTATCCCTGGTTAGGAGGTTATGTATCAACAATCATGCACATCTATAGTGTTTTGGAAACTTCAATCATGTTTGTCCTTTTGTGTCCCAACATATTGGATGTCATTACTCGGATGGAGAAGTTCCATTTTGGATGATAATAGATGCCCCCTAATGTATGAGGTTAGAGGGAAGAGATGGCCGAAATACATTACAATCTTTTAATCTTGGAGAGCTCAAGTGTCTAAGGCAACATAGGAAGTACCTAAAACAAATACATATCAATGTCATATACAAAATCATATCTGAGGATTCCATGTTCAATATAATGGAACACTAGCTCCTTTACAATATTTGATTACATCATGTGATATGGGTACAAGAAGACATATATTACAAAGGTGGATCGAAGCCACAATATACATTGATGAGTCTTCAAAATATGGAAGCTGTGTAACTAAACATAACACAATCTTGTGCAACTTAGGTTATAGAGGTAAACCTAAGGTCTTCATCGAAATCCAAAGGAACCAGTACAATCCCTGCCATGTGAATAGATGTATTGGATTTGAACATGGGAATGATTCAATAGAATGTCAAACAATAAGTGAAACTGAAAATTGAAGCAAGGAGTTCACTAATAATGATAGTGAATCCTAAGGTACCACCGTCAAAACTCTAGATCTTCATCCTCAGGAAGTGTTGATGAGAAACCATACTGTGATGAGGAAGGCAATGGATCCTCCAACAGATCATAAGAGTGACTAGGAACTGGATACGGGAAGGTATACACAAGTAATACTTAGATAGGATAATGATGGAAATGGGATAATAATCAGATGAAGGGATAGATCCTTGAACAATGAGCATGACACAGAGATGACCCAAGGCATCTTTTAACTTGCATATAGAACAACTAGACTTATCTTTCATGTAGGAGACATGATCATATTCCCCATGTATAAAGTACAAGTGGACAAATAAGAAACTTGAAGTAACAGCTAAGCTGAAAGTGTAAAATGATACATGAGTATCGGAAAGTTCAGATAATTCTATAGGGCACGAGTTTCCATTGTATAGAAATTGGGAACAATGTTCCATTTTTCACTACTACTGTATATGATTGGAAATTTGTGTATATAAATATATAATTTTGTACTTCTTTATATTACTTTTCCTTTGATTACATATTTGCATACCTTATGTCGAATGCAATAGTAGATTGCATTTGATGCCCTTGCAATACTTATTGTTGACGAAGCAATAAATTCTGTATGTTCACAATAAAAAGCATAGAAAAATTCCTAGCATGGAAGTATATGATTGGTCTCATTCTCAAAGAGAATGACCTTGAGAAGTACATCAAGGATGAAGTCGCAGAACCAAAAGAAGATGAAGCTAAGGAGAAGCATGAACAAGACCTAATCAAGGCAATGAGGATCATTGTTGATTCTATCAAAGATCACTTGATCCCTCAAGTGTCATCTAAGAAGAAACCAAAGAAAATGTATGATGCGCTTTCTAGAATGTATGAGGGAAGGAACATCAACAGAAAGATGAATTTGAGAGCTCAACTGAAGGGCACCAAGATGAGTAAAGGAGAATCAATTTAATATTACTTCACAAGGGTCTCCTAATTTGGGGAACAACTAAGAGCTATTGGAGACACCATTGATGAGGATGAACTAGTTATGAATACTCTCAATGGTATCACTAGTCCTTGGGACTCATTCATATAGACTCTATGTGCCAAAAAAAAAAATATGAAGTTTGACATAGTATGGGAAGATTGCATTCAAGAAGAAGATACAGTAGCTAACAGAGAATCTCTACTCAGAGAAGATGATCAGGCTCTAGCCATCCATACTAAAGGAAGAAAAAATCAAACTTCAAGAAAGGTAGTCATAAACCTTCAAAGAATAAGTTTCAAAAGAAAAGAGTAAATAAGAAAAAAGATTATTCAAAGTATCAATGCTACAATTGTCATAAGATAGGACACCTTGCCAGAGAGTGTCCATCACAAAAGAACAACAACAAAAGACAGCATTCCCATCTAGATAAAAATGAGGAATGATGAATGTATTACTAGCCAGGGATAATGATGGATGTAAAGAAATGGATCCAACAGTGTCGAGTGTGCTAGCATGCCAAATAGAGAAGTTACAATATGAGACTATATGAAACATTTCCAGTTCCAACTACCCCATGGGAAGATATCCACCTAGATTGTAGGTTGGGATTTCCAAGGACACACCAAGGGAATGAATCCATCTTTGTGGTAATCTATATATTCTCCAAGATGGATCACTTTATTCCATGTTGGAAGACAAATGATGCCACCGGTATTGCTATTTTATTTTTCAAGGATATTGTAAGGTTGCATGGGTTGCCAAAGAGCATTAATTCAAATAGAGATACCAATTTCATCGTCATTTTTAGAGAACCCTATGGAAGAAGCTTAACACGGAGCTGCAATTCAGTGTTGCATACCATCTGCAGACTAATGGGTAGAAATAAGTCATGAAGAGGAGATGAGGGAATTTTTTGAGGTGCCTAACTACTGAATGAACAAAGCAATGGAAAAATGCATTAGCGCAGGAAGAATTCACAATGAATAATATGGTAAATCGGTCTAAGTGAATGATTCCATTCTAGATTAAGGCATGGATTACTCTCTTCTCTATTTCTGCTCCTTTTATGCTACTTCTGGGACTTGGTTGCATAACAGCAAGAACAAAGTCAGGGGAGACTCAAACTCAAATTTAGACAACAATTTGAAAGCCTTGATAATGGAATGCTCAAATTGTATTAAGAATTCACATGATATAATTAATATAAGGAAAGAAATGAGACACTAGGAAGATCTTAAGAATGATGCATCAATTATTCAATCTCTCACAACACGGGTCATAAATTTGGGAATGAAAAATGAAACTACAACAAAAGTTGTGGATACCCATCAACAACACTTAATTGCACTTGAATAAGTAGTGGAAAATATCATAAATATAGCCAATAATGAGAGCCATAACTCCGTAGCAAAATCCCCAAACCAACAAAGTGCAACAAAAGATGATCAAGGTCTTCCAAGAGAGGAGAAAATAGTGCAGCAAACTCAAGAATAAGTGGAAATCATTGAAACCTCACGGCCCTTTAGAGGGAGTCAACACTCAAACTAATAAGTAATTCCTATGCTATGTAAATATATTTTGATATTAAGACAATCTTATAGGACTTATACCTGTAAAAATTGTAGAAATTGCTTAAAAATGGAGGATAGAAATTCCAATTTTGATTATATTTCATATTTCATATTTAATATTGTTGATTAATGAAGCAAGGCTTCTCCGACCCTAATATTTTTTATATCTACAAAAACAATGTTGAAACCTTTCAACATTTGTTTGTGGAACCATGAGCATTGTTGGTGGAACCATGATCTCTATTTATGGAACCATGAGCATTGTTGGTGGAACCATGAGCTCTAGTTATGGAACCATGAGCATTGTTGGTGGAACCACGAGCTTTATTAGTGGAACCATGAGCATTGTTGGTGGAACCATAAGCATTGTCGGTGGAACCATGAGCATTATTTGTGGAACCATGATCATTGTTGGTGGAACCATGAGCATTATTGGTGGATGCATTGTTGGTGGAACCATGAGCTCTAGTTATGGAACCGTGAGCATTATCGATGGAACCATGAGCATTGTTGGTGAAACCATGAGCACTATTGGTGGATGCATTGTTGGTGGAACCATGAGCTCTAGTTATGGAACCATGAGCATTATCGATGGAACCATGAGCATTATTAGTGGAACCATGAGCATTGTTGGTGGAATCATGAACACTATTAGTGGAACCATGACCTCTAGTTATGGAACCACCATGAGCATTGTTGGTGGAACCATGAGCATTGTTGGTGGAACCATGAGCACTATTAATGGATCCATGAATATTTTTGGTGGAACCATGAGCAATGGTCACCAAGTGATGGAACCATGTGTATTTATGGAACCATGAGCATTATTGGTGGAATCACGAGCATTATTGGTGGAACCATGTGCAATTATGGAATTACGAGCATTATTGGTGGAACCATGCGCATTTATGGAACCATGAGCACTTTTGGTGGAACATTGAGCACTATTGATGGGACCAAGAGATTTGTTTATGGAACCATGAGCTATGTTTATGGATCCATGAGAATTGTTGGTGGAACCATAGGATTTATTTATTGAACCATGAGCTCTATTTATGGAACCATGAGCATTAGTGGTGGAACCATGAGTAATGGTCACAAGATGGTGGAAACATCCTAGGGACCTTGAAGAAAATTCATGGTAAATGAGATTTTTAAAGGTGGAACCATGAACCATGAACATTGTTGCTGGAACCATGAGTTCTATTTATGGAACCATGAGTATTGTTGATGGAACCATGAACATTGATGGGAGCTCTATATATGGAACCATGAGAATCAATGGTGGAACCATGTGTAATGGTTGCAAGGTGGTGCAACCATGCACATTTACATATTCCACCACATTTACAGATTCCATGCACATTTATGGGTTCAAGGTTCCATATGCATTTCTCATGATTCCACCACCTTGTGACCACGTATGCATTCCTCACTAAATGGTTCTTGGTTCATAAAGCATTCTTACGATATTCACGGTTCCACCAACATTGTTTAAGGTTCTTGAATGGTTAGTTAATTGCACATTAGGAATCCCTACGAGAATTCTCTTGCCAAAACTCATTGAAGTCTTTCGCTGAAGCTTTTGGTTTCCGTATTGAGTCCTTTTTTGTTTTGGGTTTCTCTTTATATTTGATGGTTTTACTCGGATTCAAATTCACTCAACTTAGTGAAGGCATGGGACCTCAACAAGATTTTTGATATCTAAAAAATCCCAACAATTTCTTAGCCAAAATCTTTCCCTTTGCTTTCCAGAAGTCTATATGAATGGTCCCAATATAGTATCTGTTTTCTGCATGTTTCTTGCGGTTTACAACTTATTTCAACCATGCTTTGAATTCCTCCAACGAAGTCGATTTATCTTTCTCTGTAAACGATGTTGAAGTTACAGGGATCATAGGTTTCTATGTTCTAGTAAACTGACCATATAAGCCAGGTTCTGTTTGCAATGTGCTATTTCTCATTTCATCTAATGGAAGATCTCATGTAGTATCCAATCCACCACTGAGGGAGGAATTGGGGATGAATAAATTTTCTCGACTGCACTTGAAAACAAATGCTCATGAGCATCCACTAGCTCCAATGACCGAAAAATAAATGTCTAATCTGCAAACAACGCAGTTTAATCCGCCACCCATGTCCGATCAAGTTTGATTGGATTTGGTGGGATTCTATCTGTAGTTTGGAAACCAAATATCTGTAATTTGTAAACCAAATCCCCTCCACCTGGATCCCTTGTACAACTCTTCCCTAGGGACATTTACTTCATTGTTGGTAGATTCTATGCAAGGTTATCCATGCCATTCATTTGACGTCTTTAAATAATGGATTTCGTTTCACTCCTCATTTTCTTACCCTCATCATTGTTCCCAACCTCTACAGTTCTTCCATTGATGAGGTTTCCCTGGCTATACCCTCTTCTACTTTGTGACTACTCTGAGGTGTTTGAATGAGGGATTTTGAACTCACTCAACAAACACTTGGACAACTCTCAAGTTGACACTTTCTGAAGTAAAATTCTCACTTTATTGCTTATTGTATTACAAACAGTGGTTTATAATTGAAAATGAAAATGGTACAAACTCATATTACTTTCACCACCCTTTCTATGAAGATATGGACAATCAGTGAATTTTGAAGAATTATTTATATTAGAATGTCACTTTCATATTTTGGCTATGTAGATCCGGGAAAATTTATTCAATCCCTGAGCCACAATCAATGAATTTTGAAGAATTATCTTTATTAGAATGTCACTTTTGGACTTTGTCTCTATAGATCTGGTAAATTTTATAGTATCTAGCTCATTTGAGGGCTTGTCCAAGGAGAACTGATTGGAGGGCTTCTTCATGGTTCCATAAATGTGCATAGTTCCATAATGCTCATGGTTCCATAAATGCGCATGGTTCCACCAAAAATGCTCATGGTTCCATAAATGCACATGCTTCCACCAATAATGCTCATGGTTCCATAAATGTGCATGGTTCCACCACTTGGTGACCATTTCTCATGGTTCCACCACCAACGCTCTTGGTTCCACCACCAACACTCTTGGTTCCACCAACAATGTTAATGGATCCATTAACTTGGTTGGAGACTCAACCAACAAATAGCAAGATTATACCAAATATGATCATGGTTCCATAGCTAGGGCTTATGGTTCCACCAACAATTCTCATGGTTCCATAGCTAGTGGTCATGGTTCCACCAACAATTCTCATGATTCCACTAATAGTGCTCATGACTACACTAACAATGTTCATGGTTGCATTAACTGAGCTCTGGTTCCACCACTTGGTAAGTAAGTAAAAAAACATTATTCTTCCACCACTTGGTGACCATTGCTCATGGTTCCACCAACAATGTTCATGGATCCATTAACTTGGTTGGATACTCAATCAACAAATATGCAAGATTACACCAAATATGTTCATGGTTCCACCAACAATGCTCATGGTTACACTAATAGTGCTCATGGTTCCACCAACAATGCTCATGGTTCCACTAATAATGCTCATGGCTCCACCAACAATGCTCATGCTTCCACCAACAATTCTCATGGCTCCATAAATTGAGCTCTTAGTTCCACCAATAGTGCTCATGGTTACACCACTTGGTAAGTAAGTAAAAGAATATTATTCCTCCACCACTTGATGACCACAATGATAGAATAAAACTGCTAAGGGACACATTATCCAAAGTTCAGTTGAGGCACATCTCTCAACCACTTAGTAGCAAAGATCTCAAGACAAAATTATAATGACCAAAAATTGGAAGAGGGGTGCGCTCTCATTCCTTTATAGACAAGTTGGCTTCATGCTCAAGCCTCCTTGACCAATGCACCCTCATGAGTGAATGAAGAAACTTGTTTTCTTTCTTTCTATTATCGCTCTGGGAAACTCTTATAGGTTGTAGCTCGAAGATGCCCGGTAACTTAACTATTCTTTCAATGGTTCACTCAATGATGGATAATATTGGATCAAAATGAATATCTAACTCACTAAATGGTATACTCAAGATAGTCTTAAGTACATTCAGACAAAACAAGGCCTTCAAGAGCTACTGTCAGACAAGTAATATATAAATATGGATGAAGAAACTGACTTTATTAACCAGAACACATACACACAACCATATATATATGATGGGATAATAAAACTAGTATGATTACTTATGATCCTTTGCTCACTAATCAGATGGTAAGATGACAGTTACCAATGGATTATGTAAACATAGATAAAGAATAGAATTCCACTCATAAGCATAGAACAAAAATGTAAAAGAAGATCTGACAAATAACAATGAAAGAAACTTGCAAACTGAATATATTATAGAAAGTTTCTTTATCACAACAACAGTATAGTTTAGAACTCAAAATCGACCCTTACTTCTTCTGAAGTCTTAGGCTTTATAGCCTTTACAAGATAGTTCCATATCCTAAGAAACTGGATCTGATTTACTAAAAATAGACAGTAAAAACAGTTGCAAGAGAATAGGAAAAGATCCTATTTTGAAGGTCAAACCCTTATCATGATGATATTCATGGCCTTCATAGTCTTCAACATCTGCAGTAGATCTTCATAGGCTGAAAGCTAAGTCAAAATTGCCACCTTGACTGACAGGTCATCTCTTGCCACAAAAATTGGGCCAAACTGCTGAAAACTGGGGCTCAGAGATGGATTTGGTTCTCCAAATATATGACACCCATGTATAAACCGAAAGAGGTTTTTGTGGATTAGTTTGTTTTGAGAAAAAAACTCTCTCAATTCTTTGAAATTCGTTTTCATTTTCCCGACATCGGTATTTCAAAAACATGTGTCAAACAGGGAAATTATGAGATCCGAAAATTAGGGCTCAGAGATGGATTTGATTCTCCCAATATGTGACACCTATAGGAAAAATGAGAGATGTTTTTGTCCTATGACGTGTTAGGAACAAAAAACTCCTCTCATTTTGCAAAATGATTCTCCAGTCACTCAGAATCATCATTTGAAAATGTTGGTATTGTTGGTCTCTTGAATCTTGAGAATGTGTAGAGTGGGTAGTAGAGTGCATGTAATTAGTACCTTGATCATGGTGCTGGTCTAGTAGCACATGACCTCATGTGGGTGGTCTAATTCCGTCTTTATGACCTTTCATGGTACATCTAGATTTCAATAGTAGTATATAGGAACATAATAGGGCCTTCTTATATATTTATAGTAGTATATAAGAACATAATAGAGACTCCTCTTATTATGCAAAATCAATGTTTTGATGAGAGTTGGTAATTATAGATTAATTTCTTGTTTTCCAAAGATGATATAAAATATCAATAATATGTTGTGTGAAAATATGCATCCTAGTGGGAGAGAATCTCCCAAAAGGGATACCTTCCAGGGAATATTGGAAGGTTTCATCACCGATAACTTTGTTAAAGGTTCCATATGCATTGCTCATGATTCCACAATCTTGTGACCATGCATTACTCACCAAATAGTTCATGGTCCATAAATCATGCTTATGATATTCATGGATCCACCAACATTTTTTAAGGTTTCTTAATTGCATATGATTTTGTATGTACATGGTTCCAACTGCATTATTCACAGTTCCATCAAAATTGTCCATGCTTCCACCCCTAAAATTCTCATTTTCCATGAATTTTGTTCAAGATTCCTTATATGGTTCCACCACCTCATGACCATTAATCATGGTTCCACCAATAATGCTCACAATTCCATTAATATAGCTCATGTTTCCACTAATAATGTTCACGATTCCATAAATAGAGCTCATGGTTCCATCAACAATTCTCATGGTTCCATAATAGAGCTCATGGTTACACCAACAATGCACAAGGTTCCATAAATAGAGTCCATGCTTCCACCAACAATGCTCATGGTTCCATTAACTTTGTTTAAGATTCAACCATTGAATGTCCAATATTATGCCACCAAATATGTTCACGGGTGAGACTACATCTGCGTCGCAGGTGTTGGTGACTGAGCTTTGATTTGTCGGGATGATATCTCAGGCTTTGTTGTGCTAAGTAGAAGGGACTGAACCTGGGTCAGGATCCTAGGAGGAGGGAGAAAATCCAACAAACCATGAGCTTTGTTTATGGAACCATGAACATTATTTATGGAACCATGAGCAATGTTGGTGGAACCATGAGAAATATTGATGGAACCAAGAGCTTAGTTATTAAACCATGATCTACATTTATGGAACCATGAGCATTGTAGGTGGAACCATGAACTCTATTTATGGAACCATAAACATTGTTGGTGGAATTGTGAGATCTAGATATGGAACCATGAGCATTGTTGGTGGAACCATAAGCATTATTAGTGGAACCATGAGCATTGTTGGTGGAGCCATGAGCAATCCATGAAAAAGTTGGGTCGAGAACTATCCTCTAAGAATGTCTATAACAATCCTCCAGATTATGCTTCATGTTGTTGCATCTCTATCCACTAGAATCCGGAGGAGTCATATTTCATTGCTTGTTAAACTAGATGTGATTGGTGGAACCATGAGTGTTGTTGGTGGAACCATGGATTCTATTTATGGAACCATGAACATTGTTGATGGAAGCATGAGCATTGATAGTGGAACCATGAGATTTATTTATGGAGCCATGATAATTAGTGGTGGAACCATTAGTAATGGTTGTAAGGTGGTGGAACCATGTAAGGAACCTTAAACAAAATTCATGGTAAATTAGCATTGAACCATGAAGAATGTAAATGGAACCATCGACAATTTTGATGGAACAATGAAATGTAGGTGGAATCATGTATAATGCATACAACACCATGTGCAATTAAGGAACCTTGAACAACGTTGGTGGAACCATAAATATCATAATCATTATTTATGAACCATGAACAATTTGGTGAGTAACGTATGTGTTCACGAGGTTGTGAAATCTTGAATAATGCATATGGAACCTTGAACAAAGTTTTATTTGATGAAATCATGAACATATTTGGTGGCAAAATATTTCACATTAGGTGGTTGAATCTCCAACAATGAGCTCTATTTATGGAACCATGAGATTTATTTATGGAACCATGAGCATTGTTGGTGGAACCATGAGCTCTAATTATGGAACCATGAGCATTATTGGTGGAACCATGAGCACTATTGGTGGAACCATCACTAGTACAAGTGATCAATTTTGCCATGGCCAAAACGTGGCAATATCCACGGAGAAGCGTGGATATTGCCACGTCTAAGTGTTTTTTTTCCCATGGAAACTATTTCGTCGCAATAGCGACGACCCGTTAATTGCGTGGCAAGAGCGACGATGTTCTATTTTCCTGTGTGTATATTTCCATCGGTAGGTCATCTCTATAGCAACAGGAAGACGTCGCAATTGCGACGGAAATTCCTAAAATGAAAATGACAAACCCCAAAACCTGCGACGGTAAGACATCGCTATATCGACGGAGAGACGTCGCTATATCGACGGTAATACGTCGCAAGGTTCCACGGAAAGCCGTCGCTATAGCGACGCTCTCTGTAGTTTTAAAAAAATATATATATGGGCATTTTAAGGTCTAGGGAATATGCACTGGCTGCTTGGAATATATGGGCATTTTTAAGGTCGTGCTTGTTGTGGTTGGATTTTTTAAGGTCTAGGGAATATGCACTGGCTGCTTGGGGGATCATGTATATCTAGCAGTTATTGGTATGAAACCCAAGGAGTCTTAAAGTTTTGAGGCTCTGCCCTATGTTTCAAGTTCACGTATAAACAATTCAATTTATGAGAAGTAGGTCTTCCTTGGGTACAAAAGTCGGGTGTATTCTTTAGGGACCATTACTCTGCTAAATCACACATTCTCTTCGTTAGTTATAGCTCTTATAACCTCGATAAATATTAATTTGATTGCTCACTCATACCTTGGGGTTTCACAGGCTCTTTTTTGAGTTTTGACACAAAATAATTTAAGTTACGAGTTATTATAATATGTCTGGGCTCTATATGTATATGATGGCTTCATAACTTCCCATCATGGTTTATATTCAAAAACTTCAACCATCTGCATTACTAATAATCTTCTTAATGAATAATCACTTTTAAATTTCTGTATTTAGTCACCTGCTCTAGAGGGGAGCCCATCTGAAGCCACTTCTTCTGTAACATCGCTTGGAGATTCTGTCAGTACAAGAGGTAGTGAGTTGGAGCAAGAACCTGTGGTGGAAAATGGGTTATACTACCCACCAAATAATTACTATGGATACTATTACCCAGGTCAGTTTTTTTGAAACCAAGTAG
>LPNX010411226.1:6921-45620 GCA_001517045.1 Pseudotsuga menziesii
TACATATACATGTATGTATGTATGTATGTATATGTATATATATACATACATACATACATACATCTATATATATTCATTTTCATTTGGAGTTGCCGCCAAATATGAATTGGTATAATTTGGTAATTCCATCGGTGTGTTGCAGAATTTGGAAAACCTCAAACCCTTGGCCTATACTTGGCATATGAAGGGAGATAGATTGTAGATGAGACAAAGCTCATCGATTTATCAGAATTAATTTATTAAGTACCACTACACAGGGGCATATTGGAGTTTTTTTCCAAAGAAGTAATTTGTTCTCAATTCTCTAGCCACCATAATTTTTAGCAACCCTAGGGAATCGATGGTGGAGCTCTCTACAACAAAAAATTGATCGATATTGAAAACCTGATTTGGGCTCTCCATGAATTTTGCGTTTAACAAGGTATTGGGGTTTCCTCTGGGATATAATCTTCAAAAACCTTTCAGGGTTTGAATGNTATATATGTATTCATATATATATATATTTTCATTTGGAGTTGCCACCAAATATGAATTGGTACAATTTGGTAATTCCATCGGTGTGTTGCAGAATTTGGAAAACCTCAAACCCTTGGCCTATACTTGGCATATGAAGGGAGATAGACTGTAGATGAGACAAAGCTCATCGATTTATCAGAATTAATTTATTAAGTACCACTACACAGGGGCATATTGGAGTTTTTTTCCAAAGAAGTAATTCGTTCTCAGTTCTCTAGCCACCATAATTTTTAGCAGCCCTAGGGAATCGATGGTGGAGCTCTCTACAACAAAAAATTGATCGACATTGAAAACCTGATTTGGGCTCTCCATGAATTTTGCGTTTAACAAGGTATTGGGGTTTCCTCTGGGATATAATCTTCAAAAACCTTTCAGGGTTTGAATGACTTCGATTCTCACCACAGGCGAATGCTCCCTTGAGGTAGTTATATCTAATTTCAGTATTGCTTCCGTTCAATTTTTTAACGTGAGGTAGGATTTAGCCTTTCTTTGTTGAAGATTTGTTTTAGTATAGAGTTGTATTTCATGAATTCATCCTTTTTCATGAATGCATTTTATTTATGTCTAAAGACAACATAGTTGGGTCGGTAGTGGCACAAGTGAATGAATAAAATCCGATACACAATGGCCTAAAACCTTCCCATTCTCCGATAACAGACTAGCTTTTAGAGTTTTTTTATTTTCGAGATTCTCAATGAATGCTTTGATAAAATATTCACCTCTCTTCATGATTCATTCAAGCTACCACGATATGTGACAAGCTTCGACCTACCACTGGAAAAGGACAATCCAGGGGAAACTGAGCTTGCTCAGAAAATGTCTCAGGTACAGATAGCCTTTCTGGGTACTTTATTCAATTAAAAACTATTCATGCATTCCAGATGTTATCTTTCTGTCACTAGGCGTGGATATCTAAATATTGAGCTGTGGCGGAAAAATGGTACTTGATTGATATAGAGTAATTGTAAAATATTCTCATTTTTTGTAAAAAAATCTTTGTAGGTGTCAGTCTAATAAGCCTGTGACACTTGTCTGGTGTTTTTAGGCACTCTTGAACATAGTTTCAGAGTCTGTATGCAAACGTGGATAATTGTTACATATCTGTAAAATTGTTTACGATTTCTTGAGCTTTGTTTGCAAAATGGGCTCTGTTATGTTCTTATCCACTCCATGTTGATATGCTTGATAGTGAGGATGCATATTTCAAAATTTCCCACTCTAATGCATTCATGGCCTACAAATTCGTGACAATAGGCCTTACCCATGTTCTATACTGTATAATTGAACTGAAGTTCTATATTTAGAAACATTATTTCTTTCTTTCAGCTTTGTACAACACTTTGTAGGATCATTTGTTTTTGGTTGGTATATGGCCCTTTTCTAAGGAAGTGGGTTCTACTTTGCTTACTGACAGGTGTGAGTGCTGCAACATGTCTTTAGGAGGTCTTGAATCCAAGCCTGAATCATTTGACCACAACCCACTTGACTAGCATCATATTATATAAGTATTAGTCCCACAGAATTTTCTGATTACTTTCATAGATAACTAGTTGAAATGTTCCCATCGGGATAATTCATAAGATTTATGAGGATTAGCAGGCTGCTCTGGGCTGCATCCCATTGCGGATTATACAAAAGAAGATGTTCTTAATTCAGGTCTTTTTATTTTTAGATTAGACCAAATTTTACAGATCTTATTGCAGGGTTTGATTCTTGATCAGTTACATTAATTCAATATAGAAATATATGGAGAAGCATACTAAGTTCAGCCATAGCTGTTTCCCGGATGGGTAGGGTTTGCTCTTTCTTCAGGGCATGCAGAGGTAGTGCAGATCTCTCAAGCCAAGGAATTGGTCAAACCTAAGAAGGAACTCATGCCTAGATTAAACACAAAGCTTGGAGAAAAACTTGATGTTTGGAATTTGTTTAAGATATCAAAGATATTATCCAAGGAATTTAATCTTGCGGGTGAGTGAGATATTTGTTTTGTCAAGGAATGCTTGCATTCTTCTCAAGTGACATCCTTCAACTCCCCAAGCCTCAGAGAAAACGCCATCCTGTAGGGACATCCCAATCATGTATGGCCTATGTTGGCTGGAAAAAAGGGTACTAGTGCAGTTGTTGGAATACATAGATACATTGTTAAAGATACTGGTCACATTTAAGACTTAGATGGGACATTTAATATAGTAATTAATGTATTGGTAAACAGTTTGGTGTTTGGGAATTATGTTATGTACTCCTCTCTCCTATGTAATGCGATATTGTATCATATAATGAATGAATGAATATACTTTCTCATTATTATGTGTATTCCTGTCCATGCTTGTGTTTGTAAATCTCCAATTCTAGCAGAATATACTTCTCCTCAACCTTCCCTCCATAGAACCAAGAGGGCTATCTAGTAGATTATATTTATCCTCAACCTTCCCTTTTGGGAACATAGAGGCCTATCTATGAAATTTATTTATCCTTAGCCTTCCCTCTAGATATGTCCTCCCCAAGATTGTCAATAATTATTCCACATTTTTGCAACGAGACATCTTGCACATTATTAGAGCTCTTTTATTTCACAATATTAAGGCTATCTTGTGGAGAACCAAGAGGGATATCCTCCCCCAGATTGTGTATTATTATTCCATACTTTTGCATTGAGATATCTTGCACAATATTAGAACTCTTTTCTTTCGCTATATTTTTCACCATCTTACATAATTTACTTACCTTTTCCTTCCCAAGATATTTTCGACTCTTTGTGTGTAACTGGTTTACCTTTAGGATTAACCACAACTTGTATATCTTGTACATCAACTCTCTCAACAACAATTTTGGACAAATTGTAGTTTCATGATTAAGACCAGAATAAAGAAAAAGGAAGGTTGGAAGTATAAGCATTCTAGCTACATCTATATAACATTTTGGTTGTGCCTTAAATTCTTAGACCCGTGTCACTATAATTATTGCACAAGAACATTGAGTTGTGCATTTTGCACCATGAAAACCATCTCAGTCAAATTTCTGGACTTCAAATTTTCTTCTTCAGTTTAGAATGGTGCCCATTATAAGAATGCTCTCTGGTCATTTTTCTAGCAACGTATATCCTCAGTCTACTTCTACTTTCCACATTTATTTCCCTTTGAAATGTTGGCATCAAGCTTGATGCAGGACTAACTCTAACAACAACACATCCCATGCAGTTCGGGAAATAAAGCTCTAAGCAGAGATGGAGAGATAGATCACCAATTGCTGGTAGACAAATGCCATACTTGGCTACAATTTATGTGTTCATGCCAACTTTAACATATATTCAAAATTTAGAGATTTATTTGTAGTGTATTTTGAAAGATTCATAAAGCCAAGGAAATGCATGCATCTACTCTCAAATTATGTATTTTACGAGCATAAGAATGGTTAAGGGAAATTTCTACCAGCTACTAGATATATTATATTCATTTGAAGCTAATGAACATTCTCAATTTCAGATGCCCTTTTGTTTACATTTCATTTTCAAATGCTCTTTTGTTTACATTCTCATTTTCAGATGCCCTTTTGTATCTTGTGCAACCAATATAAATTGTTTTCATCTTCTTGCCAAACTTAACAGATGACAAGCTTTATATGACTCCAAGATGGATACAAAATAATATACTAGAAACTATTCAAAACAGGGGATTACAATTAACGAGGATGTTATTAGTAAGATTCATATGCTTTAATGAAGTTATTAACAAATAGCTGCAAGAAATCAAAATGACAAAATCCTTCACATATATTAACTTGCTTTATTATAATGGCTAAAACTTGCTGCATGTTTGTATGATTCTACAACTATCTGCATGTTCCATCCGTGATTCTTTCCCATTCCTAGTTAGGTTAATTGCTATCCAAAATTTTCCACTCCTAGTTGGAACCCAAAGGAGGGTAAATACCACTAACTGGGATTCCTCTTAATGTCATTAAATGCATGTATACTCCTGCATGGAATTAGGCTATTTTCCTTTTTTGAATCTGGTATGTACCTCCCAAGCCACGGTGAGAACATGAGTGCCTAGTAAGCATGGAGATATGTTTGACCTCTGAGCTTCACCAGCTCAAAACAAAATAAAGATCTTTATCGCATTGCTTCAAAGTAGTAGAGCTCCAGTAGAAGGAATCAAGAAGGAATTCATGCTAGTATGAAATCCGTAAACTTTCCAGTTAGTACCATTGAATTCTACACCCTCAAGAGAGATATTAACTTGGTTATCTTTAATCTGATGAATTTGAACTTATATAAAGTAATGAATTATGATGGCTAGTGTACTATGCCACCACAACTCAACATTTACAAATTCCAGCATAGCTGGTGTATGCCTAATACCAATTTACCACGAAAAACTGGCAAACAAAAAAACGAGGTCACCCCTTGGAATCTACAAATGTGCTGTGCTTGATATCGAGACCAGTTGGGTATAGAAATATTGACATCATTTAGAACTCATTGTCTTGTACAAAGTGGATTTCAAGTATTCTACAGCCATATTCCAAGCCCAGGAAATAAAAGAATAGAAAATCTCATATGCAGTTTACCAATCAATATTCACTACACACTTGCCCTTGCCTCTTGGTCTACTGGATACTATTACTCCTTGTCCTGGAGAAGAACCTACGAAACCCAATCCCATGCTTTTTAGATGATGAAGATGATGATTTTCCCTCACCTGCATTTAATGACTTAGATAGAGCATTCCCTGCTAAGGAGCGAGGAATCTTATTTCTTTGACATGTGGAATTTACAGGATACTTAGCTGGTGGACTTGCTTTCGTATCAGAAGAGCTAGATACTGTTGAGTGGCGTTCACTATGATCTGCATGCACAGGTGAAATAGGTTCAATATTTTTATATGAATCAGGAGCAGTCCTACCAGGTAATTGTCTAGATTTCTGTCTATGATTTCCAGTGCCTGACATATCATGTTCAGATGCCCTCAAGGCACTTTGGCTGTTGGAGGGAGGACACTGTTCAAATATTCCATTACCTTCACTATTCTAACAGAAGCAATCGGATGCATCCAGTGCATGATGCCTGGAATGCTTGGTGTTTTGGGAAAATGAATCTTGCACTACAAGAGGAGACACACCCGAGCTTGAATGTCCACTTTCTATATCATATGACCAGTCCATGGAGTCCTTTGGATAAGATAAGGCTTTCAAGTGTCTCCCTAGAATAAGTATTGTTTGCTGGCACTCGAAAATTTTCTCTGCAGTGGCAACTATCTCCCTTTGCTGCAAAAATAAACTATTCATGAGCAATATTGAACCTTATTTTTAAAATCTTAAACAAGTGTTTGAGAATAAAATAGCATCTTCTATTACAACAAAAGATTAGTATATGAAAAAAACTACAACACAGTTGAAAAGCAGCTACTGATCCATGTTGAAATTGGAAGATTTAAGTAGTTAGGTGGCTCATAAAATGTTCATACATGTCTTGTCTTTAAATCATTATCTGGAACCAATGAATGAGAACTTGCCAACTCTTCATCCTTCCTGAATTTCAATAACATAATATAATTGTAAAATTAACCTTAAGGTTCAACACTCAAAACACACTGCTTGAGATTTAATCTACGTGGTTACATCTTTCAAACTACCTACATAAGTCTCATATAGGATCTATTCTCACAAGACAAATAGTTTAATAGTCCAACAAGTTCAATTGCTTGACACATTCAGGATTGTAATTTCAGATCAAACAATGACCATGAGTATCATGTATATGCATGCTTGCAGCATTTTAACTAACCTTTGCAACTGTTCCTGCAGATCCTGGAAATTTACTTCAACATCATCATAGCGCTTGTGCTCCTCTTGAAGTTCTGATTCTAAATCCTTCACCGTTTCACAAAATTGGTTCCTCTCAATTTCCGTTGCCTTTAAGTAAGACTCCAAATATGCTTTGACCGAAGTCATGGTTTCCAACTGATTTCCTGCAAGCAGCTTTGACTCATGATTAGAAGCAATTTGTTCTCATAGGTTTTCCAGCATGTCCGCTGTTTTAGTAAGCTTGTCTTTTGTTTGATTTAGCTCATCTTTGGATGCCATCAATTCATTTCTTAAGTTATCTTTCTCTATCCTCACCCTTGTAAGCTCCTCTTCCAATTGATTTCTTAAGTTATATTTCTCTGTCTTCAACTATGTAAGGTCCTCTTCTAGAATTGCATGTCTAGCCAATCCAGCCTTCACCTCAGTCTCCAAAGCATTTTTTTTCTGCTTGTATGACCTTAAACTCACCAAATGCATTGGGATCACTACTATACAATGAAAATGCAGTAGAAGTTATTTTCTCTTCCAATGGACTAGGTTTCGAATCCACATTTTCAAAATAAATAGACTTATCAATATTAGGTATTATACTGGAATCTCCATTTGCTTCATTCTGAACATCATATTCCCCAAAAGCAAGAACACAAATTTCATAAAGCTAGGTCAATACAGAAGATATTGTGGTAAGAAGATGTATGATCTCCACTTTGCCATGCAAAATATGATTTAGATATTTTATAAACTTCTCAACGCTGGTATTGAGGTCAAGCACTTTTGAGGCTGAGAAATTCTGGGAACTTCAATATTTTTTATCAATAAATTCTAGAAGAGTAACAACTCCAAAGACAAGGGTTTCTAGCTTAGGATCAGTAACATCAATTTGAAATTTAGCATAAGAGAGAGAGAGATATCTTCCTCTTCTTCCATTGATCTTTCTGTAAACTGAGAAGCAAGATGATGATCAAGATCATGAGAGGGAAAAGGGTTTTTGAGCAGCTGCTTAATAGAAGAGTCTGAGGTAGTGAGAACCCCACCAATCTGTGTCATAGCACACTTAACAACTTCCAAAACTCTATGTGCATCACCACCCTCAACATTTGCCTCAAATATGGTATCTACCCTTGCCTGAAGTTTGGCTAAAGCATTCTCATTGGCATCATTTTTAGATGGCAAGGAAGCCAACTTTTGTTGAATAGAAGTTAGCTTTTTAGATAGATCGGAACATAGTTGAGTGGCAAACTGAAGTTTTGAATCCCTTTTTGCAATGGTCTCTTCCAAAGAGGTCTTATCTTCACCTCCTACAATGCTTTTCTCGCTTGAGACATCCAATTTTCTAGTTGTCTAATCCGTTTTTGGTGAAGGAAGAGAAGACAACCTCTCCATCTCTATAAAGTCATCCATTAAATCCACTTTTTCTAAGTCCCAAGACTTGTCACTTCTTCCTAAATCCTTTTCTTTCTTAATTTGAGATAGCTATGAAATCAGTGCTGAGGCCCATGATTCTGCATAGCTCACCTCATCATCATTCCCATCTTCAGACATCGAAGTTAAACTAGGTAGGTTACTTGCAGTTTGACTCCTTGGTCCTTCGATATGCAACTCAAGGGCATGTTTTCTCTATTTCTGATCACTATTTAAAACCTCTAGTTGTTTTTCAAGACTTGAAAGTTTACTTGCTGTTCTAGCACACAATGTTCTTGAAGCTTGGAGCTCGCCATTACGCTTTGCCAAGGCCTCTTTTAGCATTTTTGTTTCCTCCTCCATGGCCAAAATGCGTTCTGTTAGATATTCAGATTCATTTTTTACCTTGATCTTGGGAATCATATCCATAATCAAATGAATGAGAAACAAACGAACCATGAATTTTGGCAGGTGACCTCCTTCTCCTTCCTTCTCCGATTTCCTTTCCCAAGGTCTCAACTTCCATCTTCATTTGAGCCAACACAACAGGCCCTGGAAACTTTTTCCGAACTAGACTCCTAAGTCTTTGACACTTTGCTTCTAACTTTGCAATCTTTTTAACAGCTTCTAAATGCTGCTTATTAGCTGCATCTGCACTTTTCATACTTATATTTTTTTCTTCATCCCGAATCTCAAGCTCCTTACTAAGAACATGAAGTTCGTACTATCAAGGACGACATATCATGTTCAAACGATTCAATATTTACCTAGATCACTTTAACCTCAACCTCAGCTTGGGATCTAGCTTCATTTAATTCTCCCACTTATTTTGTACGTTCTTGCAAAGATCTGGATATTGCAGTATTCTATGCTCCTGCCTGAAGAAGCTATTTTTCTAAAGCCATTATTTTGGCCTCAAATTCAAATATGATTTTCTCCCATTCTCTAGTATTGTTCACAGTAGTTTCATGAAGTTTGTGTTCTTGCTCCTCTTTCACATGCCGAAGTTGCCTCATGCACTCTTTGAGAGCACCATCCAAATGGGCTACTCTGTCTTCAAGTGAAACCTTTTGCTGCTTTAGAGAATCAACTTGCTGTTTTGAAGCCCGTGCTTCTGCTCCTGTCTGCTCCCAACTTGCCCAGGAAACACTGTTCAATCAATTTCAAAGCATGACCACAAATAGTAAGTAAAGAGGAGGTTAATAACCTAGATATCTCTTACACAAATATTTGTACAAAAGGATATAAGTGTATAATTATTACTAGTATATGCACCCCCAGAGGAAAATAAAATTCAAGTCAGTATAATAGCAGTGATTGTTAACAGGCTGAAAATTTGAAAATGCCAAAAATCTATTAAGTATTGGTCAATTTTCAAGAGACAATAATACCAGACTTTTGAACAACAAATCTTGATGTTTAAATGGTAACAAATAATTCACTAAGGTAAACCTACCTGACACGAGTTCTTCTGCAACTTTTGCATGCTCTTTAACCAAACTTTCTTTAGTATTGATCTTTGAGAGGGTTGCAGAGAGATTTTCATTCAAACTCTTTACTTTCTTCTCTGATTATTTCAACTGCACCATTGCTTCCTCATATCTATAAGAATACTCCTCAATATCCTTGGAGGTATCCTGCGCCTTGGAGGCTTCCTGCCAACCAAGTGAAAGAATTCAATAAAGATAGTCAAACTTTGCAATTTTTAACAATTTTAATAAGATACATCACACACTTATCAAACGAATTAATTTCAAGTATATTCTGAAGTGACTAAAGTATTAGTATGATAGGTGACTTAATTTAGAAGTTAATGACCCACTCAATTGTTCTTAATATGTTCTTAACCATTAGGCCCAGATCAATTGCTTGCCTTTTGAATGTTTTGGCTTATACATAGCTGGCCTTTTAGATTCAAGCGATCACAGATAACATAAGATAAGATTATGTTATTAATGTCCAAATAATTATCAAAGGATAGGTCAATGGGACTAAGAAGTACAATTAGTGATAAGAACCTATAGAAAAGTGCTAGGCTACTCTGAAAGCATAAAGTAAATTTAGCTAACAAAATCAAAATATTTTAGGCCAATGTTTGCAACATTTTCCCCCTTTGTTTTTGGCCCACATAACACATGGATATACAGCTATGAATACGTAAACACATACAATCCACAAATACATTGATGACATGAAGAAATAATTATATGCATGTATATATGTGTGTGTGCTTTGATGAGATGAAAAATTATAAATAAATACATTAACAAAATGGCTCATAATATATGATATATCATATTCTAAGTACTACCTGTCAGGGTGACACTGTTTGTATTAATTTTGAAGACACTGGATTTCTTGTAGTCAATAGAAATCAAAATATTTTCTGTCATTTTCTATCTCCATCCACCCTCCTGCTACCAGCTTCATATATGCTCTGATTGGGTTTATTGTCACTGATGATGCATTTGATATTCTACCTTCTTAGCTCTGTGGGGAGATGACTAGGGAGACAATTCATACTACATATTCAAGTGAGAACTTCATAAACAGTTAAGGCTGCCAACCTCCTTTGTTCTTCATGCGGTCTTCACTAGTCAAAATCTTCTCACAACACATCATAAACTGTTCGCAACTTCCTGCAATAATAATGAACTCATTTGCATACATGGCCAAGACAAGCATATGAGATATCTGAAATTCAAATAACAAATTGAAATCTACACTAAACTCAAGACAACCCAACATGAGTACAATCTCATTGAAACTAATCCAAACTGGCGGTGCATGCATCAACCCATTTATGGAAACACCCTCTTCCTGGAGAAACCTTTGACCACTATGCTCTGATGCTTATAATCCAGTAACATTCATGCAAACACTTATGCACAGTGCACTTGCTTATGGCTGTAAGATCAATGAGCATTGATAGGATTTCACTAAGCCATTATTGATAGGATTGAGTCACAGTGCAGAGTCTCCATGGGTTATTGGATCCAATTGTACTTTTGTACTTTTAATAATGAATATCCTGTAAATTAGTAATGAATATCCTATCAATGGCCTAGTGCAGAGTCTTATCTATAGGAGAGCATTTGTTTTAATATTATCTATTCATTATTAATGGCTTAGTGTTTTGTTTGGGTTTTGTAATATAGAGATTGCACTATCAATAATTTTGTTAGGGGCACAGTAGTATTTGATTTATTCTTTTCTTTTATGTAGAATACATTAGTAGTCTAATGGTTCTAGAATTTTTCCCTGAGTTAATAAATCATTCTTGTAACCGTTGCAACCATATAAGTAAGTTTTAAATTTTCCTATGAGTGTAAGTACTAGATTGATCTGAATCCAAAATACATAACTAGAGGCTTTGGTTTCTTTGATCCCATAGCTGGGGCACTAGCTTTGGTTTCTTTGATCACACAGCTGGGGAATTGGACATATTTTGTAGCTTGGTCTAACTCTTTCAAATATAAAGTTGTGTCTGCATGGTAATGACCATATCTTTCATCCCATAGTATAACTATCTTGACAAATGAACATATTTATCATGTCAAGCTAAGGTTAAAATTGAGTGTTAGTAACTGTAATCATTTGGCTTAGTTTATTTTGAAATTCGAACACTGAAATTCAATTCTATACTACCTTTAAGTATGGAAAGTCAAAGAACTCTCACAGTTTTGACATAGAAGTTTTTGTGTAACATCAATAGTATCTTAAGCATGTGACTGTATCTGCAAATAATAAACACATAAATATAGTTCTTTCCCGAGTTTATCCCTAATGACAATTCATCATAAATTCATTCATTCATTCTACAGGTATCTCTACCTTACCGTTTTAAGGGATGGAAGATGTGAATGCCTTAAATGAAAATCTCTTCTCCTGGATGTTGAAGGGTAAGACGCAAATGACTTAAATCTCTTCTCCTTGATTCTGAAGGGTAAAAGGAATGTAGTGAAAAAATTAAAGTGTGTTTTGTGGATGAAATAACAAGTTTATGTAGAACATGTTAATCTGTCAGTTGGTCTATCAAAAAATAAAATATCTGTCGTGTTAACTTCCGACATTCAGTAATTGAATGCTTGGTGATATTTTGAGACACACAGAAATCATCCCTTTGAACTATTCATCCTCCAAAAATAAAGGGCCTTTTCTCATTTATTAACAGATTAAGTTCCATATTATAGTCTGGCTATTTTTCACCGTGCTCAGCTAGTCAACCCAATTTCGGCTAAATCCTGCACATTTTTAACTCTGTTAAAGCATCTCGCAAGGTATATTAAAAAAATTATTCGTGAATTTATTCTTTTAACTCTGTTAAAGCATCTCACTAGGTATATTAAGAAATTTTTTCGTTAATTTGTTTTGATGCAACAATCTTTAATGCAATTTAGTAGAACAAGTCTTTGAGTTATAGTTGAATGAACTATAATTATTGGACTAAGAAACACATAATTTCGATTGCATTTTTGGATTTGGGGATAGATTACTTGTGGGATGTGGTGTGTGTCAGTATCCAATCCCACCTTGTCATGCTCCATAGTGGAATGTTGACAGGGTGCAACTAAGTACTGATAACATTTAAATGTTTTTAATAACTTGTGTTTTTCTCTACATTCAAATTCCTAAAATGCCAATTATGTTTCTTAAGGTACAACATCGGCTAATTCTTTTTCAATATTGAAGAAAGCTTCAGGGTGTAAAGTCCTTGCATTAGCATTTTTCCTCTCTTTGGCAATGTGGCATTGGAATCCTATTTGAGAGAATCAATCACAACAGAATCATAACTTTAAGTGGGGATTTACGTTTACATATGGTATTCCATCATCAGTCTTCACTAACATCCCCAACCATTTGTATAGAGTCCTTATATCCTAAACTAACCTTATATATTCCTCTTTTATTTGTTGCTTTCTAAAGCTGATGTCCGTCCTCTGATAAGACTAGTGTTGTGTCCAGAAGTTCACGGGAAATGAAATGAGAGTGTTGTGACTCCATTGAGAATCTAAATGGACAATAGTATTTTCCTTATAGGTTATTTGCACTAAAATGGCTCTTGTATTAATACCTCCAATAATATGGCTAGCGAACATGGAGATCTCAGGGTACAATAATCAACTTTGAATTAGAGTTAGCAAGGGCAAAGCTGAACTTGGCCGATGAGAAATATTGCAACCTGTGGCTTGTACATGAGGTATTTAGGGTAAATGTGAGAAAAATATGCAAGGATAGAAATAAAAATGATAGTAAGGAATATTTTATTTTAATTTCGTTACAATTTTATTGATGCATAATCTGACCTACTTCCTGTGACTACTTATTATGTTGGGTTAGAAACACAACAGTAAGATTGATTACTCATTGTCTTGGACTGGTTTATAAGGTACAAGAATTCAGATGCTTGCATAACCCCTCTTCCATAGGTCAATTATATTTGAGATATTGCTAGAGGGGCCATGGAAAAATGGCCACAAAGGCTAAAATATGTTCCTCCCGTAATAAGCAGTGGAAGTTTTCCAGGGATTACAGATGAAACTTTTACTGAAGACACCCAACTTTGGAAAGCTAGTGTGTTATACTATGGAAGTATGGTAGGTGAACTTAATAAAGGAAGATACCATAACATCATGGACATCTTCTTTGTTTTATTTAAACATCTTCTTTGTTAAGCTTTCTAGAGGAAGTTGTACTTGTTTGATTAGACACTATATAGTATATTATCTCTTCTATTATTTTACATCATTGATTTCACTCTGCTATTTTGAAGTGTTTCTCTGTTAGTTTTAAGGATATATTTTCATTCATCTTTAACATAATGAGTGGAACGAGTTAGATGCAGATTTCTTCTTGAATTAGATTATCTTTTCTTTTACAACCTTGGTAAAGTAAGTTATCATAAAATGTATTTTGGCAAAGGTTAGGATATGATGCATCCAACATTGTACCATAAGATGGCCTCTTGCTTTTTTGGTGATGAACCTTGGTAGAATAAGGTATAAGGTATAAAAGTGTGTTTTGTTGGAAGTTTAGAATGTGATGCATCCAGCATTATGCCATACATGGTTTGGTTTCTTTGTTCTTGTTATTGAACAATTTTCTTTTTATATGGATTTTTATTATTGTTTGTTTCTAAAGTGAGATGTTAGAATTTTTGAAGTTCTGCAAGTTTATTTTCTATCTTTTACTTTATCCCCTTTTCACTTTTGATTTTTACATTTATGCTGTCATAAGTTTGCATTGAGGACAATTTACTTTTCTCAGTTATGTAAAAGAATCCATTGTATCAATATTCTTGCATTCTCTTAATTAGGAAGGGCATTGTGAGGGTACTGTCATGTGAACATATATGCCTTCTTTAGGCGAATGCTGATTTACATGGGAAGTATCTTAGGTGAAGGTATTAGGGAGTAACTACTTCACAAATTCTGGTCAAGAAAACTTACAATATCAGAAATAATTTGCTAAGTTTTATATCATTTTGTTCCTGTTTGTTTGCAAAATATAGATTTGGTTAAGGTTTTATAAATTGGCCATGGAATGTGCAAATTTCGTTGTTTTCTTAGAGGATATACTAAATATACACCAGCAACTATCTTTTTTTTTTGTCTTTTTGAAGAGAACTTTATGGAATTTAAAACTTGTATAATCTCATTATGTGATGTGAAATATAGTTGATTCTCCAAATCTATTTTCAAGTGTATTCCCAAGAAACACACACCCCTTGTGGCTAAATATGGTTTTTTGTAATCAAGGTAGAGTCTTCTATTCTATTAGTATACAGTAAAAGTAAAAAACTGAGCTCTCAGGTGCTCCTCCCGAAGGAAAACAGTGTGATCCATAGGTTTTATTATTATTATTATTATTGGATCGACATTTTCTTAGGAATGGTTTCTATAACTATCATATTCCAGTGTTAACACACTAGACTTGTTTTACAGGCAGCAATCATTCCCAAGAAATTGGCACCGGCAATAGGTATTGTTGTCGATCATCGTCATAGAAATCGCCCTCTAGAGAGCCTTCAAGCTAATGTTCAGAAACTGAAAACATACAAAGTGAAGTTGGTTGTCTTCCCAAGAACTGCTTGCAAGTTAAATGTAGGATTCTTGCTTTGACGTATGGATGTCTTCTAGAGAAGCAAGCAACCTTATTGAGAAAAACAGCAAAACCAATACATATAGCAACAAGACTCTTGTAGTCAAAGAATGATCATAGGAAAGGGATGATCATGGGGCAGGAAGAGGGGCAAGCCTAGAGATGAGAGGAGTCTTTGATGGACCTAGAAGTAGGTGGAACATCATCTCAATTGGTTGGACATGAGTCAACAGATCTTGGGGCCTCAGAGGTATGGTAGGTGGTTCAAGGTACCACATAGGATCTCCCAGTGTGAAATCCTGTAGATTACGGGTTGCCAAGACAGACTTACTCATGATCCCGAATGATAGGAAAAGGAAAAGGAAAAGAAAAAAGAAAAGGATCATGTTGATCGGGAATGAACCGCAATGTTTCCCTGGTAACTGAGGTTGAGGTTGCGGCTGTGGCTGGGGAAACAATGGAAGAGATAGGTCTGATGGACTGCCGGTGATGGTGGAGACAAGAGGGTCGGTAGAAATGGACATCATGTAAATGGACATGGTGTCCAAAGAAGGAGGTGAGGGGTGAACTTCTTCAATCAGAGTGATCTCAGATTCAAGGGAATGTTGTCGAAGGTTGGCTAAAGCCATTCGGAACTCGGACAAGTCTTGGCAGTGGTGAGAATAGTGTCCATACAAACCGCATAGGGCACAAGCATGGTTTGTTCTCAATGACTTGTTTTTCACTATTGGCCCACTTGGAAGTTCAACCACGGGGAGGTTTTCCGTTGTATCCATGGCATCCAAATGCACGTGGATTATAGGAATCTCAGGGCAGTTCTGAGTTGGATGGCCCTGTTCTTCGCAGATGACACAAGGCGGGATCTGTTGAGGTTTAGCAGTAGCTTTCGTATTCTTTCCCTTGGCCCTTTTTGGGTGGGGTGGTGTAGGTGTGGGTGCGATGGTTGGTTTTTGCAGGCCGGGTGGAGGGTGAGACTCAATCGCAATGGGTTGCATGGGGGTTAAGAATACCTGGGGAATTGGTGGTTGAGCTGGTGGATCAAGATACCATACGGGAATTCCCAATTTAAAGTTAGGTAGGTTGAGGGGGGCCATTACTAGCTTGCTCATGACGCCAGGAGGGGGGAAGAGGAAGGGAATTGTATGAACTGGAGAGGAGCCCAGATAACTCCCTCACAGTTGTATGTGGGGATGAGGTTGTGGTTGCGGATGCGCGTAATGCTAGGACTACGGATGATGTTGCGGTTGTTGTTGGTGTTCCGGTTGCGGACGATGTTGTGGTTGCGGTTGGGGCTATGGCTGCGGTTGTTGTTTGGGTGCAGCGGTGCTGGATGAGAGCATGCACAAGTCCGCAGTCTCGTTTGGTGTTAGTGGTGGTGACACTAAGGGGAAAGGAGTTGTCATGATGGTATTGACAAACAATCCAGGCCCACATTCAACAATGGGGAGGCTCGTATGTTGTCAACCATGGTGTTGACCGTAGGGATAACATTCGTGTGTGTGGTCATCCCTTGCAGATCAATGGTGTTGATCATAGGGATAACGTTGGCGGGTGCCATTAGCTCTTGTAGATCGTGATAAGTTAGTTGGTCAATCGTCACGATCTTCCCTTCGTGGGGGAACAACATGAGATGGAAGACAGTTGATGCGACAGCTCTCATGGCATACATATAACTTCTTCTGAGGAGAATGCTATAGTCCAATTAAGCATTGACAACCTCTATGTCAATCAGAACTGTATTCCTGGCTAATGTAATGGGGACATGGGGGAGGATTCCTTGGGATTTAGTGGGATGGTCATCATAAGCCCACAGATTTGTGGAGGATGGTTGTAGAATTGGGGATCCAAGTTTCTGCCAGAGCAGGGTAGACATAACACATGTGAATGCCCCCTCATCCACTATGCACCGTTGCACGACCAAATTCCGAATAGACACCGGGATTTGAAAGGCAATGGTTGATGGCATTCGCGGTTCTCCATTCTCCGCGTCGAATGTGATCAACTTGGAGTCAGAGGGGTCCACAGCCCAAAGGGTGGCTAGTAAGGATTTCCATTGTGTTGGGCATGTTTTGAGTACCTCAAGAGCGGACACGGCGGTAGGTGTTTGGGCCAAATCATCCACAATGTTGTAGCTGACAGTAGCTCTAGCCGTGGCGTTATTAGAAGCCAAACGTATGGGGGGGCGCGAGAAAGGGGGTAACTGAAGAGGTGCATTGACTGTTTTAGATGTAGATGCCACTGATGTGTCAGCGGGTTCGGTGTTGGTTCCGTACTGATTCCATCTAGTTTGTAGATTGACCTCTTCAGTTGTCATAGCTAGCAGGTGGTGGACATCTGTTTCTGCCATGGGAGGTGCCCCTGGAGCATTGGGATTGGGTTGGGGAGGGGGTGCGGTTGCAACAATCCTTGGACTGGTAATGGGTTTTGGAGCACCATAGGGGGAGATCCTTGTGGTGCCGGGTTGGGTTGGGCTTGATTCGTTGTGTTGGTGGCATGTTGGACTTCGTTCCTTAAGGCATGCTTCGCGAGACCCATGAAGGGACACTCAAATGTGTATTTCCCGTAGACCTCACAGAGTGTGCATGGTTGGTTTGTACGCAAGGGGTGTTGCATCTCGGTGCATTTGGTCGTGGATGATTTTAGGCTGGCTGGTTTGCTGCGACATTGTTGGGAGGGTTTGGTTGTTGACCGCCTCCATGCGGTTGATTGTTTCCTTGGTTCCGGGGTCGGTTATTCCTAGCTTGCCCTTATTGATTATTGAGGGTTGGCTGGTTGGGATGGTTTTGTTGTGCAAACACCTGTCCCAATGGAGTGGGCGGAGCAGGGACGGTGGATTGAACTGGTTGCACTAGTGGTGCATAGTATATTTGGGTGGGTGGCGGTGCCACAAATGTGGGCATTTTCCCCACATATTGTTGTGTTGGCCAAGCCAAGGCCTGAGCTTGCTGCGGTGGTGCAGGTTGTGCATAAGAAGTTATGGCTCCGGACTGGGACATCATTCTTATATAGTCCAGAGTTTGGTTTTGGTAGGCAACACTAGCAGTGTTGCTTGGTTGTGGTGGTACTGTAGGTGGTGTTGGATGGTGTTGTGGTTGGTGAGAGACCGAGCCTATGATGCCATCTGTAGCATGGGATGCCCCTGGTGCATCCCGGTAGGAGGTACCCGCACGGGGAGAATCTGGAATGACAGTGTAAAGGTACCCAGATTGTGCATAGATCAGATCGAATTGCTGGGCTTTCAGGATGGCCTCCTCTTCAGATTGGGGACGTTCGGATGCGACATCCTTTGCTATAGGTGGGAGTAAGGTTTTGAGGAACCAATCTAGGAAGATCTTGTCATCCAGTTGGATCTTACACAAAATACGACATCGTCGCCACTCATGGATGTGGTCGATTATGTGGGTCATAGTATTCTGGTGGTAACATAACAAGATCTCCACCCCTTCGTCATATCTGGCGGGGAGTTGGAAATATTGCAGGAACATGAAAGCCAGGGAGTTGAAATATGGGTACTGGGCTTGTGGTAGCTCAATGTACCACTTGGCTGTAGCACCTGTGAGGGTGCATTGGAATGGTCTTAGCCTGAACGAATCATCTATGATGTTGTTTGATGAGCACCATAGATGAAACGTCATGATGTGGTTTTGGGGGCACTCCCCTGCCTTCCCTTCAAACTTGGGAATGTCTGAGGGAAGTTTGGTTGGCATGGGAGGCCAAAATGTTTGATGGTGGATAGGGTCATTTTTTAACCAAGCCAAATCAGGCAAGTTGAGACATGCCATGAAAGGAAGGTTTGACCCCAGGTTGATGTGAGATGGCACAACCATGGTGGTGGGGTTTGCAGGTGCATAATGCACCTGCATTGTTGGGGGTACTTGTGGCACCGTTGGGGATGGGCCAGTGCCCCCAAGTGTGGTGGGAGGGACAGTGTAGGTGGAAGGGCCACTGCCCCCAAGTGTGGTGGGGGGGACAGTGTGGATGGAAGGGCCACTTCCCCCATGTGTTGTAGATGGGACGGCTTGACTGGTCAATATGGGTGGTGGCAGCTAACTTATCACGGTTAGCATAACTATGCTGGGGCCACCTCCAGGGTTGTTGGTGATAGTTTGTGGTGTGGACATGGGTCCACTAGCAATTGGTATGCCAAAAAATGGATCCGGGTTTGCACCAGCCATGGGGCTTGATGGTGTAGTGTGCAGGTCTGGTTCAGATTGATATGGGTCTGAATCTGAATCAAAGGTTGTGTGGCCTTCTGATGGTGTTGGAGGTCATCGAGAATGGTCTCGACGATGTTGGTTTAATGACCCAAACTGAGGTGGTTCACCTCTCATGCATGAGGAAGAGCGTGAGGGATCAATTGTGTTAAACTTGAATGTCAAACTGGTTGTAATGATTATTGGACCCCGGTTTCAATGGATTCCTATTAGCTGTAGGTGGTCACTCGGCCACCAAGACTACCGGAAGACAACACTTGGATTTTTCCTCATGGGCGTTCTACTCAATCAGTGGGGGTCGTTGCCCGTTTCGCTTGGCAATTCCTCTCAGCGACCAAATACTTTGGGGTTCCTGTGGTACTCCTCACAATGAGTTTCTGGGATGAGCCCAAGTACTTCCCACGGTTAAGGCAGTCAAGGACTTATGTCCTCAAAGACTGCAGATTTTTAACTTAGTGTAAATTTGTAAATTTTAGTGGCTCTCTCAGCATCATGAACTGAGTTGGGTTGATTTACATGGTATGGTGTGTATGTATTTTTGTTTTTCTGTTATCTGGTGGCCGCAAATGGTTTATGAATATTCTGCAGAGTTTATATCATTGTGGATGGAAGTAGTAAATAAATAGAAATTTTGTAGACATATACCATTGTTTATCTTGAATTGTGATAGCCTGACTAGGTGAATACCTTACACCTATATTTTTCTTCAACCAGGAGAAGGTTCCGGGCTCTCAACACAATGGGACTAAGCCCATCCATATATCCACAGGTCACCTCCCAGATGCAAGGTTGGTCAACAGGGAGGACTCTGAGCGTCATGAGAATCCCTCCTTCTCTACCCCCTCTACCTTCCAAGTCACCCGTTTTTAGTGGTTTCGAACAATATTGGGTGAAGTTCCTATTACTATACGAGCTATGCCCTTTGTCTTATCCCAGAGTACCCCGATGAATGATGACTAGGTAGAGGAGGAAGGGTTAAGCAAGATTGTTGATTTTAAGTGAATTTTAGTCAAACTATATTCATTAACCCATTGAGTATTTAATTTACACTTTGTTATGTAAATGAAATTGCAATAAAATGAAACAGAAACAGAAATGAAATGGTTCAGATGGACAAAGGTGGCTGAGCCGCATTGACAGTCCCAATAAAAGCAAACACTGAAGCCCAAAAATGGGTCGTGCACCTTTAAAGGTCCTATTTTTGCGAAGTGGATTGTGATCAAACCGTGAGGAATTACCTCAAATGGTTGAAAACGAGCTCGAACATAGGCGAATTTTTAGAAATTCGGTTTGGTCGTTTTTGCACAGTTGAGTGATTTGCAAATAAGAGAATGACCAACAGTAACTGGTACTGTGGCCAATTGGGCTTGGATTGGCGTTGAGGAGGCTCAACAATAACTAAAAATGTAAATAAACAGTAATCTAAGCTACATTTAATAGAAAAATTAACCTAGGAAAAAAAAAAGAATTAAAAACTAAAGCTTGTAAAAAAACTCCAGGGATCCTATGGGATCGACCTGGTATGGTCGCCAATTCTGTAGCAGGGATTTCTCCCTTGCTACAGGGAAAGAATGGCTACCTTCCGTGTATAGGATGGAAGGGTAGGTTCCTGTAGGTGAAATACAAGAAAAACAAGCAGAAAGAAAGCAAAGGACAAGCAAGAAATGGAATGGCTGGAAACCCCTCTGCAAACACTGTTAGGGTTAGCTCCAACAACCTGCAAACAACTATTAGAAACAAAATACCTGCAAAAACATGTTAAAAACAAACCTACAAACAAAAATGGGTTAGGAAAAACTACAAAATACTAAAGCAAATGCAAGAAACAACATTGGTATACCTTCTCTTTGATGGAATTGGGCCACCATGCCCTGGCTTGGAGAAGCACCTCTCTTGGATGGGGGAGCTATGGCTCAATGGAGATGCAGAAGAGGGAGTGTGGGTGGCTTGAGAGACAAAGGGTCTCAAGGTATCCACGGGAAACATAACAATATGCAAGGGAGAAGTGTTTTGAGAGTGACCCCCACCCCTCTATTTATATCTTTTTTGGGACTTTGTAGGGTTTTAAGCCCCTCGTTGGGGCTTTAGCCCCTTTTTTGGGATTTTAGCCTATTTCGCCCTATCTTTAGCTCCTTTTGGGGGTTTTAGCTCCTTTGAGGGGTTTTAGCCCCTTTTTGGAGGCTTTAGCCACAAGAGAACTATTTAGGCTCTTTTTTGGGATTTTAAAGCCCTTTTGCTCATTCTTAAGCCTTTTTAAGGGTGTGGGGGTCTAACGAGGTGAAATGAGGGTCGTGCATGGGTGTCCTTGGGTGGTGTAGGCCATGTAGAGATGAGTGAGGGATTTTTTGGGTTAACACCCATTTTGCAGCTATGCACATTTTGCAATTACTTTTTGAAGAAGCATTAGAGTGGAGAAAGGGAAATTCATTGAAGGTTAATTTATTTGTTAAAAAATGAAAACAATTTGATTCTGGAGTCCACCTTCTGCAATTGAGACTTTAATTGCTTTATGTGATGTTCTATGTTTGCAATGACGACCTTAGTGGTAGTTGTTGATATCACTTTATGCATAATTTTGTGCTATTACTAAAACTCGAGAAGTATAACTTTTTTGCCCCCTATTCACTTCCTTGATTTCACGGGGGTGTCACCTAGGGACCAATATGATATCATGTTCGTTCATATGTAGAGATGTATGTGACTAACCTATGTCATGTGAATGGAAAGGAAACCGTACTCGTGTTAAATCCCATTTTATGAATATTTCAAAGAAGGGTGTTGAACTTTGTAACAAGAGATTCAAAGGACCCCACTGGATTCCCTAGTGTAGAAAGGGAGCAACAAAGGGGTTATGGTAAGACAAGTAAGTCAATCTCATGTCCATGTCATGATGTCAATGACATTGATGAGTCTAATGAGGAAGAAACTCCATTCAATGATGAGGTTTGTTTGGTGATTAGAATGTGCTTCACAAGCATAAAAAACAATATAACTTTATCACACAAGAGGCTTAAAATTGGTGGCATTTATGACATATTTGATGTGAAAGTGTTGATCTTACAATAGAAATATTTTTTTCTTACATGCAAAATCCCTTTGAATGCAACCCCTCACCATTAAAGATGGACCTACAGGGTATACAACACCTGGTTATTGGAAGCTCCAAACTATGTTGATGAACAAGCAGAAAACACGTATTGAGAAGGAAATGGCACCATTGAAGGCATCTTGGAGTGTGGATGGATCCTTTAATGTCATGGATTATTGGACTGATTTTTAGGATCACCCACTCATAAAAATCATCGTCTCTTCCATATCTGATCCATATTTTTTAAAGGCTATTGATTGTTTCGTTTAATAAAAGAACACTATGTTCAAGAAAGACCAATAATGTGATGCCATTATGGAGGTGGGTCCATCCAATGTGCAAAGCAATAGGGATGATGGTCCAAAATGAATACAGGTTATTGACAAGTTTGTTTTGTTTTTTTTTTCTTAAATTTAATTAAGAAGAATTACAATTTTGATTTTAATTACAGGTCTAATTTGGTTTTCTAATTGATTTTTTTTAATATTTATTCAATGTTGATAAATCATAAATTTTTTTCTTCATTTGTGAATTCTTGATGTAACATAGGCATATTTTTTGGATCCGTGCACAATCCATGCTTTGAAATGCATTAAAAGACATTGGGAAAATTAATTGAATTCGGGTGCTAATTGAAAAGGGGCGTAAAATTTAGATGTACATATGCAACCACCACCACCATTCACAAGCCAATTAATGTATACATGCAAAAATAGAGCTTCTTAAACAAACTAATACTAGATTTGCAACTTACTACATTGTGTTTTGGATACTCGTGGAGATAAAAGTACCTTTAGTGGTCATAATTATTAGTGATATGTGGGACCAATGGAAGTTGTCTAGATTAAATGTTGCTTTGGAAGTGAAGCAATTAATTTTGGAAGATTTCTTTTGGGTTGATTTCGAACTTGTTGTGGATTTTCTAGAGCCAATATGTGATATGTTTTGCGACACAAATACATAAAGTCCATGTTTAGGTGAGATTTATGAGGACATGGACTCTGTTTGAGAGGATTAGATCGATCATTGAGAGGAAATATCCTCATTTATGGACATAATTGGAAACATTCATACATGGAAGGTGAAATATATTGAACACTCCACTTCATATGGAAGGCATATGTAATTACTCCAAAATGGTATGATCCCTCAGCAGGAAGGAGGTCTTCTTCCCAAGATAGAGATGTGGTGAAAGGGGTTGTGATTGTTGCTAAAAAAGGTATGGTTCTAGATAAGAGGCCTTTGAGATATGACCTCACTTTGCCCATTTTTCACGTGGGTGAGGTGTCTTTAGTTCACATGCTTCTAAGACCGATAGGTGCAAGAAAAAGGATCTAATTGATTGGTAACGCCTTCATGGTGTTGATTCTATTGAGTTGCAACGATTTTCCATACTATTACTTGGGAAAGTATCTAGTTCCTGATCTTATGAGAGAAATTGGAGCACTTATGCTTTCATCCATTCAGTGAAGAGAAACTGATTGGGATTGAAAAAGATAGAGAACTTAGTCTACACCATAGCACACTTCGTCTGATAACTTTGAAAGACCCAGGGTACAAGGAGGGTCATTCCAAGAGATGGGATCAATACATAGATTATTTCATATGTGTGGATGAGGAGGAGCCTCCACTTGAGAGTGATTCTTACCTAGAGAGCTTGTTGGTTGAGGACATTAATAATGTTGATAACAATGGTGATGAAAATGTAGTTGGCCTAACATATATGTATTTAGGAATCCAAATCGACAATGTTACTCATTGTTCAATTTTTTAAAGTTTTTTGAAATGTTCTATTTAACTATTTCATAATTGTAAATTCCATAAGGAAAATTTTGGATGTAGTATGCAATGGTTCATGGACATATATCGTATGAATATCAATGACAATGTATTTTTAGTTTTGAACTTTATATTGTATAACTTTAATATCAATGAAACAATGCGATTGTGTGCATATTTTTGTTAGTGCATTAGGCAAATTTTGGATGTAGTACACGATGAGTCATGCACAAATATCATATGAATATCAGTGACAATAAATTTAAAGTTTTGAACTTTATATTTTATAACTTCGTGTCAATGAATCAATGTGATTATGTGAATATTTTAGTTAGTACATTATGCAAATTTTGGGTTTAGTATGCAATGGGTCATGGACATATATCATATGAGTATTAATGACAATATATTTAAGTTTTGAACTTTATATTTTATAACTCTATATGAATGAAACAATGTGATTATGTACAATCTCTCTCTCTCTCTCTCTCTCTCTCTCTCTCTCTATATATATATATATATTCTCGACGTACCCAAACCCCCTGTTTCAAAAAGTGGCGTCCTAGTATATTCTTAACGTACCTAAATCCCCTATTTCAAAAAGCATTGTCCCCATCCCCGTTCTTGTTCTCGTCCCCCAAACCCAAGTACCTTGAAAACTTAGATGGATCACGATGAAGAAAATAATTGTTGCTTGCAACAATGAAAGAAACCAACAAAATCATTTAAGCCATAAGTAGTCGAAGAGTCAATTTAGGACTTAACACTAATCAACACTATCAAGAAGTTGTTACTTGTAGTGAAGAAACCCTCAAATAAACTATTGTACCATTGGAGGTTTTAGTTGTTCGAGATCACCATCAATGAAAATAAGATACCAATACAATCTATAATCAAGTTAGCAACCCTAAAAACTAAAATAACTTGGCGGTAGATACTTGGGCCAAACAACTTGGATTAGAAATGTTACACTAGATCCTATATTTCCTAAGATGACTCCCTGAACATGGAGAGTTTTCCATCACTAAGGTATAAATTTCAATTCTATATCACACCCCAAGATGGTGATGATGTTGGGTGTAATTTTCCATTTACCTCACGTTTATAGGATTGTGTTTGAAATCCTATAGGATTGGCTTGCCAAGTTTAAAGGAAGACCAAATTAATATAAGTGCAAGAAATATGGTAAGAGATTTTGTATTACTTTGAGAATAGAACCAACTTAGTGGCTCTATTAACTATAACACATGCTAATACATTCATAAATGATTCCTAAAAGTTTTAATCCCTAGTGAAAATGTTGGAGGTTCAACCTATCAATGTTGAATTACCATCGATGGAGATTGTTCAACATGAATAATAATTCTATATCTTGTTGAAGTGATATGATAACATGTTCAAAGGAATTGATGGAACTACCTCCAACATCCCCAATAAAACATACCATTTCCTTGAAATATAATGCAATCTTGTTGAATATTGCATTATATCAATGCTTTATCATGTAGAATGTAAAAAATAAATCAACAATTGTAAGAGTGGTCTTCAAATGGCACATTTTCTCAAGAGCCTCTATGTGGATCAACACTCGTCCTTGCACTAAACTAGGCCATGATATGTGTGAGCCAACTATATGGCTAAAACATTTTACCAAACTGTTAGGATATTTAAACACTTAGGAGTTAGTTAAGATCAACTTGTGTAATATATCCATTAGGTAAAGTGTGTTTCTTTAGTGTGCATTTGTAAATATTCTAATTCGGCGGTCACGATATGTTCTAGACATAAAGTGATTCGACGGTCAACTTCTCTTAGATCATACCTACCATTGATCCGTGGATTAACACCTGATTGGTCCATGATCTCTATTTAAAGAGCATGGAGGGTTCTTGGCTAGTTGATCGATTATGAGAAGCTCATTTAATTCCTTTTTTTTGCATAATAAATTGCTCAAAGTAGCTATTTGGCTGAGGATGTGGACTGCTTCCCTCTCGAGGGTTTTAACCATGTGACAAACATTGGTGTATTGATATGTGATCTATTTGTGTGAGTGGCTACTCTTGGTGTTCGGTCTTTTGGGAGTACCCTGTGTACCTGAACATGGTATCAGAGCTTTTGTGAAGAGCCGCTTCTGTTTGTGATCAAGATCTGGAACCGATGTTGCCGAAACTTTGAAAGGGTTTTTGGTTCTAGAGTTTTTGCACATTTTTGGCCTATGGGAGCTGTTCCATTGCGTCCAGAGCACCGTTTTCATTGGGAAATAATTTTTGTTTCATCGAAAATTATTTCCGTTTGTTCCAGAAACACCAATTTCGGCAAATCTGAAGGTATAATGTTACAGTGACGGATTTGTTTTATTTATTTTTAAATCTCTCATATTTTATCAGTAGATCTTTATTATTTTAGTCTCGGAATGTTGCCTTCCTTGTCTGCGTATTCCCTTTGCTATGCACCTTGTGCGATCGCGGTGAATCAGAAACAGAAAGGGAATTTTTTTTCTTGTCTTCTCGTCTACATTTGCTCTTTGCATGCACCTTGTGTGATCATGGTGAATCAGAAACATTGAGAAAACTTGAAAACGTAGACTTTTCGGGTAAGCTAACCAATATCTAACCCCACCCATAGTGTGGAAAAAGTTTTTTGTTTTGTTTTTGTTTTTCGTTTTTTTTGTGATTTGCAGGGAAAAAAGGCAGGCACGGAGAACGAGAGAGAAGAGTAAAAAAAAAAAGCCCCCTTCCTCTTTCCATTCTTTTACGTACCTTTTAAACTTAGCTCACTTGGTCCAAAGTTGCTTTATTCCTTAATAGGTCTTGAGTTGAAGTCTTATTAAGCTATTTTTTAGTGCATGCAATTTATATTTTGAAGTTACTTTATTGTAAAAGTGCATCTCACTTAAATAAAATAAAATAAAAAGTGAGTCACTTAAGTCTTTTAATTTATTGTCGCACTATTTAAAGTAACATTATTGTAAAAGTGAACATCACTTATTCTACAAAAGTGATTCACTTAAAAACAACTTTATTGTAAAGTGATTGTCAAAGGTTGATCTTGGGACAATGGGGGTTCTTTTTTTTAGTTGGTCAAGTTAATATCTGCCATATCACTATTGGGGACACCTTCAACATTTTTTATCAAGCATAACTTTATCATTCGGAATCAATTTTTAGTGTCATTTTTTTTTAAACAACCTGATTTTTTGAGCTCTTTGCATCCATGCAGTTAGTTTATGTTCTTTTACCCATTATTTTCAACTATGGCCAGCCCTTGTGATATTATACTTACCAGTTCTAACTATTTCTTATGGAAATCTCGTATGGAGGATGCTCTAAGAAGTAGGGGAATTTTCATAATGACCTCAGGGAAAGAAACAGAACCCACTGATGATGATAAGAAAATAAAATGGGAAAATAGATGTGATGAAGCTCGTGGATTTATTGGGATGTCAATCTCTATTGATTTGCGATTCCATATATCTGGAATTGATGAATCTGATAAATCTTGGGAAAAGTTGGAATCTGTGTTTGGTAAACACAATGAAATTCGAGGTCATCAACTTGAAAATGAGTTGATTTCTTTGAATCCAAGAGATTTTTCATGCATTCAAGACTATTTATCCAAGTATAAAACTCTTAGACTCTTATGTGAAGAATGCAAGATTAAGAAAGAAGACAAACAATGTATTTATCATATTCTTTCCAAACTTGGACCTACATATTCTGTTTTTGTATCTACATTTTATTCCATGAAAGAATCCTTGACTGCAACCAGCTATCAAGAGCCTAGTCTTGAATCCTTTTGTGATTCCTTAATTAGACAGCAAGATAAGCTCATTCATATTGGAATAATTAACAATGCAGATACATCTAGGAAAGTCTTATTGTCCCAATAGAAAGAAAATTCCAAGCCTCCCAAGAATCAGAATTTTCGCAATAATAAGCCAAACAACAAGGGTCCCAAACCCTCTCAGTCAGCTCCTTCTTTAAAAAATGACGAAGGATCCAAACCAAAAGGAAAGAAGACTGAGCGTCATTGCAATTTTTGTGGGAAAGATAATCATGATGAATCTAAGTATAATCATGATGAATCTAAGTGTTTCAAGAATATGGTAGCCTTGGAAGTATCAATGAAGAAGCACCACATCAACCTAGATTCGTCTTCAGAATCTACCTCTCATGGACATGCACTTTGTGCTTTTGGTTACTCTTATATTGCATCTTCTTCTTCTTGTAGTAGGGATTTCTCCCTTACTACAGAGCAGGAATGGCTACCTTCCGTCTATAGGATGGAAGGGTAGGGTTCCTGGTGGTTGTGCAAGAAAAACAGAAAAGAAATGAAAGAGAACAGAAATAAAAACCCCTCTGCACACAAGGTTATGGGTTTAGCTTCAAGACCCTGCATACAAATTGTTAGAAACATCCAAAGACCTGCAAGCAAACAATGGAGACCTGCAAGAACATGTTAGGCAATAAACCTGGAAGAAAAGATATGTTAGAAAAACTAAAATAAACACAACATGAAATGAAAATTATACCTTCTTTAGGTGGAAATGGGCCGCCATGCCCTAGCTTGGGAGAGCACCTCTCTTGAGAATGGGGGAGCTACGGATCTATGGGAGAATGGATGAGAGGGAGGGTGAATGGCTTGAAAGGCAAATGGTCTCAAGGCACTCACTCGAGCAACATAACAGTATGCAAGGAAGGAATATTTTGAGAGTGACCCCCACCCCTCTATTTATATTTTTTCTTGGGATTTTTAGGGTTTTAAGCCCCTGGTTGGGGCTTTAGCCCCTTTCTCTCAATATTTAGCTCTTTTGGGGGTCTTAAGCTCCTTTGAGGGGTTTTAGCCCCTTTTTTGGAGCCTTTAGCCGCTGTGAGAGCTATTTTGGCTCTTTTTAGGGGTTTTTAAGCCCTTTCTCATGTTTTAAAGTCTTCTTGAGGGTGTGGGGGTCAAGTGGGGTCAAATGAGGGTCGTGCATGGGTGTCCTTGGGTGGTGTAGGCCATGTAGAGCTGAGTGAGGGATTTTTTGGGTTAACAGACTCCCCCCTGATGTGTGAGGGCAGGAGCTCATCGTATGGCCAACAGACATCATAGGATTTTTTGCGAAGAGGTGGTGCTTCCTGGGCTAGGGCATGGTGGATTTTGGTTTTTGTATTAATATGGTTCCCATCAATGGGTGAGATACAAATAATGTGTGACATGTATATGGATGATGCAGGCATCCCCATGCTTGTAACAATGTCAAAACAATAATGCGATCTATGCTCTATAATACAAGAGCCGATCATATACAACTGATGATACATAGTGGTTGCCTCAATGAGAGGCTGAATACAATACTGATATGAAGAACTGCTATATTGGACCCATGGCATTCTCATGGAATGCTATATCTTCATGACTGATGTCCTTCTAGATCTAGAATGGTACATAGTTGTATGGACTCACTGATGGAGAATCAGAGTCTCTGTGGTACAAATATGTTGCATCAATCATAAATCTATATAGAAGCACTGCTGGGGCTTCTGAACACTGTCTCCAACGCAACCCAAAAATCACAAAGGACATGAACCTATTGGGGTCCCTCAAATAGACTCATCCATGTGCTAGAGTCAGGTGACATCCAAGGTCTTCAACCAAATACTGCATGGAACAATACCCTATACAAATCTCAACAATGTGATGATGTAGCTAGAGTCGAGCACATGAGAAACAACCATCCTGAGAGGCACTAAGGACTCCTCTCAAGTGGTCCAAGGAACTCATCAATGAGGTTAATGAAACCAAGATACAGGGACCTCTGGGTCTATCCTCTGGAATATGTGTGTTGTCGTCGACAGAGGGAGACTTGCCCCTGGTCAAGGCAATGGTGTTTCCTTGACCAGAAGCACGGGGGAGATAACCAAAAGATGTGAGACAATCTGAGTACTGACCCACTGAATGGGGGGGGGGGGGGGGAAAGAGTTGAACAGGGGAAAAGGGAGTGTATTAGACTCAAACTTCCTTTGTTCAGAGTATGACAACAGGGCAGACCAGGCAGCAAATGAAACTGACTCATGGGAATGGGATCATAGCTGTAATATTGGGAATGTCACTGCAGATGGGAAATACTTGGGGGAGGTAGATACTTTTCGTACTGATGGGATCCAAGAAAGACACATTGCAGAGTACTCTGAACAAAGGTGATCCAAAGTGGGAATGCTGCCAAACTGTTATCTGTGGGGTGGTGTCTAGAGACACTGTTGTGGTATGATCTCGTGGATTTTTGGCGAGCTCGAGAAAGTAAATGCTCGATGGTGCTTTCAATTTTAGAGAGTCTGAAAGCATGAAGAAGACTCTAGTGGGGGATCTTTTTTGTTGGTAGTCTCCTATGCCTGAAAAAAGATAAAAGTATACACAGGAGAGCTCACCCATCCTTTAGGGGATGATAGACTTCTTTACCGTTAGTAGTCCAGTCAGGATGGGAAAGGTTAAACCTATACTGGCTGGACGGTCATTTAGATACTTTTACGAGCATGAACGAAACCAAGTTTGCTCGGTAATCTTTTCTTGCTGAGAAGGATGGAAAAGAGCTTAACGACAACCCATGGTGAGATTTTTCGTAAAGCTCGGCCCCTCTTCCTGAGAAAGCATAAAAGGATGCAGAGGGGAACATTCTTGGCTTGAATGTGCCAAGGTGGTCCTTTTCATTTGATGGTCTACATAGTCCGTAAAAGGAGATAAACGAGACGATGTAGACGCCCTTTCCTATACTTTAACGAGCGGGAAAGGAATCAGTTGCGCTCGGCCATCTTTTCATTATTTTTGGCGTCATAAAAGAGCTTAAAGGAAACTCTAGTATGGTCAACCGATTGTGGTGGCACAGTTGGTGCCCCATGTTGGGACAATGGACAGTGGTCCAAAGGTCATCCATGCAGTATGGATGGAGCAGGTGGCTCTTAAACATACCAATACATGCATGGGATAGATCACGGTAGAGGCACATGAGTCGATGCGGCAAAGGTACACAAACTGAGGTGGCTCTCGAACAGAGGTTAGGAGAGTCGTGTGTGAGTTGTGGTGGACAGACTTGACTAGATGTGATGTGAGTGCAAGTTCGGAGGCAGTTATATGCCAAATGTATGGAAAGGAAATTATTCGTTCTCCGAGCGATGGTCCAGAGATCCGCATAAGGTGTAGTGGACAGATTAGACAGCTATATGCTAAAAATCAAAATGATGTACCTTACGGTCAGTGACCCGAAAAACCCGCATGAGTGGCGGTAGGCAAGCGTGATGCAAGTACAGGTCCGAAGAAACTTGCATCATGATGTTGTGGCTCGTAAATCAAGGTAACTTCCAAGAAGTGGTCCTGAAAATTACTTGTTAAACATGAGACGATGGTCTCATAAGGAGATATAGGGAGGAATTTTGAAACCAGTGGCGTGAACGGCATCTCAAACAGACTCTGTATGGTCCTGTTGTGTCGAACGGGATAAAATAGGTCAAATGGGGCCTATATAAGGGTGGGGACCACTTTGTTATGTGTCATTGTCACTGTTCACTGCAGAGTTGGAGAGGTGGGCCCTAGATTTTCTTTTGTTGATTTCTCCTATTCCGACCGGCGGTTTCGAGTTCCACGACTTGCAGGTAAGAGCTCTTGCAAAATCTACCCTTTTTGCTGGTTTACATTTTGAGTTTGGTCACCTGGAGGTCCTGTATGAGCCTGTTGGGGTTTCATGGAGCCAAGTCACACCTTTTGAGGGAAAAAGAGCGACCTGATCGCACCTTTCGAGGGAAAAAGAGCGACTTGGTTGCAACTGTGAGGCATTTTTGAGTGACTTGGTCGCTCTTTTTGGACAAACAGGTGTGACTTGGTCCTTACGTGACATTTTTTGATGAGAGCAGTGGCTGACAGCTATGTTTTGTTTGTGCAGGATGGCTGAGATTAAGTGGCATGAGAGAGACTGTAAAGACCTCTGGGAGGCGGCATTGCAGGACAAGAATGTGCGTAGTACACTGGCCCGTTGTGGTTTACTAAAGTTCATGCGGATACCCCTCATGAACAGCTTGCGTTTGTTGCTGCAAACATTGGTGAGCTTTTGGGATATTGGGGAGGAGGCCTTCCTCTTCCAGGGTCAGCGTATTGAAATCATGCTGGTGGATGTATACTTCTTTACTAGGTTCCTTATGTTGGGAGTTGTTGGTGACTTGGCATCGGTGCTGTCTCGGGGGGAGACATTGGAGGAGCTATGTGACAGGCACTGTTACGCTACTGTGTATGTGCATGGCTCACACATATTGATGTGTGACATTGAGGACCTATCGACATGGGCAATGGAGACATTACTGCTGCGTATCTTGGGTTCCATGGGGAGCCACAAGATATTCAGAGGGCAGCTGCAGCTGGTAGAGCATGCTATGAAGGGAATTTATTATAGGTGGGCCCAAATGTATCTTTAGGTTGTTCAACATCAACTGAAAAATGCGAAGGCATCTGGGGAAGGATTTTGCTTTGGCTCCTTTTTATGTGCTTTCTTTTTTGAGAAAGTACCTACTCTACGTCCGCACCGGGCCGTGCGGGATAGCGGTCCACGGGAGCTGCAGATGCGGAGGTGGTGCCAGATGATGGTATGAGAGGGTGGCGACAGAGTGGGCCGCTTCTTCATTGAGGAGCTGTTAGAGAAATGGCGTTAGATTAGTGGTCATTAAGGAGTACCCGTATGTATGAACTATCATGGGGACCCTGAGATGCCTCGACCTCCAGGCCAGGCATGGGGACCAACTGGTATGTATGTGGGATGTTTCTGTGTTCCTCTTTATACATAGAGTAGTTTTAGCTGGTTGATAGTTGTATGATTATATGTGTAGACTGATGGTGTCTTTGTTTATGTATGCAGATGTTGGTCCCCGCCCGTCGCCCGAGTATTAGAGGCGAGTGGTCGCTATTGCACTTGTGGCGGTTCTTGCGGGGAACCCTCGCAGGCGATGACGGGAGGTGGATGATTTTATGTTGTATTTGGAGTGGCTTACTGATGGGATCTCTGATGATGGCTGGAAGCATATAAACAATGATCTGATTGCTACCATTCACAGTTTTCCTCTAGAGTGGACCTCTATGATGAGGAGGATGGCCGTGACCTGCGATTACCTTCGTCGAGCGACGAGAGGGGATCTTACTATAGAGGATGATTCTTCTGAGGAAGATGATGATACTGAGCTAGGTGATGAGTCTGGGTCAAATTAGCAGCCAGTGGGGATACCCCTAGTGCATTGGTGCACTTAAGAGTTTTTGCATCGCTATGTATATTTAGCTGAGAAAGCATATGTGGCTTCTCATTTTGTACTGCATATATTTTGGACATGCGACTTATTTATCTATATATGTTTTTGACGCACGTGGATGCACTTTTTATGGTTTTATATGCCTAGATGATGTATTGTTACACTTGTGTGTGTGTTTTATATATGATTATTCATGATGTTATGGTTGTATGTTTCCTATATGCGATTATGAATGTGCCAATTTAGAATGTCATTAGCCATTTGATCTGCTACACTATTGAGGTTTTTGGGAACATGTGTGAATGTAATGGATTCAAATGTTCTAACCATCTATTTAGTACGCAGGAATTTTCTAAAGAGGCAGGGATCACGTACCCGGTAGTAGTTGTTCAACTAGGAAACAAGCAGCTGGGAGTCTAAGAAGACATTGAGATGGTGAACGCCTAACTGGAGAGCGGCGGCCAAGATGCCATTGACACCATCATACTTAGCCTGGTTGTTGGTCGCACTACCCACGCATATCCTGTCGATATGGATCAACTCCTGCGACGGGGAGTAAATGACCCATGTAGCCGAGGTGAGGTTTGGAGACCATCTGCTTGCTCCATCAGCAAATCTGATGTACCGATCCGAGGTAGGATCCATCTGGAGCAACCACGGGGAGGTTTTTTGTTGTATCCATGGCATCGAAATGCACATGGATTATAGGAATCTTAAGGAAGCTTTGAGTTGGATGGCCCTATTCTTTGCAGATGGCACAAGGCGGGATCTGTCGAGGTTCAGCGATAGCTTTCGTGTTCTTGCCCCTGACCCTTTTTGGGTGGGGAGGTGCGGGTGTAGTCATTGGTTTTTACAGGCCAGGTGGAGGATGAGATTTGACTGTAATGGGTTGCATGGGGGTTAAGACTACCTGGGACATTGGTGGTTGAGTCGGTTGATCCAGGTACCAAACAGGAATTCCCAATGTAAAGTTGGGTAAGTTTAGGATGGCCATTACTGGCTTTCTCATGACACCAAGCGGGGGAAAGAGGAAGGGAATTATGTGGACTAGAGAGGAGCCCAGATAACTCCCTAATGGTTGTGTGTGGGGATGAGGTTGTGGTTGTAGCTATGTGTAATGCTGTGGCTGTGGACGGTGTTGTGGTTGCGGTTGGGGCTACAGCTGCGGTTGTTGTTTGGGTGCAGCAGTGCTGGATGAGAGCATGCAGAAATCTGTAGTCTCATTTGGTGTTGGTGGTGGTGACACTAAGGGGAAAAAATATGTCATGGTGGTATCGAAAAATAACCCAGGGCCCACATTCAACAATGGGGAGGCTGGTATGTTGTCAATAATGGTGTTGACCACAAGGATAACATTGGCGGGTGTGGTCAGCCCTTGCGGATCAATGGTGTTGATCATAGGGATAACGTTGGTGGGTGTCGTTAGCCCTTGCGGATTGTGATAAGTCAGTTGGTCAACCATCATGATTTTCCGTTGGTGGGGGAACATCATGAGATGGAAAACAATTGATGCTATGGCTCTCATGGTGTACATATAACTTCTTCCGAGGAGAAGGTTGTAGTCTAGTTGAGCATTGACAACCTCTATGTCAATCAATGTTGTTTTCCTAGCTAGTGTGATAGGGACATGGGGGACAATTCCTTAGGCTTTAGTGGGATGGCCATCATAAGCTCGCAGAGTAGTAGAGGATGGTTGCAGAATCGGGGATCCAAGCTTCTGCTAGACTAGGGACGTAGACATAATGCACGTGGATGCCCCCTCATCCACTATGCACCGGTGTACGAACAAATTCCGGATAGACACCAGAATTTGGAAGGAAATGGTTGATGACATCTGTGGTTCTCCATTCTTCGTGTCAAATGTGATCAACTTGGAGTCAGAGGGGTCCATGGTGCCAAGGGCGAATAGTAAGGCTTTTTGATGCGTTGGGAAATTTTTGAGTACCTCAAGAGTGGACATGGCGGTAGGTGTTTGGGCCAAATCATCCACGATGCTGTAGTTGACAGTAGCTCTAGCTGTGGCATCGTTGGCAACCCGGCGTATGGGGGGCGCAAAAAAGGGGGTAACTGAAGAGGTGCATTGGTTGTTTTAGACATAGATTTCGTTGATGTGTCAGCGGGTTCGGTGTTGGTTCCGTACTGATTTCGTCTGGTTTGTAAATTGACCTCTTCAATTGTCATAGCTAGCAGGTGGTGGACACCTGTTTCTGCCATTAGAGGTGCCCCCAGAACGTTGGGATTAGGTTGGGGAGGGGGTGCAGTTGCCACCAATCCTTGGACTAGTAATGGATTTTGGAGCACCATAGGAGGAGGTCCTAGTGGTGCCAAGTTGGGTTGGTCTTGGTCTGTTGTATTGGTGGAATGTTGAACCTCATTTCTAATGGCCTGTTTAGTGTGACCAATGAAGGGACACTCGTATGTGTAGTGCTCGTAGACCTTGCATAGTGTACACGGTTGGTTTGTATGCAAAGGAGCATTGCATCTTGGTGCATTTGGTCGTTGAGGATTTTGGGCTGGCTGGTTCGCCGCGGAATTGTTGGGGGGATTTGGTTGTTGACCGCCTCCCTCCGGTTGATTGTTGCCTTGGTTCCGGGGTCGGTTATTCCTGGCTTTCCCTTGTTGGTTATTGGGGGCTGGCTGGTTGGGACGGTTTTATTATGCAAACACCTGTCCTAATGGAGCATGTGGAGCAGGGGTGAGGGCTTGAACGGCTTGCACCAGCGGTGCATAGTAGACTTGGGTGGGTGCCGGTGCCACAAATGTGGGAATTTGTCCCATGTATTGCTGTGTCAGCCAAGCCAAGGCTTGGGTTTGCTGCGATAGCGCAGGTTGTGCATAAGAAGTTGTGGCTCCAGACTGGGACATCATTCTTGCATAGTTCGGAGTTTGGTTTTGGTATGCAACACTAGGGGTGTTTCTTGGTTGTGGTGGCATTGCAGGTGATGTCGGACAGTGCTGTGGTTGGTGAAAGACAGAACCTATGATGCCATCTACAGCATGGGATGCCCCCGGTGCATCATGGTAGGAGGTGCCCGCACGGGGAGCATCTGGAATGATAGTGTAAAGGTATCCAGATTGTGCATAGATTAGATCAAACTGCTGGGCTTTCAAGATGGCCTCCTCTTTGGATTGGGGATGTTCAGATGTGATGTCCTTTACTATAGGTGGTAGCAAGGTTTTTAGGAACCAATCCAAGAAGATCCTGTCATCAAGTTGGATCTTGCACAAACTACGGTGTCACCGCCACTCATGGATGTAGTCGGTTATGTGGGTTGCATTATTTTAGCAGCAAGATAACAAGATCTCCACTCCTTCGTCATATCTAACATGGAGTTGGAAATATTGCAGGAACATGAAATCTAGGGAGTTGAAATCCAGGTACTTGGCTTCTGGTAGCTCGATGTACCACTTGGCTCCAACACCTATGAGGGTGCGTTGGAATAGTCTGAGTATGATTGAATAATCTATAATGCTATTTGATGAGTACCATAGATGAAACATCATGATGTGGTTTTGGGGGCACCCCCCTGCCTTGCCTTCAAACTTGGGAATGTCTAAGGGAAGTTTGGTTGGCATGGGAGGCCAAAAAGTTTGATGGCGGATAGGGTCATTTGTTAACCGAGCCAAGTCAAGCAAGTTGAGACGTGCTGTGAAAGGAAGGTTTGACCCAAGGTTGATGTGAGATGGGGCAGCTATGGTGGTGGGGTTTGCAGGGACATGATGCACCTACATAACTGGGGGTACTTGTGGTACCATTGTGGATGGGCCAGTGCCCCCAAGTGTGGTAGGAGGGGCAGTGTAGGTGGAAGGGCCACTGCCCCCATGTATCCCAAGTGGGATAGTGTGGGTGGGAGGCATACTGCCCCCATGTGTTATAGGTGGGACAACTTGACTGGTCAATGTGGGTGGTGGTAGCTGGCTTATGACAGTTTGCATGACCGTACTGGGGCCACCAACAGAGGTGTTGGTGGTAGTCTGTGGTGTGGACATGGGTCCACTACCAATCACTACACCGGAAAATGGATCCGGGTTTGCACCAGCCATGGGGCTTGATGGTGTAGTATGAAAATATGGCTCAGATTGGTATGATTCTGAGTCTGAATCAGAGGCTGTGTGGCCTTCTAATGGTGTAGAGGGTCATCGAGAATGGTCTTGACGGTGTTGGTTCAAGGACCTGAACTGTGGTGGGTCACCTCTCAGGCGTGAGGAAGAACATCGTGTTGTAGCTGCAACGATTTCCCAAATTTCTAAAAATTTGGGACCCTTCGTTTAAATTTGTCTTGCTTGGCTTGGTTGGGATTGCTTGATTTTCTCTACATTTTTTATTCTTGAGGTTGGTTGTTGAATGAATATTTTATGTAGGTACTACCTTTATGACTTACAGTGATTTATTATCCCACTGTCGGAATTTGTTGAAGCTATGAATCAGAACTAGAGTCAACTACACATATGCCATTGCGGAGGTGCTGTTGAATGAAGAGCTAATCCAAAGCTTTATCTTCCGCCGATGCGCTCTCGTTATTTTGTCGGCATTTTGTTTGATAACCGTCGGAGCACTAGTGCTTTATATTTCCGCCGTTTCGGATGAGAAATTATGAACACCACGACGGAGGTTTTGATCTTTTTGATCACCGTTGGTTTTGTTTTGCAAAAGCCTTAGTGTATTGGCGCTCCGTAGTTGCGGCTCTGTAGTAGACTAAACTTCTGCCTGGTAGTTTCCATTCATCGATACTTGATTCTTCGTCGATGTTTCACTTAAGCTTGGTTTCTTTTTGTTCCGATTTTTTGACTGGTCTATGGAATTTTTTGTTTCTACAGCTTCCGCCATTGTGGTGATCAAACCAATTTATAGTCTGAGGTGATAGTTTGTTTGAGCTCCGATAAGAGTTGTTTTCTTGTGGATTGTTTGTCGATGTTTTTCTTTGCACTACAGAGCTCGCTGTTGTTTCGTCTTCCACCATTGCGGCACATTAGCAGACTTGGTCACCGATCCCTTAGTTACCCCGCCGCCCGATTGTCGTGTTTTTTCCCGCCGAATGTTTTTTCCGGGAGATATATATATTGGGGGATTTGGGGCATTTTTCTATTATTTTACTTGCGAACCCGTGCCTGTGATGTCATTGTCGTTTTGAACTGGGCATTGTACTTGCTGTCGGTAGCTCATTCGTAGGTGGCATCGTCGTGGAAGCTTTCAGATTCTTCTTGTCGATTGCACAGCTCCTTGCCAGGTAGGCTAACTATGTTCTACCCCTTTCAGTTGATTTTTGAACTAGGGATTCATCCTTGGTTGGGTTTTTTCCCGCTGCGGTCAATTGGGTGCATGTCTATGGGTTTATCAGCATATATGTAGTTTATTTTTGACAGATAGCGGATAGGAGACGGGTTTTTCTCATTTTACTTGATGATTATCACGGGACCGTTATGAGTTTTCAAGCCTTTTCTGACCTTTTAGGAAACTGGTGCAGACGAGCGTTACGCTGTCTGCATCGGATTTTCCTAGATTGCGTATGGCCGTCCGGGGTGGGGGGGGGGGGG
>LPNX010411226.1:45702-79901 GCA_001517045.1 Pseudotsuga menziesii
TTTTCAGTGTTTTGGGTTGCCTGCATGTTTGAAACTAGGGTCACAGTTTTTGGGAGGCTAAATCTCACTTTGATGAGACTTGTTTGGAGCAGGAGTTTAGGACATTTTATTTTTGAAGTTGATAACACCGAGGATAAACTGGTTTCTTTGCTGGGAGAAATTTTACAACATTAATGAAGTTATGGTGTTTTTGTTGATCATGCTGAATTTTGGTCATGAGCAGCATTTAGGTTTTTGTAGACTTATCTTTTGCAGAAGTAGTCGATAGTTAGCACTGGTTCTATATTGTACATAAATTTATCTAGGGCTACCATGGCCAAGGTAAAAAATTATATAGTTTTCTTCATTTTTATTGAATATTGGTCGAATAGATAAAGGGGCCTAAAAGACTTTTGTTGTATGACAGGGCAATTTTTCCAAGTACGAGATGTCAAAAACATAGAAAAAGAAAGCCCTTGTAGTGGAAGAGGAACCTGAGGTAGAAGTTATCACAAAGGCTGAGTATATTTACGAAGACACCAGATGCACCACAGGAGTGGAACCTGAATACAAGTGGGGCAAAATTTACAGACTGATATCACACAATGAAGTGTCTGACACTGGTTTTGAAGAAGAAAGGATGTATGGTAATATTGAAAGATCTGCTTTGATGAAGATTGCTACCAGGCCTGAGCTTTTCCCATGTTCAGAAGTAATTGGATGGATCCTGCCTAGGGCAGACGTAACTACAATGATTCTGGTGAATACTGATAACCAGGGCTATGCTGCTTATAGCCCTGGTTATGTATCATTAGCTTATCACTTAATACAAGCTCATGTTTACCTAACTGGGGATTGACTAAAGGACATTAATCTTGACCTGGTTGAAACATTGAAAAGAATGCTAGTACCTGGTAATAATTTCCGAACCATACCATCAGAGGAGTATGACAAAGCTACCTTAAGAACCCGTTATAGGTTCATTGCTTTAATGCTGAACAAAATCTTTGGGAGAGCCCACGACAAAAGTTTTAAGTTGGGATGGGTTCCTATCATATTCTGTGTAGCCACCCAAAGGACTGTGTTCAACTGGGAAAACATTGTGTCCAACAGTCTCTCAGCTTGCATTACTTCAGCCCTGGGAGGGGTGTCCTAGAAAAAATATGAGATCTACATGAGCTCCATATAAATTGATTGCATACTGTGCACCTAGTCATTCCCAAACCTAAGTTGTATTTGGGACAGAGACAGAACACCGGTATACAGAGGCTACAAGCCATTATGGGCACATAAGTACTATAGTCATTACAGAGAAGTGTGTGAACACTTTATTATGCCTTTGTATACAATGATTTTCTTAAAAGAATGCAATTGCATGTCTGAAGAGGCATTGAAAGCCATTGAGGGGTATGCTGATTACTACTTAACTGATGACGGGATGTATATTAGAATGTATGGTTGCTCCAGGGCACCTTCACTGCTTCCCAAATATGCCACTGATTATGTGGTACACAAGGAGGTAGTCAGGTAGGTTTTGTTGGATGGCATAGGGAGTTTTTTTTTTGAGCACAAGAAGGTGACTTATCCTTCCATCCCGTTCAGATTGGGAAGTTATAAGTTTTCAAGAGTTAAAAATGCTGATGAGTTTGTAGAGGAACTGGAGAAATTTCATTTTGGAGAAATAAACTTCCATAGGAATGATTCTTAGAATAAATTTGCAGAACACTGCAAGGAAGCCAATGTGCATTTTGAATATACAAGCCATTGGGATAAGGATGAATCAATTTTCTGAAATGCAGAAAACATGACTGCATTAAAAATAAGATCACTAATAAAGGTGGGAAAGGCCAAGCTGAATAGAAGAAAGCCGATGAAGAGGAAGTCAGGAAAAGAGAGGAGGATGCTAGAAGACTAGAACAGGAAGCTGAGAGTTGGCTTAAGAGTGAGGAAGAAGGAAGGAAGAAAGCTGAAGAAGAAGTGGTAAAAATTGCAGAAGAAGCTGCCAGGAGGGAAGAAGAAGAAAGGAAAAAGAAAGAGGATGAGGAACTCAGGGAATAGGAAGTTGAAAGACTGAAATTGACAGGGTCCATGATAGAGCAACAAACTTTCAACCCTGCAGACACTCAAGTTCAAGATCTGGGTAATCATGATTCTCAAGACCCTGATGCAATTGCTAGCAACACCTTAGGACAGGTTGTTGTTTCTGGCCTAAGACTGATCCCTTTCGAACAAAAGAAAGGGGAAGAAGTTCCAGACTTCAATACCATTTTTTATGACAAGAAAAAGAAAAGAATTGTGAATAGGACTGAGAAGAAAGTTGAAACTGGGGGGCAGTCAGGGAAGATGATAAATGATTAAACCTTGGTACATGGAACAGACAAGGACCCGAGACTCACTATCCGAGTTGGAGCAGCATTGATCCATGCCTCTGAAGATAATGTGGATCGAATAATGACAAAACTTGAGCAATCAAGGAAAAATGCTGCCCAACTGAAAGATACACTGCAAAAGGAGAGAGAGGAAAGAAAAAAATTGAAAAGGAAGTTTGAAGACATGCAAAATGAAGTAAAGTATTCAAAGGTAGAGCTTCAATCCCTCCAAGTAGACAAGATGTCTTTGGAAGTTTCCCAGGAAAGCTTAGCAAAATTGCAACAAGAATATCAGGAGCTAATGACAGAAAAGGATGGGCTGAAAACAACATATGAAAGTATTCATGCAGAAAGAGACCAGCTGCAAAGTAAGATTGGGGAGCTGGAATTACAAAAGGTTACTTTGGAGGAGACTGAAAAACAATCTCAGGTGCAAGCAGTAGAGTTTAAAGAACAAATTGCTTCATTAGCAGCATCTTTGGAAGAAGCCAGGGAACAATAAACCAGCATTCAACCTTTCAAAGAACATGTTTTAACATAAAAAAGCAAAATGCATAGGCTGCGAGTGTCCATAGAAGAAGAGAGGTGCAAGGTTTTGCAGGTAGATAATAGATTAGAAGAAATTTTGGAGACTTCTTCATATTTCGTAGATAGGTCTCAGGACATTTTAGAAGTCCTGACGGGAAGAATAACGAGATTGGAGGCCGATGAGGAGAGCCCTGCAGACTTACCAGCAAAGGATCAACAAGGCTTAAAACAAGATTATGACTTGTTAGAGTTTTCCATAAACACAGATAAAGAATTTAAGAAGGCTATAAAGAAAATGAATGGAGCATGCACTGAGTTACGGTAGGAGACTGTTGATCACATACAATCGATGTCAGGTGGCTGCTGAGCAGAGAATGGATGCATTTCCAGAACACGACCTATTCATAGAGATATTACAGAACATATATCGAGAGGATGAATAGAGAATTCAACAAGTCAAGGTTCTGGACGAATAGATCTTGAAAGATGAAGTAGCTCATTCAGCGGTCAGTGTACAGTTACTAGAAGATCAACTATGTTTGAGCTCAGCCAGGATTGAAGTGATAAAAAATCAGGCTACAAAGTTTGAAATCAATATTCATTTTCTTGAGCCTTCTGAGTTCAAGAACATTGCATCAGAAGCCATAGCATGGAAAAAGTTCCTAAATGATCAAGCGGGGCCCTCCGCTTAAGTGCTTTATTAGTTTGTTTAAATGTGATATATTGTAAATTGTATAAGCACTAAATATGAGACAATTGTGGGAGATGAAACGTTGGGGAAGCCCATGAGTCATTTGGGGGCAGCCCAAAAGTTTTTGTCTTCGTATAAGTATAGGAGAGTTAGATAGAGAAGGGGCTTTTTCCCAGTGAGACTTGTGAAAAACTTGTTGTAAGAGGAACTATTTTGTTTTCCAATAATATAATTACAATTTTTCCTGTTGGAGAAAGTTTTGGGTGGAATGTTCAAATGTTATGCAATGAATGATGTTGAAGGGGAACTATTTCGTTTTCAGTTGTGATTCATTAACTGTGAGATCGTTCTAACTTTCTGAACCTATGTTCTTGTACAAATGTTCTCTGGTTTATTTTATGATGATTTCCACAATGAGTAATGAATGTTTTAACAAACAATGAGCTATCTTGTTGTGCATATCTTTATTTATGTTTATGTGTTTTGATTCAAGGAATAGATACCTGTGATTTATCTTAATACATGATCAGTAATACATTACTCATTAAATGATAATCTCACTCCCTAGGGACAACTTACTTAGTTTTGTTTCTGTTGTGTGTGATTTAGATGCGAGAGAGTTTAAGACGAGAGGTAATAACTTACGCATGACATTGTGACCGCTCCTCGTATTCTTTATCAATCTGCATGTTAGATAGGTACTTGCATATCATACTTAAAGTTAAAAACACAAAAATATACACGGTGGACTGGGCCGCTACCAGTAAAACCCTTTATTTTTGTTACTTGACCTACGGTAGTCGGACCGCAAACCGGATAGATTCCCCATACCAAACAGTCACGAGCTAGTTGGGAACATTGACTGGGGAGAATCCCTTGCTGTTGTCACCTGTGATTTTGCAGGCCTTAACAGTTCCGGTGCTAGAAGGAGGGCCACTAGTGCATGGTTGGCCGGGGAAATCCATTTCCTCAAAGTTACTCCACCAGTGATAGTTTTGAAAGCAGTTCTTTCCTGATCTGAATACTGAAGAGAATAGAGAACATTTTTTTTTTGTGGACAACCAAGTAGTTAATGATCTGAGAAGACATACACGGGCCTATGTAAAGAGTATTGGAGGGTTACCCACTATCCCTGATTTACCCCGAAGAGAATACAAGAAAAAAGACCGTCCTATTTTGGAATATTCAGTGTTGGTTGGAGATTTGGAAGAATTAGTGTAAGTAGCATTACAGTAAGTTGTTCAGACTTTGAATCAAGTAGGCCCAAACACACCTTACAGTTCTCCTGTGCATACTCCTATTTCATCACCACCTCACTCTCCACCTAGACTCATGACAGATGTAAATGTAAATCAGCCACCTAACCCACCAAATCCACCACCTGCTTGGAAAGCCAGATCACCTCTTAACCTAGTACCTCCTTTACATGACTTACCTCAGGATTTTGAGAAGATGCTGCCCAAGTTTGATCCAAATGAGAATATTTTCATAGATGACCATTTGCGAAGTTTCTACTTGGCAATAGAAGGATTAAGGGTTGGGGAACATGAAAATGTAGTCTATAGACTTTTTCCGCATACCCTTAAAGGAGCAGCAACATCATGGTATTTTGGTTTTCCTGCAAACTCAATCCTAGATTGGGATACCTTTGAAAGGATTTTCAGAAGTAAATATGCATCCCAAAAGACACATGCAGCACTAGTGAAGGTTTAGGCGCTCTAAAAAAATAAAGAAAGGAAAAGGTACATAAATTTACTCAAAGGTTTTATGCTTACCCCAAGAATTTCTCTGCAATTGATAAGCCCTCTGGCAAGGTTCTGATTGAGTATTATACCTTAGCTTTAGGTCTTGACTTGGCTATGTTCACAAAAGCTCAATTTAAGCCTACGTTATCGGAGACTTATGAAGAAGCTGAAAAGGAAAGTATAGAAGATTATCTTGAGCAATCTGGAGAAAAACCTTTTGGGAAGAAAGCCTTATTACTGTCTAAACCTAAAGAGGAGAAATCACATGATTTAGAGGGGATGTTAAAAATGATGTAGAAGCTTTCCAATAGAATAATATATTTGGAGAAAGAAAAGGAAGCTCAGAAAGCATATAAGCCGTATTACAAGAGAAGAGAGGATAACAACCAATCCAAACCTCCTCCATACAGTCCGGTATCGATGAATTTAACAGAGGTAGGTATGGATAATTTTTGTACTTTCCACCAACAACCCCATTCTGAAAAAAATTGTCCTCAATGGATAAATTCAATGACATTGGTAATGAATCAGCTATTGGATTCTAAATTAACTGAGGATAATGATGAAGAGGAAAAGGGTAGTAAAACCACAAAAAAACAAGAAAATGATACTATGTTTTTATGGGACTGTGTCTCTCTTTTTGATACAGAAAGAAGTACTATGAAACCTGAGGGGATACCGGAAATAAATATGACAACAAAAGGCCTGGATTTGGTGAATAAAGACAATTCAATGCTCTCAAAGATCAAGAAACTGCAAGAGAATGTTAAGAAATGGTGAGGTACCTAAAGTCACTATTACCAGTCAAGGTTCGAAGCAAATCAACATGCCTGTTAAGCCTATGAAAGACCAAGTAGGTGATGACAAGGAAAATATAAAAAAACCTGAAGAACTAGAGGAAGAGTTACCCATAGAAAACCAACCTATGGAGGAAGTTGTTGAAGCAATTGGGGAAGGGAAAACTAGGTTTAAAACTCCACCTTTCCTTTTGACTTTGGAAATTTTGAATCATAAGGTGCATAATTGTTTGGTAGATTCTGGATCATCAATAAATGTTATGCCACTCGTAGTTTGCAAAAATATTAATGGACAGCTAAAACCTATTGCTTGGGAAGTTACTCAATTAGATAGAACTAATGTGAAAGTAGTCGGGGGAATGGAGAATGTTCTCATTCGTTTATCTGCAAATGAAAAGATATGTCAATATATTGATATTGTGGTGGCAGACATACCTGATGGTTATGGAATTATTTTGAATCAAGATTGTTTAGCGAGGTTGAAGGGGCATTTTGCTTCAGATTGGTCACATTTATGGTTGCCTCATAAAGGAGTCCCAAATCAGATCAAAATTTTAAGGGAACCCTACATGAAACACACTGTCACTAAGTTGGAAGAGGAAAATGTATCAGTAAATTCTGTATTGGGGAATTATCTAATTGAGCTTAAACTGAGACATTTTTCATCAGAAGAAGCCAACAACATAGTAGACACCCAGCCTGATCTCCTTCAATGTTCACGGGCTGATGAGATTGCTTGTAAATTAGTAGATGCAGTTTTTGTTTCAAGAATGATCGAATTAGATAATGGTTAGGTATTTCACATTTGCAGTCAAGCCTAGCCCCTTAACTTACAAGTTGCTAGATCTATAGGGGTGGGCAGAGAATTGATCAGGTAGTGGTTTAGTTCTCAAATTTCATTTTTCTTGGTTTTTTGCTCTTGACAACCTTGTACATAAATAATTTGATGTAGTTTTTCACTTTGATTTGCTGCTGTTGTTTCTAGTTACTTTTGGTTTGGTTTGAATAAAAGAGGCAAACTTTTGGTTGCATGGAATGCATCAGGGTTCTCGATTAACTGAAATCTTTTGGGATAAGACTGTGTATTCTTGTTTGAACTGATAGAATTTATTCTAGTAAGTAGTTTTCCTAAATGGCTATGAACTCATTGAAGTCCTTCTTAATCCCTAAAAATAACTCAGGATCAAAAGGTATGGAATACTATTTCGAGGCTCTATCCATTTCACATCTAAAAAGTCCTAGGGGGTGACAGCAAAAGACCCATGGAAAGGAAGCAAGGTAAACAATATATTATATATAAATGATCCCATGCCAATATTTGAAAGCCTAAAGGCTGATAAGAGTCAAAACTCCTAAAAGAAGCAATACATATCAAAGCAAAGTGTCGAATCATATGAATACAAATTTGCCAAAAGTTCTTCTCCGTCCGTGAGTTGAAAATTAAATACATCTCTCACACAAAAGGACACTATGGATAGAGGAGCCTGAATAAAATTCAGAAAAAAAGGCATAAGGAGGACTCAAAATAACAAAAGGTTCAAAAGGCACAAAAGTGTAAAATGGCATGGGAATGTGTTAACACCCAAAAAGTGTTCACTACCTCATCTACCCCACTATATGGCTCATTTGTCCATTTTTCTACCATATTTCCCTTGAAAACCCTGAAAATCCCACTAAAAAGCCTCCAAAAAGCCTAAAATGCCTCCAAAAGGCCATTAAACCATCAAAAATCCTCCAAAAGGCCTAAAATGCCTCCAAAAGGCCATAAAACCCCTTTTTTCTCCAAAAATATCCAAAATTCCTCTAAAATAGCAAAAATCCCCTAAAAGGGAAGAAAAAATATAAAATAATGAGGAAAAGGAGGAAAAAACCCTATACAGCTGCCCTAAACCACATGGTTTCCAAAACCATGGGCCAGCACTCCACCACTGAAAAACTATAAATAGGTGGTGGAGACCCCTTATTTCACATCCACAATCATAAGCACCCTTACTCTGCCAAACTGGCTGTTGAAACCCTAGCTCACCCTTGAGCTACTTTCACCTTGAGAGCCCCTTTTGGCCCATTTCCACCATTGGAGAAAGAGAAGGAGCAAGCGGGAGCTCGGAGCAACCCTCTTGGATCACCGCAACGGGCTTCACCAACCTTCACATTGGAGGTAATATTAATACCAAAACCATTATTTACATTTTGTTTTTCTGTTTTATGCATATGTTAGAGTTTCCTTTTTAGCTTTTTAATTTACACATATTGAACTGCTACTAAGGAGTCCCTTCTCCTTAGTAGGTGCTCATTCGCACAAGCTAGGGGTAAAACCCTAGCCACAGTTTTGGCGACTCCGCTGGGGAACGAACAGTTTTGGCGACTCCACTGCTTGTTTAGTTTCTGCAATAATTTCCCATTTTTTCCTTTCGGCTGTCCCTTTCGGCCGCCGTAAACCGCATCTTTTCCCTCTGCAGTCGTGTCCCGAACGCGTCTTTCAGGCCTTTACCTGCGACCCGACCGTGGCTATCAGACTGTTTCTGGCGCCCTGCTTACGGATTCAAGTCTGTTACCTGCGATCCGACCGTGACTAATCAGCCTGTTTGCTGCGATCTGACTCCGCCTGTCGGCCATTTTCCTGCGTCCCGATTGCGACTTTCAGCCCCTTTGTTGCGACCCAACCGCGTCTGTCTACCCTTTTCCCGCGATTCGACTACGCTTTTTTCACTATTTCCTACGGTCCGACTGCCTTTGTCGGCCAGAAAGCCGCGACCTGTCCGCGCCTGTTTCCCTCAAACTCGCGGTCCGACAGCTCGATTTCGCCATAGACCCGCGGCCTGATTTCTGCCTATGTTTTCCTGTTTTTGAACCCAGCCCCTTTGCTGCAATATTTTCTGCATCTGCACAACCATCTATTCCACCTACAGACCTACTTCCCTACAGCCTTTTTTGCAACATCATTTCTGTTCCCTTTTACAAAATTTGTTTAAAATTTCAGCATTTTAATTCAGAAAATTTTGCATGTTAAAGTTGTGAATTCAGTATTATCGATTAGAAAGTTGCCCCTTTGTGTGGCACTTCTATTCTGGGTTCATCATCTCACGAGCACACACTCTGTCACCTAATTCAAGTGAGACTTAAAAAACTACTTAACTCAACCAACATTCTAACCCCACTTGGGGAACACAAAAGAATCTTTGTAGTTAGGTAGGATCGGGGGGATAGGCTTCCAATAACACCCCTCGGTTACTTACACTTAAGACATAGCTGTTGTCCAATTAGGGAACCAAAATCCCCTAGTACTTTTTGGCACGGTCACCACCAGTTTACCAGAGGGCCTCTCCCTTAGGAGGGTTGAAGTCGCGAGACTGGTTCCAGAGGCCTGAGTGGAATACCACACTCCATTCAGTAACTGAAGGGATACCTTTCGTAGTTCTCGGGATATCCCTGTATAGGGGTATTGCGGTAAAAGGACCAAATGGCAGATTCACCTTTCTAGATGTGTCATGAATGAGGTATCTTAGTTGCCATTCTTCTAGGATTGACTACCAGGTGTCCCTCCCGGTAGGGGGATATCTTAGCCACTTGGCTTTCCTATTCATATTGTCTGACTTGGATTTCATCACCTTGCAGATGATATGTCTAGTTGAGTCAGAATACTTTTAGTTAAGTGTTTGCATGCTCCCTTACCTCCTTTTGGTCTAGTGAGTCCACCATTTTTTATTTTTAGGAAACCTACTGCTTGTTGGTATTCTGACCATTTCTGTTGACACTCCACCTATTGTAGCACAGCTGTTACATTGGGTGTTTTGAGTTGGTTGTTGGCCTGAGTGCCCTATTTTTCAAGCTCTCCTTTTGCGCACTCTGTTGCATTAGGGTTTTTGAGCTATTTTTTACCCGCCTCAATCCACAGAGAATTGACACCATCTGTCACCATTGAGTCCCCGAGACATTCTTGACACCTTAGGGGTGAGCCCCCATAGCACGGTTCACTTGACACCACCCGTCATCGACACAGATCATCCTCACTTGATACCACTTATCATAGATCTTGAGCCTTCTCACTTGACTCCACTCATTAGTGACATAGGACTCCGTCACCAGATATTGACTTCCCTTATTTTACCTCCGATTCTGAGCCAGAGTTTGAGAACCCCATTTACACTGCCCCTACTAGCCCCATGGCTGGCGTGACTTCCACTCCCGTCTTGGTGGGGACCGTTGGTGGCACATCCACCACTACACCTGCCTTGGGTATGCCCTCCATGGGGCCCCCATCTACCGTTCCCCTCATGGCACCTATTCCCACAGCAGGAATACCTATTCCCACTCCATCAGTGGCTCACACTACCCATGGTGGTGCAGGACCATCCCATACCACCTTAGTTCCCCCACTTGGGGGCAACCTTCCTAACACTACCCCTCCATTTGGGGGGATTGGCCCCAACTTGGCCCAACCCACTACTGTGTCACATCCTTCTTCCAGTTTGCCATTCATGGTTAGCCTCAACCTGCCTGACCTAGCCAGATTGACCAACGACCCTATCCGACACGACCCCGCGTGGCCTCACATGCCAACCAAGCTCCCCTCTGACATCCCTAAGTTCGAGGGAAAGGCAGGTGAGGACCCACAAAACCACATTATGTCCTTCCATCTATGGTGTTCCTCCAACTCCATAGTGGATGACTCTATTTGCCTCTGTCTCTTACAGCGCACCTTCACTGGCTCTGCAGCCAAGTGGTATATCGAGCAAACCCATGGAACCCATGCCACCTTTGCTTCCCTTGCCTCAACCTTCCTGCAGTTCTTCCAGTTACCTGTCCGCTATGACGCGGGCGTTGAGATCCTCCTATCATGCAGACAAAACACGGCTACCCACATCATGGACCACATTCATGAGTGGCGTCGACACCGTAGCTTATGCAAGATCAAATTAGACGACCATATCTTCCTCGATTGGTTCCTCAAATCCCTTCTTCCTGTCATTGCTAAGGATGTGGCATCCGAAAGACCCCAGTCTGAAGAAGAGGCCATCCTTAAGGCCCAACAATTCGACCTCATTTACGCCCAGTTGGGTTATCTCTATACCATTATACCTGACGCCCCTTGCAGCGATTCCTCCCAGCATGATGCACTGGGGGCATCCCACGCTGCCGACAGCATCATTGGCCGTGTCTCTTCGCATCCTCAACCATTTTCCATAGCACGTCCTACCCCTGGCCCTGACCTTTCGTAGACTACCTCACAGTCTGTAGCAACCAACTCGTATGCTCCCATGGCACATCACCACCATTCCCATGGACCCTCATGTCCACCTCAGTGTTTCGGCCATACAACTCCTGCTTATGCCCCCCTGGTCGCACCTCAGCCCTACTACCACCAGCAGGCTGCACCAGCTCCTGCTTCTTCACAAGCCCAACCAGCTTATTACCTGCCACAGGCAGCCCCTGCGGCAAACCCACAACCTGATCCGCAGCCCTATCAGCAAACCCCTCAAGTTGTGGCACCTACGTAGCCTACACCTACATATCATACACCGCAGCCTGCTCCAGCACCTGCGCAACCTCAAAATCCACTTGCTGCCCAAGGGCAAGTTTACGCCCAACAAAACCCGCTGCAAAACCAGAACAACCAACGCAACCAGGGCCAACAAAACCGCGGCCGGGGCCGAAATCATGGAAACAACCAAACTATAGACCAAGCTGGTTAACCACCTAATCCCCCTGATAATAATAATGCGGCCCCTGCTAACCAAAACCCTGATCGCCCGCCCAAGCAGGCTAAAAACCCCAATTTGTGCACCAACCATCCTTTTTCTATTTGCGGGGTCTATGGTCACTACACACATGCTTTCCCACACTTGGAGCGAGCTCGGCAACTTTGGGTTGATGATGCCCACCACCAAGGGCATGCGACTCCTCAAGCACCACCCAACCTCCCACAACCTCAGCAGCCACCTTTGGTGCTGCAAAGCCCCTTACCAAACCAAGGCGTAGTGAACACTCAACCGTTGGCTCCCCCTCAAGCCAACGCGCCAACCCAACAACAAATCACTTATGCTGCCCCTGATCAACCCATGTTTGACTCAGGTACCCACCACTTGTTAATGATGTCCTCCGATGAAGTCAACCTCCAGACCAGGCGGAACCAATATGGCTCCACCTCTGAAGCCCCTCCCATCGATAAACCCACTAACGCTCATCCCACTGATCAGGCTTTACGTATACCTCCACCTCCACTAGATGGCACTCCCAAAGCACCTCGTTTCCCGCTTCGCCATATCAACAATAACCCCAATGCGTGGGCTGCGTCAAACTACAACATTGTCGATGACTTAGCCCAATCTCCCGCAGCCATGTCTACATTAGAAGTCTTAAAAAAATGCCCTTTGCAGCGCAAGACTTTACTCGCAGCCATTGAGGCTATTGATCCAAATGATTCGAATTTAATGGCATTTGATTTGGACCAATCCGAACCCCACATGCCTTTCACTTTAGCGTTCCAAGTTTTTGTTTCCGTTCGGAATTTTGTCATCCATCGATGCATTATTGATGAAGGTGCCTTTACATGTGTCATGTCCACCTCCATCTGGGAGAAATTGGGATCCCCCCCTCTCCAGCAGTCCACTACTGTGTTGCGAGCCTACGACGTCCGTTCAGCTCAACCACAAGGCCTATTAACTAACGTCCCTGTCCAGCTGGCTGGCAAAACCGTCCTCATCGACATCGAGGTTATTAATGCACAGCTTGATTATAACCTTTTACTTGGCCGTAGCTACATGTATGCCATGTGGGCGGTTTCTTCCTCCATTTTTCGTACCATGATGTTCCCCCATGAGGGACGCGTGGTCAAAGTTGACCAACTCACCTACTATGATCCCAATGCCCCTGCAACACCCGCAAATGTTCTCCCCATGGTTGAACAACCTGTTTCGGGTGCCACCACCTCACTTGTTTCCTCTATGGGGCCCGGAGTTTACTCAGACACGCCAATGACCTCGACCTTCCAATCTATTCCACCCCCATCACCCACCACTGACATGTCTGACCTGTGTACCCTATCCCATCACACGCAAACTCCTACTACTCAACCGCCCTTGTTGCCTAAACCCCCTTTGGTACCTAGTCACATTGGTGTTGCACCCATCCATAGCATTCCTTTCCTCATCCCTCCCTCAGGATTAGTTAGCGCCCCGGTCATGGCTACCCTCAGCCTCCCTGGGTTAACCTTAGGATTACCCGTTTGGTATCTTTCGCCTCCCGTTCCCCCGCCGACACCAGATGTCATCCTGCAACCGGTGCAACCCATTGTCACTACTAGTCAACCCCCTCCCGGTGTCGCTACCTCGTCGTCCTCCATGAACCCCCCCCCCCGCTCCTTTTACCAAACCAACTGGGGGCAGAGGCCCCCAACCTTACTCTGCTGTCCCACCTCCCAAGATAGTCAAGAACCCCCCTGTGTTTCGTGCTCCTCCCAAATGCTCGCTGTGTGATGAGTTGGGCCATGCGACTCACCAATGTCCTCAGTTACCAGGAGTACAGGAACACATGCAGATTCTTGACGACGACCCCACTATACCGGTTGTCCACCTTGATTCAACCCCTAAGCCTCGCGACAAATCCCTGCGCACTAAGGACCCCTGTGCCATTTGCAGTATTTATGGGCATTACACAAATCACTGTCCCGATCTCCCCGATTACAGAGCAGCTCTCTATGAGATGAACAATCTGGATCTTGAGACAGCACCACCCACCATTGAGGAGATCCACCCCTCGATCTCTTCCCCTTCCGGAGAGGTTAATACCATTTATATGATCTCTTCCACCACTACTCCCTCGTCAACCGATTTGACGACACAAACTTTCCGTACTGATGAGGAAATCCTCGAGGTTCTCACTGCCCCGGATTATCCCTGGGATGACATGCACCATCGTTCCTACTTCCTCCCAGATGAATCCTCCTCTAACACTGCTACCCAATTTGCAGTTGAATCCAAAGACTTCCTTCCCCCCAAGGTCGACTGGTTCAAGGACCCTATTCCTGCTCTTGACGCCTTCGAGGAGGGTAACATGGCCAACATCTCACCTGTCATCCAAATTGATATCACTGCCCCAGGAAGCTCCCCCGAACTCATTACTTTAGGAGCCTCTTGCAGTGAGCAAGAGATTGAGGAATACAAAAAACTCTTCAGAGAATTCCGTGATGTCTTTGCTTGGTCCTATACCGAAATGCCCGGCCTTGACCCTGCCATTATAGAGCACCACATTGACACATGGCTCGATGTACCCCCCGTTCGTCAGAAACAGTGTCCCATTCATCCCTCAAAACTCCCAGCTGTCAAAGCAGAGATTGAGAAAATTCGCACGATAGGATTCATTTATCCTATTGCCTATGCCACATGGGTTTCAAACCCTATTCCCGTTAACAAAAAACAAGGCACCATTAGAGTATGCACTGACTTCCGAGATTTAAACCACGCCTGTCCCAAAGACAATTTCCCCACGCCATTTATTGACCAGCTCATCAATGCGTGTGCGGGGCATGAAGTCCGTTTTCCGAACCGTTTCTACCATTGGAATCGACACGACGAAACCATCACGATGGTCACCTCGTTGCATTATTTTTGCTACGTCATCTTTTCGCCCATTTTTTAGACACCGCTCGTCGCCTCGGTTTGCACCCCACTTCGGCCATTCTCCGTTTTTTCACACTTTTTATCTCGTCGGATTCATTTTTTCGAGCTCATGATGATGCTTGAGATCATTTCTCGCTCTCACTTGGTACAATTTCAACATTGTGTCCCGACACCTTGCTACCTCCATTGGCGCGCCACATCGGCCGCCATCAGATTGTTCCACACTTTTCACATGAGCCATCCACTCCTGTCATATTGCAAATGTTTCATTATTTTGCCACCATTCATTCACCCCGCAAGGAGGCCCACCAGTGTTCCCCCTCACCCTCGTTCCTGGTCATCATAAATGTTCCTTGATTGAACACTTCCTCCTTGCCTGGCCATTCCTGTTGTTCGGTATACTTTTATCCCTTACTTTAGAGTCTTCTTATTGCTTTCAGACTCCTTAAAATTGAAAGCAACCATGAGCATGAACTGTCCTGGGCTCGTAAAATCCACATGACAGTATCATTCCATTACTTCATAGTCTTCTTATTGCTTTCAGACTCCTTAAAATTGAAAGCAACCACGAGCATGAACTGTCCTGGGCTTGTAAAATCCACACGACAGTACCATTCCATCACTTCAGAGTCTTCTTATTGCTTTCAGACTCCTTAAAATTGAAAGCAACCACGAGCATGAACTGTCCTGGGCTCGTAAAATCCACACGACAGTACCATTCCTTTAGAGTCTTCTTATTGCTTTCAAACTCCGTAAAATTGAAAGCAACCACGAGCATGAATTGTCCTGGGCTCGTAAAAAACCACATGACAGTGCCATTCCATTACTTCTGAGTCTTCTTATTGCTTTCAGACTCCTTAAAATTGAAAGAAACCACGAGCATGAACTGTCCTGGGCTCGTATAAATCGACACGACAGTACCATTTTATATACACACTTCTTCTCGTTCCCTAACCCATGACGAAGTCCCCCTGTGCCTCTTGGCACTGTGATCGATCCTCTCGGCAGCACCCCCAATTAAGTCGCCTTTGTTCAGAGTATTCTGCAGTCTCCTGCCATTTCACCACAGCTTGAGTCTCCCTTAGCCCAGCCACCTTCCTAGATCCAATACAGCTATGATCCCCTTACCACCAGTCTATTTCATATGCTTCCCGATCATCCTCGCCATCATACTCTGAACAAAAGAAGTTTGAGTCCACCCACTCTACTTGCCCAGTTATTCCCCCCAGTTTATCAATCCTGCCATCAGTACTATCACATTTCGGTTTTCCACCTCGCGCTCCTGTCAAGGAAACATCATTGCCTTGATAGTTGCAGGTCTCCCTCTGTCGACGACAGCCCCTCTATTCCAAAGGATAGACCCAGAGGCCCCTGCGCCTTGGACCCATCACCATCTATGGTGAGTGCCTACGGACCATTTTGGGAGGAGTCATCATTGCCTCTCCGAATGGTTGTTTCTCACATGCTCAACTTCAGCACCTTGATCGCATCGTTGAGAATCATGCAGGATGTATATCCCTTCTATTATTTGTCGAAGACCCCGGATTTCCCCTGACTCTAGCACATTGGTGAGTCACTTCGGAATGCCCAGTTATATGTTCCTGTGGATGTCCGGGCTGCGTTGGTGATTGTATTCGGAAGCCACCATGTTCGATGCTTCCTTGAGTACCCAGTTCAGTTCCAGTACAGTGTACCATTGTGAGTATGACCCTTGTCACTCTGGTCCAGTAGCTCATCAATTCCTTTGGTACCACATTCAGTAGCACTGCTATCATTCCAGTGCATCAGTTTGTCAGCTCAGACATGATCAGCCCAGCAGTATGTCCCAGATTTGTGTCCCTTCTGGACCCTTATGATATACACAGTGGTTTTTTATGTATCATATAGGTCTCTCTTTTTGGGCCTCACAGTTATGTTTATGTATCTTGATACGAGCATGGGTATGCCTGCCTCGTCCATATATTAAGATTCTTCCTCATTCAGTATTTGAGGCCATAAATATGTCAGGTCCCCACATTTTGGACCCCATTGTTATTATTATGTTATATCCTGATACGAGCATGGGAATGCCCGCCTCGTCCATATGATCAGATGATTTCTCATCCATTATTGAGGTTATGTACTTTTAGTTCTTGCAGTTGGTTCGGGATCGTTGTTCCGGGCTTCCATTTGTTTCTTCTCTTCTCCACACCCTAGAAACACCATTTATGACTTATGATGTCCATCAGCCATACGATGAGCTCCTGCCCTCGCACATTAGGGGGCAATCTGTTAACACCCAAAAAGTGTTCACTACCTCATCTACCCCACTATATGGCTCATTTGTCCATTTTTCTACCATATTTCCCTTGAAAACCCTGAAAATCCCACTAAAATACTCCAAAAGGCCTAGAATGCCTCCAAAAGGCCATAAAACCCCTTTTTTCTCCAAAAATATCCAAAATTCCTCTAAAATAGCAAAAATCCCCTAAAAGGGAAGAAAAAATATAAAATAATGAGGAAAAGGAGGAAAAAACCCTATACAGCTGCCCTAAACCACATGGTTTCCAAAACCATGGGCCAGCACTCCACCACTAAAAAACTATAAATAGGTGGTGGAGACCCCTTATTTCACATCCACAATCATAAGCACCCTTACTCTGCCAAACTGGCTCTTGAAACCCTAGCTCACCCTTGAGCTACTTTCACCTTGAGAGCCCCTTTTGGCCCATTTCCACCATTGGAGAAAGAGAAGGAGCAAGCTGGAGCTCGGAGCAACCCTCTTGGATCACCGCAACGGGCTTCACCAACCTTCACATTGGAGGTAATATTAATACCAAAACCATTATTTACATTTTGTTTTTCTATTTTATGCATATGTTAGAGTTTCTTTTTTAGCTTTTTAATTTACACATATTGAACTGCTACTAAGGAGTCCCTTCTCCTTAGTAGGTGCTCATTCGCACAAGCTAGGGGTAAAACCCTAGCCACAGAATGAGGAATAAATGAATATTTCTGTTTACCATATGTGACAATCCTATGGTGTCCAAGTTGGAAACTACCCAAAGACAAAGGTAAAATAAAACTCATCTACTAGGCCTCAAAAGAGTTATCTTGACTTTGAGATTTTGGTGTTCCCATTTCCAAAATTGGACTGTCATCAATGATTGAAGTGCATATGTTTTCCATTGTAGGAATACAAGCATCTAGAAGAATTCAACCTATTAGCTTAATGGCTAAACAGTCTATTACTGAGGGAAGAGTTGATTTAGAAATCTAGGGTTCACCAGGTAGTTGCCAATTGTTGCAGCTGCAACGATTTCCCAAATTTTTAAAAATTTGGGACCCTCCTTTTAAATTTGTCTTGCTTGGCTTGGTTGGGATTGCTTGATTTTCTCTGCATTTTTTATTCTTGAGGTTGGTTGTTGAATGAATATTTTACACGGGTGCTGCCTTTATGACTTACAGTGATCTCTTATCCCGCTGTCGGAATTTTTTGAAGCTATGAATCGGAACCAGAGTCAACTATGCATCCGCTATTGCAGAGGTGTTGTTGAATGAGGACTCGATCCAAAGCTTTATCTTCTGTCGATGCCCTCTCGTTATTTTGTCGACATTTTGTTTGATAGCCGTCAGAGCACTAGTGCTTTATATTTCCGCCGTTTCAGATGAGAAATTGTGAACACCACGACGAAGGTTTTGATCTTTCCGATTGCCGTTGGTTTTGTTTTGCGAAAGCCTTAGTGTATTGGCGCTCTGCCGTTGCGTCTTTGTAGCAGACTAAACTTCCACTTGGTAGTTTCCATTGGCCGGTGCTTGTTTTTTCGCCGATGTTTCGCTTAAGCTTGGTTTCTTTTTGTTTTGATTTGTTGACTGGTCTACGAAACTTTTTGTTTCTACAGCTTCTGCTGTTGCAGCGATCAAACCAATTTATAGTCCGAGGTGATAGTTTGTTTGAGCTCCGATGAGAGTTGTTTTCTTGTGGATTGTTTGCCGATGTTTTGCTTTGCACTACGGAGCTTACTGTTGTTCCATCTTCCGCCATTGTGTCACATTAACACACTTGATCACTGATCCCTTAGTTACCCCGCCGCCCAATTGTTGTGTTTTTTCCCGCCGAATGTTTTTTTCGGGAGATATATATATATATATATATATATATGGGGGATTTGAGGCATTTTTCTATTATTTTACCTGCGAACCCATGCCTGTGCTGTCATTGTTGTTTCGAACTGGGCATTGTACTTGCTGTCGGTAGCTCATTCATAGGTGGCATTGCCGTGGAAGCTTTTAGATTCTTCTTGTCGATTGCATAGCTCCTTTCCAGGTAGGCTAACTATGTTCTACCCCTTTCAGTTGATTTTTGAACTAGGGTTTTGTCCTTGGTTGGGTTTTTTCCCGCTGCGGTCAATTGGGCGCATGTATATGGGTTTATCAGCATATATGTAGTTTATTTTTGATAGTTAGTGGACGGGAAAGGGGTTTTTCTCATTTTACTTGGTGATTATCGTGAGACCGTTATGAGTTTTCAAGCCTTTTATGGCTTTTTATGAAACTGGTGCAGACGAGCGTTACGCTGTCTACACAGGATTTTCCTAGATTGCGTATGGCTGTCTGGGGCGGGGATGTTTTCCTTTCTATTGCGGGTGGTAGGAATTTTCCTTGGTGTTGTTCAAAATATCGAAAGGTTTTTTGTTTTTCCGGTGTTTTGGGTTGCTTGCGTGTTTGAAACTAGGGTCACAGTTTTTGGGAGGCTAAATCTCACTTTGATGAGACTTGTTTGGAGTAGGAGTTTAGGAAATTTTATTTTTGAAGTCAATAATGCCGAGGATAAACTGGTTTCTTTGTCGGGAGAAATTTTACAGCATTAACGAAGTTATGGTGTTTTTGTTGATCATGCTGAATTTTGGTCATGAGCAGGATTTAGGTTTTTGCAGACTTATCTTTTGTAGAAGTAGTCGATAGTTAGCACTGGTTCTATATTGTACATAAATTTAGCTAGGGCTACCATGGCCGAGGTAAAATATTATATAGTTTTCTTCGTTTTTCTTGAATATTGGTCGAATAGATAAAGCGTCCTAAAAGACTTTTGTTGTATGACAGGGCAATTTTTCCAAGTACGAGATGTCAAAAAGGCAGAAAAAGAAAGCCCCTGTAGTGGAAGAGGAACCTGAGGTAGAATTTATCACAAAGGCTGAGTATATTTACGAAGACACTAGATGCCCCATAGGAGTGGAACCTGAATACAAGTGGGGAGAAATTTACAGATTGATATCACACCATGAAGTGCCAGAAACTGTTTTGAAGAAGAAACGATATATGCTAATATTGAAAGATCTACTTTGATGAAGATTGCTACTAGGCTTGAGCTTTTCCCATGCTCAGAAGTAATTGGATGGATCCTGCCTAGGGCAGACATAACTACAATGATTCTGGTGAATATTGATAACTAGGGCTATGCTGCTTACAACCCTGGCTATGTATCATTAGCTTATCGCTTACCAGAAGCTCAGGTTTACCTAACTCAGGATTGGCTAAAGGAGATTAATCTTGACATGGTTGAAACATTGAAAAGAATGCTAGTACTTGGTAAGAATTTTTGAACCAGACCATCAGGGGAGTACGACATAGCTACCTTAAGAACCCCTTATAGGTTCATTGCTTTAATGCTGAACATAATCTTTATGAGAGCCCATGGCAAAAGTTTTAAGTTGGGATGGGTTCATATAATCTTCTGTGTAGCCACCCAAGGGACTATGTTCAACCGGGCAAACATTATGTCCAATAGTCTCTCAGCTTGCATTGCTTCAACCCTAGGAGGGGTGTCCCAGAAAAAATTTGAGTTCTACATGAGCTCCATATTGATTGATTGCATACTATGCACCCAGTCATTCCCAAACCTAAGGTGTATTTGGGATAGAGACAGAACACCGGTATACACAACCTACAAGCCATTATGGGCACATAAGTACTACAGTCATTACAAAGAAGTGTGTTAACACTTTATTATTCCTTTGTATACAATGATTTTCTTGAAAGAATGCAATTGCATGTCTGAAGAGGCATTGAAATTCATTGAGGAGTATGCTGATTACTACTTAACTGAGGACGGGATGTATATTAGAATGTATGGCTGCTCCAGGGCACCTTCACTGCTTCCCAAATATGCCACTGATTATGTCGTACACAAGGAGGCAGTCAGGCAGGTTTTCTTGGATGGCATAGGGAGTTTTTTGTTTGAGCACAAGAAGGCGACTTATCCTCCCATGTCGTTCAGATTGGGAAGTTATAAGTTTTCAAGAGTTAAAAAGGCTGATGAGTTTGTAGAGGAACTGGAGAAATTTCATTTTGGAGAAATAAACTTCCATAGGAATGATTCTCAGAATAAAGTTGCAGAACACTGCAAGGAAGCCAATGTGCATTTTGAATATACAAGCCATTGGGATAAGGATGAATCAATTTTCTGAAATGCAGAAAACATGACTGCATTAAAAAGAAGATTAAGAAAGGAGATCACTACCAAAGGTGGGAAAGGCCAAGTTGAACAGAAGAAAGCCAATGAAGAGGAAGCCAAGAAAAGAGAGGAGGATGCTAGAAGACTAGCACGAGAAGCTGAGAGTTGGCTTAAGAGTGAGGAAGAAGGAAGGAAGAAAGCCGAAGAATAAGCGGTAAAAATTGCAGAAGAAGTTGCCAGGAGGGAAGAAGAAGAAAGGAAAAAGAAAGAGGATGAGGAGCTCGGGAAACAGGAAGCTGAAAGACTGAAACTGACAGGGTCCATGATAGAGCAACAAACTGCCAACCCTAGAGACACTCAAGTTCAAGATCTGGGTAATCCTGATTCTTAAGACCCTGATGCAATTGATAGCATCACCTTAGGATAGGTTGTTGTTTCTGGCCTAAGACTGATCCCTTTCGAACAAAATAAAGGGGAAGAAGTTCCAGACTTCAATACCATTTTTCATGACAAGGAAAAGAAAAGAATTGTGAAGAGGACTGAGAAGAAAGTAGAAATTGGGGGGCAGTCAGGGAAGATGATAAATGACAAAACCTTGGTACATGGAACGGACAAGGACCCGAGACTCACTATCTAAGCTAGAGCAGCATTGATCCATGCCTCTGAAGATAATGTGGATCAAATAATGATAGACATTGAGCAATTAAGGAAAAATGTTGCCCAACTGAAAGATACACTACGAAGGGAGAGAGGGGAAAGCAACAAATTGAAAAGGAAGTTTGAAGACATGCAAAATGAAGTAAAGTCTTCAAAGGCAGAGCTTCAGTCCCTCCAAGTAGACAAGATGTCTTTGGAAGTTTCCTAGGAAAGCTTAGCAAAATTGCAGCAGGAATATCAGGAGCTAATGACAGAAAAGGATGGGCTAAAAATAGCATATGAAAGTCTTCATGCAGAAAGAGACCAGCTGCAAAGTAAGATTGGGGAGCTGGAATTACAAAAGGTTACTTTGGAGGAGATAGAAAAACAATCTTAGGTGCAAGAAACAGAGTTTAAAGAACAAATTGCTTCATTAGCAACATCTTTGGAAGAAGCCAGGGAATAGCAAACCAGCATTCAGCCTTTCAAAGAACATGTTTTAACTCAAAGAAGAAAAATGCATAGGCTGCAGGTGTCCATAAAAGAAGAGAGGTGCAAGGTTTTGCAGGTAGATAATAGATTAGAAGAAATTTTGGAGACTTCTTCATATTTTGTAGATAGGTCTCAGGACATTTTAGAAGTCCTGACGGGAAGAATAGCGAGATTGGATGCAGATGAGGAGAGCCCTGCAGTCTTACCAGCAAAGGATCAACAAGGCTTAAAACAAGATTATGACTTGTTAGAGTTTTCCATAAACACAACTGAAGAATTTAAGAAGGTTGTTAAGAAAATGAAGGGAGCTTGCACTGAGTTTTGTAGGAGACTGTTGATCACATACAATCGATGTCAGGTGGTTGCTGAGCAGAGAATGGATGCATTTCTAGATCACGACCTGTTCATTAGAGATATTACAGAACATATATTGAGAGGATGAACAGAGAATTCAACAAGTCAAGGTTCTGGACGAACAGATCTTGAAAGATGAAGTAGTTCATTCAGCAGTCAGTGTACAGTTACTGGAAGATCAACTATGTTTGAGCTCAGCCAAGATTGAAGTGATAAAAAATCAAGCTGCAAAGTTTGAAATCAATATTCGTTTTCTCAAGTCCTCTGAGTTCGAGAACATTGCATCAGAAGCCATAGCATGGAAAAATTTCCTAAATGATCAAACGGGGCCCTCCGCTTAAGTGCTTTATTAGTTTGTTTAAATGTAATATATTGTAAATTATATAAGCACTAAATATGAGACAATTGTGGGAGATGAAATGTTGGGGAAGCCCAGGAGTCATTTGGGGGCAGCCCAAAAGTTTTTGCCTTTGTATAAGTATAGGAGAGTTAGATAGAGAAGGGGCTTTTTCAAAGTGGGACTTGTGAAAACTTGTTGTAAGAGGAACTATTTCATTTTGCAATAATATAATTACAATTTTGCCTGTTGGAGAAAGTTTTGGGTGGAATGTTCAAATGTTATGCAATGAATGATGTTGAAGGGGAACTATTTCGTTTTTAGCTGTGATTCATTAACTGTGAGATCGTTCTAACTTTCTGAACCTATGTTCTTGTACGAATGTTCTCTGGTTTATTTTATGATGATTTCCACTGTGGGTAATGAATGTTTTAACAAACAATGAGCTATCTTGTTGTGCATATCTTTATTTATGTTTATGTGTTTTGGTTCAAGGAACAGCTACCTATGATTTATCTTAATACATAAATAGTAATACATTACTCATTAAATGATAATCTTGCTCCTTAGGGACATCTTAGTTAGTTTTGTTTATGTTGTGTGAGATTTAGATGCGAGAGAGTTTAAGATGAGAGGTAAGAACCTGCGCATCACATTGTGACTGCTTCTCGTATTCTTTATCAATATGCATGTTAGATAGGTACTTGCATATCATACTTAAATTTAAGAACACAAAAATATACATGTTGGACTGAGCCACAACTGGTAAAACCCTTTATTTTTGTTACTTGACCTATGGTAGCTGGACCACAAACCAAATGGATTCCCCATACCAAACAGTCACGGGCTAGTTGGAAACATTGACTGGGGAGAATCCCTTGCTGTTGTCGCCTGCAATTTTCTAGGCCTCAACACATGGGGGATCAATCGTGCCTGATTTGTATGCCAAAATGGTGAAATATGGTGATGATTTTTGGGCCCTGGTTTTAATGGCTTCCTATTGGCTTCAGGTGTTCACTTGGCCACCAAGGCTGCCAAAAGACAACGCTTGGCTTTTTCCTCATGGGAGAGCTAGTCAATCGGTGGGGGTCATTGCCTGTTTTGCTTGGCAATTCCTCTTAGTGGCCAGCTACTTTGGGGTTCCTGTGGTACTCCTCACAATGATTTTTTGGGCTCAGCCCAAGTACTTCCCACGGTTAAGGCAGTCAGGAACTTATGTCCTCAAAGACTGTAGATGTTTGAATTAGTGTAAATTATAAATTTTAATAGCTCACTCAACGCCATGAATTGAGTTGGGTTGGTTTATATGGTATGGTTTGTGTGTACGTATTTTGTCTTTTCATTATGCTTAGTGGCTTCTTAAATGGTTTATGAATATTCCGCAGATTTTAGAACATTGTCAATGAAAGTAGTAAATGATAATAAGAAATTTACACATGTATCATTTGTGAATCTGAACTATGACCGCTTGACTAGGACTACTTTGCACCTATATTTCTTTTCAACTAGGAAAGGGTGCTGGGCCCTCAACAAAATGGGACTAAGCCCATCCGTAGATCCATAGATCACCCTCCGGATGCAAGGTCGACCAGTAGGGAGGACGCTAAGCGCCGTGAGAAGCCCTTCCTCCTCTACACCCTCTACCTTCCAAGTCACCCATTTTTAGTGGCTTTGAAAAATGATAGGTGAAGTGCCTATTACTATACAAGCTACACCCTTTGTCTTATCCTAGAATACCCTGAAGGGTGATGACTGGGTAGAGGAGGAAGGGCTAGGAAAGATGTTGATTTTAATTACAACAATTTTTAATCAAGCTTTGATCATGTTCATTAATCCATTAACCATTTCATTTACCATTGATTTACACATGCTGCAAATAAAATGAACAAATACTGAAAATAGAACCAGATTTTATGGATAGAGGCAGCTCAGTCGCATTGACAATCCTTAATTTTTGAAAATTTAGAATCTGAGAGACAGATCGCTCTTTTCAGGGAAAAAGTGGCGAGGGGGTCTCTCAGAACCTGCAGACAGAAGTGAGCTAGCTTCTGGGAGGGGGTTTCACCTTTTGGGGAAAAATGGGCGACCTGGTTGCACCTGTCGGGCCTGAATGAGTGACCTAGTCGCACCTTTCAGCCTGATAAGAGCGACCTGCTCCGAAAGGTGAAATGTTTTGATCCTGAGTCAGATCCAACCGACAGTAACCTGTACTGTGGCCAAATGGGTTCCGATTGGCCTTGAGGAGGCTTGACAGTAATTAGAAATGCAGAAACATAGAGATCTAAGTTATATTTGACAAAAATTTAAACTAGGGAAATAAAACAGAAATAAAAGCTGAAACTTGTAAAAACAATCCAGGGATCCTGTGGGATCGACCTAGTATGGTTTCCAGTTCTATAGCAGGGATTTCTCCCTTACTATAGATTAGGAATGGATACCTTCCATATATAGGATGAAAGGGCAGGGTTCCTGGTGGTTGTGCAAGAAAAACAGAAAAGAAATGAAAGAGAACCCCTCTGCACACAAGGTTATGGGTTTAGCTCCAAGACCCTGCATACAACTTGTTAGAAACATCCAAAGACCTGCAAGCAAATAATGGAGACCTGCAAGAACATGTTAGGCAATAAACCTGCAAGCAAAGATATGTTAGAAAAACTAAAATAAACACAACATGAAACATAATTATACCTTCTTTAGGTGGAAATGGGCCACCATGCCCTAGCTTGGGAGAGCACCTCTCTTGAGAATGGGGGAGCTATGGCTCTATGGGAGAATGGATGAGAGGGAGGGTGAATGGCTTGAGAGGCAAATGGTCTCAAGGCATTCACTCGGGTAGACAGTAAGCAAGGAAGGAATATTTTGAGAGTGACCCCCGCCCCTCTATTTATACTTGTTCTTGGGATTTTTAGGGTTTTAAGCCCCTGGTTGGGGCTTTAACCCCTTTTTTGGGATTTTATCCTCTTTCGCTCAATCTTTAGCTCTTTTTGGGGTCTTTGTTATATTTTAACATTTAAGCTAGCATTATATTAGGATCTTTAACTGAGAAAATAACAAGCACATCAATCAAACACAAGAGACAACGAACACAGTGTTTTTCCTTAGGGAAACCATAAATGTAGAAAACCCTGCAACTTCCTCAGAGATAGAATCAACACCAAAAGTAAAACCACAAAACAATAAGATGATCTTTCGACAATAGTAGCCTCTTTATTTCTAGCCCCAACAACTTCTTCTCCCTCGGCTATGTGCTACAACTAAGTGTGAGCGAGTGTGTGATAAATAGAGAGAATCACTCGCTATTTATACTAATTCCCGACTTGACAATGACTCACTAGGGCCGACTTCACTAGGTGAGTCTAACAACCCTAGCGCCCCGGAAGTGTGGGGACTTTAACCCTTGAACAATAGGAGGGTTACACACATTGACTTAACATGACTTGTTTACATTATAGAAACTCTCGATTGGAACATCAGGGCATGGCATGACTCAATTGCATTACAAACACTTCCCAGAATAAACATTGAGGTGCAATACATAAGAAATACAAGTGAATACATTCTAAACTTACAATTATATCAACACTCCCTCTTAACTAGGAAGGTATTCTCTCGACACAATTTATCAGCACAAGTCTCCTTCTCTGTATCATTTGGATCATCATCGAGTCCTCATCATCTTCAAGTCATCTTTATCTTTAAGTCATATTCATCTTCAAGTCATCTTCATCTGGATTTGGATCATCACTCTATCCGGATCATCATCACTGGATTTGGATCATCATTACTAGATCTGGATCATCACTCGATCTGGATCATCTCTGGTTCTGGAACATCTCTGTTGGATCATCATCACGAGTGCTATCTTGATTCTTCTTGTCATAGGATGTTCTACAGAGCCAACCCTTTTTCATGCTGGTTGTATGCCTAGCCTCCATGTAGGTCTTTTCCATCACTTATATCTGACCCTAAATCAGAATGGCCTGCCCAACACTTATATCTGATCATGTAGGAACCAATTGTATAATCATATCAGAAAGGCATGCCCAACACTCACATCTAACAATGTTGGAACACATCCCACAACCCTGTCAGAAAGGCCCAGCACTCACATCTGACAACCAATGTTAGAAAGGCCAAACACTTACATTCGACCATGCGAGGAACCAATCCTCCATGCCGAAAGGGCTCTGCACTTACATCTGATCATTGTAGGAACCAATCCTACAATCGCCTCAGAATGGCTCTGCACTTACATCTGATCATTATAGGAACCAATTCTATAATTTCCTCAGAATGGCTCTGTACTCACATCTAATCATGTAGGAACCAATCCTACAGCCACATCAGAATGGCCCTCAGTCCCAGACTGAGCTTTCCTGGTAACTGACCAGGTGCCTCCATTCCAAGAATGGCATTCAGCACTTATATCTGATCATGTAGGAACCAATCCTACAGTCACATTAGAATGGCTCAGCACTCATATCTAACATGCGAGGAACCAATCCTCTCATCATGATAGAATGGCTCATCCCTTACATCTAACCATGGAAGGAACCAATCCTCTCACCATGTCAGAATGGATCACAGACTCATCACTTCCGTTTGGAGGGAACCTCGATCTAGAGAACATCAAGCTTCTCCCTGAAGTACTCAAACTTCACTCTAGCTAATGGCTTTGTCAACACATCAGCTATCTATTCGTCCGTCGCAACATACTGGAGCTTCACTAATCCCCTCTGCATCATATCCCTGATATAGTGATATTTGATCTCGATATGATTTGACTTGTCATGGAACACCGGGTTCTCTGACAACTTCACACAACTCTGGTTGTTGCAATGTATACAAGTAGCATCCAATTGGAGATCAAATAAATCAGACAACAGCTTCCTCAGCCATACTGCCTCAAAAATAGCTGAATAAGCTGCGACATACTCTACTTCAGTTGTACTCAGTGCCACATAGGATTTCTTCCTGCTGAACCAAGAGATCACACCTGATCCCATACTAAAGAAACACCCTGAAGTGCTCTTCCTATCGATGGCACTACCTGCCCAATCTGAATCAACATAACCCTCCAGGTAAATCTTCTAATTCGCCTCATACTTGAGCCCATAATCAACTATACCCCTCAGGTACCTCTGAATATGATTTGCTGCAATCAAGTGAACATGTCTCAGATCTGTCAGGAATTGGCTTAAGGTGTTCACAGCAAAGCAAATATCTGGTCTCATGTTCATCAGGTACATCAAGGACCCAATCATCTGATGATACATCATGGCATCAACTGACTCTGATGAAGCAACACTTAGTAGCTTCAGGTTTGATGCCATAGGTGTGGTCATGGCCTTGCAGTCCATCATCCCAAACCTATTCAAGATCTCTACTGCATACTTCCCTTGTCTGAGGGACATTCCATTCGCATTCTGCCACACCTCCATGCCTAGATAATAGTGCAACATACCCAAGTCCTTCATTTCGAAATTGGTACCAAGCTTCCTCTTCATATCACCAATCAACCCATCCATACTTGTTACAAACAGATCATCTACATACAGTAGGAGTATCACTGGGTTACCATCTTCAACCTTGTAGTAAAGGTTGGAATCTTATTTACTTTTGGTAAAGCCCAAACTAGATAGAAAGCCATCAATTATGCCATACCATGTCTTGGGTGCCTATTTCAAACAGTATAGGGATTTCTTCAATCTACACACATGAGACTCCCTGTCATGTGTCTCAAAACCAAGTGGCTGCTCTACATACACTTCCTCTTCCACTACACCATTCAAGAAAGTAGTCTTGACATCCATTTGGTGTATCTTCCATTTCATTACTGCAGCCAGAGCAAGCACTGATCTGATGGAAGTGTATCTGGATACAAGTGCAAAGGTTTCTTCATAATCTATTCCTTCTTTCTGTGAGAAGCCACGAGCCACGAATCTTGCTTTATATTTCTCTATGTTGCCATCTGCAACATGCTTGATCTTGTAGATCCATTTGGAAGTTACAACAGACTTCCCTTCTAGTCTTGGGACAACATCCCAAACATCATTCTTCATGATCGATTGATACTCTTCGATCATAGCATCCTTCCATTCTTTCCTTTTTGCAGCTTCTTCATAGTTGGAAGTTTCTTTGATAAAGTCACATAATAAAGCTACATACCTGGAGCAGGACCTGGTCCTCTTTCTTTCTCTGTGATTCTCTTCTGGAGCCCCATATCTTTCCGCACCTTAGATAGCTTCTCGTACCCAAGTAGGTTTCCTCTTGTGAGGATTCTTCTCCTGAGGTGGATCTATAGGTTCTTGAGGTTCTTCAAATTCTTGATCTTCTTCTTGAGTTTCTTTGTTCATGGTTGTGTCATGAATTCTGGGTGCTTATGATTCTTTAGGATCTTTACCAGGTCTCTTTCTGGATTTGTTCTAAGCTGAGTCTTCATCAAATGTTATGTCCCTGCTGATGTAGATCTATTTGAATCCTGGGAAGTATATTCTGTAAGCCTTCTACCTTTCAGAGTATCCCACAAATATACCCTTCTTTCCTGAAGGATCTAACTTTGTCCTCTTTTCTTTTGGAATGTGTATGTATACGGGTCAACCGAATATTCTGAGATGGCTGAATTCTGGTTTCTTGCTGAAAAATACTTGTTCAGGTGTCTTGTTCTCATGTACTCTGTGTGGAGTATGGCTTTGTACATACACCGATGTTCTGGCAGCTTCTGCCCATAGATGCATGGGAAGATCTTGATCATGAAGCATTGCTCTTGCAGCTTCCATGATCATTCTATTCTTCCTTTTTTCAACCCCATTATGTTGTGGATTATATGGAGTGGATAACTCCCTCTTAATCCCTGAATCTTTGCATAACTCTTTGAATTCATTTGATGTGAATTCTTTGCCATTATCTGATCGAAAGTGCTTGATCTTCTTTTCTGTGTGGTTCTCGATCAAGGATTTGAATTCCTTGAACTTGCTGAAAACTTCATATTTATTCTTCATAAAGTATATCCATGTCTTCCTAGAAAAATCATCAATAAAAGAAACATAGTATACATACCCGCTTAAAGAACTGGATGACATTGGACTGCATACATTGGAGTGAATGATTTCCAAGATTCCTTTTTCTTTTCTTTTGCTACTTGGAAATTTCTTCTTTGTGTTCTTTCCTTTTGCACATCCTTTGCAGACTCCTTCATGTTTTGCTTGAATTTCTGGAAGACCTTCAACAACTTTGATTGCAAGTGGTAGTGCACATGTGCAAGCCTTCTATGCCAAAGTTCATTTGGCTCTACTGTGTCATGGACCAAAGCTTGTTCTGGATGGCCCTTCAATTTGTATAATCCTCCTTCTTGTTATCCAATTACTATTGAATCATCAATAGTGTTTCCTCTTGGCCACATGAGGACTTGGCCATCTACAAATGCAACCCTCATGCCTTTTGCATCCAGTGCTGATATGGAGAGAAGATTCTTCTTTAGTCCTGGTACAAACAAGACATCCTTCATTTTCATAGACTTTCTAGAGCCTAGCTTGTAGGAGGATTCACCACTACCTTTTATGGGATATTGGTAGTCATCCCCAAGTTTCACCTTATGGGGTGAATTATGTACGGATAGTTTCTCAAAATATTCCTTGAATCCTGTCATGTGTTTTGAAACCCCACTGTCAATAAGCCAATCTTTGCTTCCATGTGTGACAGTTCCCGTGAGAGCAGAGATCAAAACATATTCTTCATCACTTGAAGAGTCTTCACTTTCTTCCTGGGAGGATCATCATCCTTAGTAGTGTCAGCATGATGTCTTCTTTTGGAGTTCTTCTTCTTCTTGGATCCACTCTTATTCATGGGACAATTTCTAGCAAGGTGTCCTCTTTCATCACATGTATAACATTTGAGTTTGGATGGATCCGTTTTTACAAAATTATCTTTCTGATAAGAATGCTTACCTTGGTGATGATGATTTTCCCTTCTGCCTTTCTTGGAGTGTACTGTGAGAGCTTCATCTTCACTTCCCATCTTTTCTTCTCGAGTTGCTATTCGAGCTTCTTCTTGTGAAAATTCTTCCCACAGTCTACTGAACTTGATTAGCTTCTTCCTAGTACAGATTCCTTGGATGAAAGAATCCCATGACATAGGGAGACCATTCAAGGTGGTCATCACAATATCTGCATTCTCCACTTCTTCATCTACTGCTTCAAGTTGTTCTTTGATCTGGGAGATCCTTGTGAAGTATGACTGGATGGTCTCCTCATTCTGGATCTTTACATTCTTCAACTGGTTCCTTAGAGTCATCTTCCGGTTTATGTTCTTCACTTCAAACAGTTTGGTTAGGGCATCAAACATAACTTTAGGTGTCTTGAGGGAGGACACATGTGGTATGAGGTGATCCTTGATTGAATAAACAATAATCCTCTTTTTCATAACCAACTTCTTCTTATGTAAGGCCTTGGCCTCATCTTCCTCTGGAACTGGAACCTCCTCATTGATGTAGGAGTCCAACTCATTTTCTTTCAGGACCAGGGAGATCCTATACTTCCAGGGTCGAAAGTTATAAGATCCCTCAATATTTTCATCAATATTGGTATGATGAGACATCTTAACTGAGAACCTCAAATGGAAATACAAAAGATTTAGATATTACCAGGTCAAGATGTCTGATATGGATTTGGAGCTGAATTTTTGTAGTGCTGGTTCAGGAGCAGTTTAGGGTTTGACTTTCCCAGAGTTCTGTCCAACCAAATGCTTTGATCTTGATCTCTAAACTTTGATTTTGAGGAGGAGATTAATCTAGGATTGGGCTCACTCAAAAATTCCACTTCTGTGGAAAGCCCTAATTTCCCGCAGTAGTGTTGGGTCCAAAACTGAGAGTTAGATTCTGCTTCGACAAAAAGATGTCTCATAGGGAGGAGAGTCAACCCAACCTTATTTTGCTGAAAATATATGGAGAGAGATCCAAAAATAGGAATCCCTAGTTCATGCAGTTGCACAATGTCTTCTTCTCAGGTTAGCTCTGATACCATGTTAGATTTTAACATTTAAGCTAGCATTATATTAGGATCTTTAACTGAGAGAATAACAAGCACAACAACCAAACACAAGAGACAATGAACACAGTGTTTTTGCTCAAGGAAACCATAAATGGATAAAACCCCGCAACTTCCTCAGAGATAGAATCAACACCAAAAGTAAAACCCCAAAACAGTAAGATGATCTCCCGACAGCAATAGCCTCTTTCTTTCTAGCCCCAATAACTTCTTCTCCCTCAGCTATGTGCTACAACTGAGTGTGAGTGAGTGTGTGAAAGATAGAGAGACTCACTCTCTATTTATACTAATTCCTGACTTGACAATGACTCACTAGGGTTGACTTCACTGGGTGAGTCTAACAACCCTAGGGCCCCGGAACTGCGGGGACTTTAACCCTTGAATAATAGGAGGGTTACCCACATTGACTTGAAATGACTTGTTTACATTATAGAAACTCCCGATTGGAACATCGGGGCATGACATGACTCAATTACATTACAAACACTTCCCGGAATAAACATCGGGGTACAATACATAAGAAATACAAGTGAATACATTTTGAAGTTACAATTACATCAACAGTCTTAAGCTCCTTTGAGGGGTTTTAGCCCCTTTTTGGAGGCTTTATCCCCTATGAGAGCTATTTTTTCTCTTTTTAGGTGTTTTTAAGCCCTTTCTCATGTTTTTAAGCCCTCTTGAGGGTGTGGGGGTCAAATGGGGTCAAATGAGGGTCATGCATGGGTGTCCTTGGGTGGTGTAGGTCAAGTAGAGCTGAGTGAGGGATTTTTTGGGTTAACACTTCTACTTCAAATGAATGGCTCATTGATTCTGGAACATCTTATCATATGGCTAAGGATCAAGCCATCTTTTCTACTATGCATGAATGTAACACCAAACAAATATTTGTTGGTGATGATAGATCTCTAAGTGTTGTAGGATCTGGAATAGTTCCAGTAGAAAATGGTAATTTCAGTGATGTACTATGTGTTCCAAAAATTTCCTGCAATTTGTTATCAGTCTATTAAATTACTCATTCAGGTGAAGGTAAAATTGTGATGTTTACACCTCACCAAGTTGTAATCAAGGATTTTAAAAATCCTCAAAATGTCCTTGCTACTGGAACTGTTGATGATATTACCAGGTTGTACAAATTTAACAACTTTGGGTCATCACCTTTTCCTTCAGTTTTTGTTGCTCATAGTGATAACTTGAGCAAACTTTGGCATGAGCGATTTGGTCACTTAAATTATCGCTCATTGCAACAACTATGTAAAGACAATATGGTGACTGGTCTTTCGATGGTATCTTGTAGGGATGGTGTTTGTTCCAGTTGTGTACTCGAAAAACATCATCGGGACAATTTTGACAAACGTGCCTCTTGGCATGCCTCGATTCCCTTGGAGCTTGTGCATAGTGACTTTTGTGGTCCTCTTCCATCTGCTTCCTTTTCTAGTTTCAAATATTTCTTAACTTTCATTGATGACTACTCCAGACGCACTTGGGTTTACTTCCTAAAACTTAAGAGCGAAGTATTTAACATGTTCTTGGCTTACAAGGCCCTTGTTGAAAAACAATCTGGTCATCAAATTATTAAGTTAAGATCTAATAACGGAGGAGAATATGTTAACAAAAAGTTCACTACTTTCTGCATTGAACAAGGAATCCAACAACAACACACTGTTTCATATACACCACAACAAAATGGTGTAGCTGAATGAAAGAACCTCACTTTAAAAGAAATGGCTAATTGTATGATCAAATCTAAGGGACTAAGTCTTCAATATTGGGTTGAGGCCATAAATTGTGCAAATTACATAGTGAATCGCACACCCACTAAATTTTTACAAGGTATAACACCGAAAGAAGCATGGAGTAAAATTAAACCAGATGTAAGTCACTTCTGTGTGTTTATTTGTGAAGCATGGGCTCACATTTCGGATGAAAAACAGAAAGCATTGTAGCCTAAAAGTGAAAAGTGCATATTAGTTGGATATTCTGAAGATGTAAAAGGTTATAGACTTATTCAGCCACATTCTCATGATATAATCATTAGAAGAGATGTTAAATTTGATAAAAATGTCTTGGCCTACGAGCCTAATGTTAGAATAATCAAACCCATAGTATTACCCACTTAGACATTAATTCATTTATTTTTGTCTTATTTGCCTAGTTCATGAGTCCCACCATGTTCAAG